>CM075938.1:61479543-61548600 GCA_038030265.1 Corythucha ciliata
TAACCGTTATTGATGTTGTTGGTGAAAAGGTGGCTTCAATGATGCCGCTTAGGTCTATAATTGTGTCTGGCATAATTAGTTTCGTCTGCGGTTAAGAATTCAGGCACGTAACAAAGGCGCAGTTAGCCGAAAATAAAATACTGCTCGTGAACGTCAGCCCAAACCACGGATGGATGTTTTACGACAAAAGCAGGCATAATTTGCTAGCCAACGTAGGATTTTCCATTCAATATGCTAACATCAGTCACAGTAAAAATATTAGTATTTAAAAAACTTACATAGCACACTGTACACACTGAACTGAAACACTACTCAAATAAAAACTGAGCCCGTATTGTTTTCTGACCTGTAGATCTTCGGCCAGAACGGGAATTATACACTAGCTTCGTGCATGAATCAACCGAAACTCCTTGCTTTTGAGACTTCTTCGGTTCAAAGCACTTGAAAAAAAGAACAAAACGTTGCTTCTTCTACTCAATTTCAGCCGAACCTTGTCTGCCTCAACCGAACCTCTGCTGATGGCATCACTTTTTTTTATTTCCCATTTTTTTTTTTTTTTTTTTTTTTTTTTTCTTTGAAGCGTAACTTCTTGTCTTATACAGGGTGAGTCAGATAACATGGATAAGCCACTTTTCTGCGTTATTTTAGCTGATTTTAAAATGTTGCTAAGGGGTGACCCCTCAATTTTTATCGCGAATTTCAAATTTAACATTAAACAAATTTTACGGGCTCTTGAAGTACCTTAAATTGAACTCAACTTTCTTATTTTAAATTAGAAGCTATATTTTTTAATTTTCATTTGAAATCCTCGTATTTTTTAAATGTTAAATTTGAAATTCACGATAAAAATTGAGGGGGTCACCCCCCAGCAACGTTTTAAAATCAGCTAAAATAACGCAGAAAAGTGGCTGATCCAATGTTATCTGACTCACCCTGTATACTTAGTTAACTAAACCCACCTGAAAAAAAAACAAAAAAACCTGCCAGCCGAAAAGCCCTTCGGTTGATCAGGCAATGGCTTCGGTTCACGTCTTTTCTCTCAGTGCACCACTTGATATTGTTCCATTTTTTGTTTCACTCTTCACGGACGTTCTTCAGTCCAATACGCGCTGAAGCGTGTCAATTGAGTTGACGGAGTTTCACTCGACTTACCGCCAGTATTTTATCGGAAAAATCAGCTTCATCAGCGACTAAAATTGACGTATACTTTTCTTGGGCGAGGACCCATTTGGGACAGAAAGGAACTCAAAATTAAGTGGCTCTTAAGCTCTGACACACCTGCAAGCGGTTGTGACAACATGGAAACGGCGGAGACAGTTTAGCGACGATTTTGTGAAAAGTACGTGGGATTAATAGGAGGGGGGGGGGGTAATGAGCCTATAGTAGCCAGGGGGCCACTTTCGAGGAAAAAAAACTCCGAAATTTCTATGATATAGGTTTCTGGATGCATTTTGGGGCTTAAATTAAGAAAAACAGCTAATTCGCGATCCCTGGAGGCTACTCAGCTTTTTTAATCGACAGAAAGGTCTAATTTCTGGTTTCCCGCGGTTTCTAGACAAAATTTCACTGCTAAAATGGAGAAAAAGTGCTAATGTGTTGTTCTGTGGAAGAATACACGGCTAAAATTATGCAAAATTGCAAATTAGTAGTAACTGGAAGGCATGAGGTCACTTGTACAGGCCCTGAAACTTGCAACTTAACGAAAACTGCTGTGCTGTAAAAGTTCTGGATCATAAACTTCGAATTTTGCTTCAAATGATGCAATTTCGTGGCTATTCGTGTTGGGCACCATCGTGACCATGACTACACCCCCCGGCCGAACATCGAAAATGGCAATTTCGCTTAAGTTAAGTCCCGAAACTGGCCATTCCAAGCATATTTAGCCTGGATACTTACAATTTAACGAACGTTATTTATAGCTCCAAATGTTGCAATGTCGTGGCGATTCGCCTGACTTAATGGGGCGCTTTCAGGCACTATATATGAATAGTCCTTGTGGGCTCGAATCTCATAAATAAATGCCCCAGAAACTTGCAATTTCGCGGAAACTAATAGCGTTTTCCATTTGCATAAAATTCCGCTCTGAAGCCCAGCATTTCCACCCGTCTTCTCTGAATGATATAATATGGTAACGGAAAAGACGGGTGGAAATGCTCGGCTCCAGAGCGGAAATAAAAAACGCCATAAGATACAGAACTTGCGATTTCGTGGAAATCTATTCCCGAAACTTGTAATTTTACTGATTTTTCTCCCCAGGGTTCCCAATTTCACAGATCAGAGTATTGAGCTAGGGAACCGCCATTTTCGCAGGGATAAATACCCAAAACTTTCAATTTTGCAGTCATTCAGCATTTCAGCCAGGAAACTTCCAAGTTTTGCGGATATTAAGCCACAGGAAACTTTCAATTTCATGGATATTTAGCTATTCGTCGAGTCACGGATATTCGTCAGGCTTTGAGCGTTGTCAAGGGCGACCGGCTATCCTGGGATCCGCGACTACTTTTTTGAGTGGAGATTTTGATTGATTTTCAAGTGCTCCACGATCACTTGAAAAAAATCTTGAGAACTTGCTAATTCCCGCGGATATCCGCATCTTAGCGGCTGTTTCTCTCAAGTTCTAGCTGTGAACTGCAGCTTTCAGCCTTGAATTAGCGTATTTTATAAATTTTAAGCGTGAACGAGAGATTTTTTCAATCTTGGCGGCAAATTAGCGTTTTTCTCAAGTATTATAGCCATGAAGCGGCTTTTCAAAAAATGACCATTTTTGCAGTGGAGAATTGTTTTTTGGGTGGAATTCAAAGATTACTATTTGGATTTTTAGGGGGATATAAGTTCATACGTCACTGACAGTCACCATTTTGGCCCCCTTCCTTATTCGGATCGAATACATTTGATATCTATCAACCACTGCTCCGGTCGTGTAGGTTACGCTCACCAATCACTCAAGAGCCTCTCCCCCCCCCCCTCAATAAAGGACAACATATGGTGGATATTGTGCGTAACTGTAGGACCTCTACACAGTTTTTATGTTGATATTAGCCTCCATGGAGGGTCAAATTCAGGGGCGGACTGTAAAATTGAGGTGTAGGGGGGGGGGGTGGCTTGGTTAAGGGGGCGCCGATTGTGTGAGCATCGGCAACTTTGTAACTCATAAAGCAGTGGCGTATAGAGTTTGGGAGGCGCGAGGCAAGCCTTTTGCCCACCCAACTGGAGTATTTTATGGACAAAAGTATATTTTCGGCCCTTCCCCACCGTATTTTCACTGCATTCTAGATAAATTTCTCCACCAGAAGTTGTTCCGCGGCATAGTCAGTTTTTCTTCTTTGGCTGCGCACTGGTTGACCTTCGACCTTTGCACTTATCGAGGCTCGGGGCAGAATTGGCCCCGAGAGGGCTCAGAGAGGCCCCCAAGTTGAGTTTTCTCCGCTTTAGCAGCAAATTAGCATTTTTTGCTCTATTTCAGCTCTGTTCTCAGTTTGACCTGAAAAGTATCATTTTCCTATACGTATTTTTCTCAATATTAGCCGCAAAATAGTAGGTATTGCAAAATTTTTGCCACAAATCGTATTTTTTTGCTTGCCCATGCGCTATATATGTATTAGCCATAAATTGGCGCTATTTCTCAATTATAACCTCAAAATTGCCTTCAGAAGCCACGAATTGGCGTATATTCAATGTTTGATGCCAATTGGAATTTTTAGCCACGGATTAGTGATTTTGGTCAACTTTACCCGCGAATTATCGCATTTTCTTTAATTTTTTGCAGCGTATTAGCGTTTCTAACCTGCGAACTCAAGAATTTTCTCAATTTTAGCCACGAATTCGCGTTTTCCGCAATTTTAGGTGTAAATTGGCTATTTTTTCCATTTTGTAGCTGTAAATTAGCATTTTTTTATATTTTTAGCACCACAGTAGCGTTTCTAGCCCGTGAATTCAGGAATTATCTCAACTTTATAGCCACAAATTGGCGTTTTCCATGATTCTAGCAGCAGATTAGCCATTTTTCCCATTTTTAGCGTCGAATTAGCACTTTTTCTCAATTTGAGCTGAAAATAAGAGTTTTTCTTAATTTTGACCGCACTAATAAGTGGCTTTTTCCGGTTTTAGGTAGTAGGATTTTAGTGGTTTTAGGTAGTGTACCTATTTACACCGATTTTTCTCAATTTTAGCTGTTAAATAGCGTTTTCTGCTACTTTTGCAGTGAATCAGCATCTATTCTCTTTTTACATGCGAATTGTGCGATGTATTCGACTTTTTGTGGGGAATTACAGTTGTGAATTCGCAATTTTTGCTTAATTTTATCCCTAATATTAGCGTTGGTTTCGTCGTGTGAGTTAGAATAGCGTGTTTTCTCAATTTTAGCCGCGGGCTGGGCCGAAAAATAACACTTTTGCGTTTATTCGTACATTTTAGCCGTAGAATGGCCTCCATACACCGCGTACAGTTTTGGTCTGGAAGTTGGATCGTGAGGTCACGAATAATCAGCGCTTTTCTCGCAGTTATAACCGCGAATTTTAGCGCTTTTATCAAAGTTTTTGTCGCCGCTTTTTTCATCCCGTGAATCATCGATGTTTCAAAACTTTCCTCGAGTTAGGTTTACCACAATAATTTTATAGCGGCAAATTAGCGGTTTTTTTTTTCCAGCAGGGAACAGGGAATTAGCACTTTACGTTAGCACGTTAGAGCTGAAAATTAGCGTTTTACTCACTACTAGCCGCAAAATAGCGGTTTTTTCTACATGTTTACGACAAATTATTTTTTTTTTGTTTAACATAACCATACGCTACGGATTAGCGATTTTATCTCCGTTTTTAGCCGCGAATTTACGGGTTTTTCACCCACAGCCATAAATTGGCGGCTTTTTTTTTTTCAATTTTAGCCTCAAAGTTGACCGAGAGGAAGCCGCGAATTGGAGTATTTCCAATTTTTGACGCAAATTGAAAATTTTCTCAATTTTATTCGTGAATTAGTGGTTTTCCTACATTTCAGCCGCGTTTCTAAATCCGTGAATTAGCGAATTTTGCTCAGTTTTTTGCGCAATTTTTCCATTTTTGAAAGCGTTTAAGCAATTTTTTTTTCAATTCAGGCTGAAAATCAACCTTTCTAGCTAGAATAATTACTAATTTTCTCAATAATAGCCGCCAATTAGCGGGTTCTTTTCCATTTTATCACCGTATTAGCATTTTTTTACAAATTTTAACTATGGATTAGCGCTTCTTCTCAGTTCTAGCCGTGAATTATTATTATTATTTTGTTTACTTGTATAGCCATGAATTTGCCATTTTTCTCAATTTTAGCCACATAGTTGTCCTCAGCAGAAGGCGAGACGGCGGAATCAGAAATTCCAACACACTTTACCAGCGAATTTTTTTCTCAATTTTACCCGTGAACTAGCGCTTTTTTCAATTGTACTCGTAGCTGCGTAGAAGCGTTTCTGGCCTGTGAATTTGCGAATTTTCTCAATTTTTAGCCGGGAATAGCATTTTTCCCCTATTTGAACTGAAAACTAGAGTTTTTATTTATTTATGCCGGGCTATTAATAGTGAACTTTTCAATATTGGATGCGTTTTTCTTAACATTTCAGTCCCGCATTGTCATTTTGTCCTTCAAATTTCTCTATAGATTAGCGTTTATTGTTTAATTTTAGCCTCGAACAGAAGGGTTTCCTCAATTCTTCAAGATTAGGTGATTTTCCCCAATTATGGCCACGGGTTAGCGCTTTTTGCTCAATTTTAGCAGCGCAGTGGGGTTTCCATCGTTTGTATTGGCGATTTTCCTTAATTTTAGCCACGAATTATCGATTTTTCTCATTTTCAGCTACAGATAAACAATTTTTTTAATTTTGAGCAGCGAATTAGCACTTTTTCTCAGTTTGAGTTGAAAATTAGAGTTTTTCTTAATGTTAGCCGCGCCGTCAATTTTAGCCGCGTTGTTTTTTAGATTTTAGCCCCGCTTAAGCAATTTGTTTCTTACTTTCCGCTGTGGATTAGCGCTGTTTCTCAGTTTGAGCCTCGAATCTTTCAGAAGCTAGACGGATTTGCGTTTTCTCGATTAGTGATTTTCTCCATTTTCATATTCGCGAATTAACGTTTTTCCTCAACTTTAACCGCGAATTAGTGATTTTTCTCTATTTGAGCTGTGAAATAGCGTTTTCTGATAATTTTTCGGTGATCATGTCTATTCTCTTTTTTTATATGCGAATGGATGATATTTTGCCATTTCAGATGTGAATTTTCCATTTTGGCACAATTTTAATCAACCAAAGTTCGTTTCCTCATCGACTCAGGCACCGACGTAAGCGTCATTCCCTGCACGCGCCGCGACAAAACTAATGGCCCACAGAAGTTCACCTTGTCTACTGCTGATGGTTCTGCGATCCCTACGTATGGTTCCCGCTTTCTCTCACTCGATTTCGGTCTTCACCGTTCGTTTCGATGGCCCTTCGTCCTCACAGAGGTAACATACCCCATTATCGGAGCCGACTTTTTGGCACACTTCGATCTTCTCATCGACCTCCGTCGTCATCGTCTGTTGGATGGCACTCCTCAACTTTCTGTCGCTGGTGTTCATCCTTCAACTGCACCGTCGAATAACCCAGCACGCCTGAACCTCTGTGACATGACGAATAAGTTTGCCGCGTTGCTCACGCAATTCCCTGAGATCGTTCAACCTCCCTCCTTTCCACGCCCATCTCTACCACACAATACCCAGCACGCAATCGAAACCACCGGACCACCTGTTCGTTCCCGCTTTCGACGTCTTCACCCCGACAAGTTGAAAGCTGCCAAAGCAGAATTCCAAACAATGCTAGACCTCGGCATCTGTCGTCCCTCTAAATCTTGTTGGCCTAGTCCGCTTCACCTCGTTTCTAAAAAAGACGGCACATGGCGACCTTGTGGTGATTTCCGACGCCTAAACGCTGTCACCAAACCTGACCTCTACCCTCTCCCTCATCTTCACGATTTCACGTCCAATCTTCACGGAACGACAATTTACTCGAAGCTAGATCTCCTTCGAGCATACAACCAAATACCAGTCGCACCTTCCGGCATCGAAAAAACTGCCATCATCACACCTTTCGGCCTTTTTGAATTTCCGATGATGTGTTTTGGTTTACGCAACGCCGGTCAATCATTTCAGCGATTTATGGATGAAATACTTCGCGACCTTCCCTTCATCTTCGTTTACCTCGACGATGCGCTTATCGCTTCCAAATCTCCCGCAGAACATCTGGAGCATCTCACTTTCGTTTTCTAGCGTTTCAGGAGCTACGGACTCCATCTTAACGTGAACAAATGTGTTTTCGGCGTAACCGAAGTAGACTTCTTAGGTTTCCGAGTCACACCGTCCGGCACATCACCACTTCCTCAACGTGTTCGTGCCCTCACCGAAGCTCCTCGACCTACAACCTTTCAATCCTTGCGTCGTTTCCTCGGAACCATAAATTTCTAACGCCGCTTCATTCGCCGCGCGGCCTGGGCTCAAATCACGCTTCACGACGCCTTAAAAACTAGCAAAAGCGAAACATCTCCCATCCGATGGACTGATCAGTTGATTGAGGCCTACGACCATTGCCTGCAAGATCTCGCTGACGCTACCCTTCTCGTCCACCCCAAGCCTGACTCACCCTTGACGCTTCAGATACTGCCATTGGCTCTGCTCTTCATCAACAAACCGACGGTACCTGCCAACCGCTAGCGTTTTTCTCTCGGAAGCTCAGTGAAACCGAACGACGGTACAGTGCCTATGACAAAGAGCTTCTAGCAATGTACGCTTCAGTCAAGCACTTTCGGGACTTCGTCGAGGGTCAACAACTCACAATTTTCACAGACCACAAGCCCCTCATTTTCGCTTTCAAGAAAAAACCAGAAAAGGCGTCCCCTCGTCAATTTCGTCACTTAGATTTTGTAGCGCAGTTCACGACCGATATTCGACATATCAAAGGAAGTGAAAACGTCGTAGCAGATTACCTTTCCCGAGTCGACTCCATCCATATTTTCGATTTCACAGTCGTCGCTAAAATTCAAGAAGCAGACGACGAGCTAAAAAAGCTCTGCCTCAATTCGTCACTCAATCTTCGTCGAGAATGCATACCTGGCCTCAACATATCGTTATTTTGCGACGATAGACACCGCGTTTTTATTCCCTTATCC
Organism: Corythucha ciliata; assembly: GCA_038030265.1. Classification (NCBI taxonomy): domain Eukaryota; kingdom Metazoa; phylum Arthropoda; class Insecta; order Hemiptera; family Tingidae; genus Corythucha; species Corythucha ciliata. Next base: position 61,487,697 of record CM075938.1, read on the forward strand.
CTTCGTCGTCAAGCGTTCGCTCTAATTCACAACAGCGCACACCCATCTCCGAAGCGTACATCACAACTAATTCGTGAACGATTTGTTTGGCCCGGAATTGAGCGAGACTCCAGATCTTGGGTAAGAAACTGCCTTCAATGTCAGAAATCCAAAATTGGACGTCATACCCGTAGTCCTCTCGGTGTTTTCCCTCCCGTCGACGCACGTTTTCAATGCGTCCACTTGGACATCATTGGTCCAATTCCCCCATCACACGGTATGCACTACATCCTCACCTTGATCGACCGTTTTTCTTCCTGGCCCGAAGCCATACCCATTCAATCAATCTCCACCGAAACAGTGGCTGACGCTCTTTTCAAGGAATGGATCGCCCGTTACGGCGTTCCCGCTAAGATCATCACCGACAGAGGTCGACAATTCGAGTCCAATCTTTTCCGAATCCTCAACTACCGCCTCGGGATTCGTCATTTTCGTACGACAGCGTACCATCCGGAGTCCAATGGTAAACTTGAAAGATGGCACCGCTCTCTTAAAAACGCTCTCAAATGCCATAACCCTACCGATTGGTGTTCACTTCTACCAATCGTTCTGCTCGGTTTGCGAAACGTGCCAAACCAATCTGGCCATTCAGCTGCAGAACTTCATTTTGGCTCTACACTACGATTACCCGGTGAATTCTTCGATCCACCTGACCCGTCCACCGTCAATCCGTCACAATTCCTTCAGCGACTTCAAGAGTTTTTTTCGTCATGTCCGGCCTGCCACCGACATCCACAACTCCTCACAAAAAACGTTCGTTCACCCTCACCTCTCTTCGGCTGAGCAAGTTTTCGTTCGCGTCGTAAGTCTCGGTCTCGGTCTCGGTCATTAGCATGATGATCTCGGTCTTGGTCTCGGTCTCGTACTTAAAAAGTCGGTCTCGGTTTCAGTCTCGTCTCGGTCTCGTCTCGAAAGTCTCGGTCTAATGACTGAAGGTTGACGGGGACGGGGGGGGGGGTGATCAAAACCCTTCTTCCTCCCACGCTTCACCCCCGCCTCCAAACCACCTATATGTTTAGAGTGATTTTGACAGATCCCCGGTTACCCCGCCCTCTCCGGAAGCTGGTGGTCGGCTATGGAGCATTTAATTTATAAACCCCCCCCCCCTTCGAGTGAATTCCGCCCCCCCCCCCTAGAGCTTGTCAAATCCCTTTAAACATTGGAGAGGGGTGGGGTGGGAAGGTGGTCGGGGAGTATATGGTGAGCGGGAGGGATTTCGATTACCTCCCCATAAGAGACGTCCCAGATCCGCCCTTGGATCTATATGTACACGTTTTGTGGGCTATGTAAGGTCAAAATGCTACACTTTAGGGGGGGGGGAAGTCTACGTCCGATCCAAGAATGGGCGTAAAAATTGGATTAACCCTAGTAGACTAGTACAGGTCTTGTCAAATCACTGAAAACTTGTGTGGGGAGAGGGTTATTCTATGAGAGGGTTTTCGATCCCCCCCCCCTTTAAAAGGTCTCCGATTCGCCCTTTGATGCTTGATGCTATGTGTGTAGGTCACAGTATTCCAAACTGGAGAAATTAGAAGGCACGCTATTTCTGCACGAAACGAATCGAATTCAGGCCGGTCTTCGGTCCGGGCTAAAGACCCAAACCGTTTCCGGAGAGGGAAGCATTATAGATTGGGTCAGCGGCGGATTACGGGGTGGGTTTTGGGGGTTTAACCCCCCCCCCCCTAAGAAGATGGCGTATGCTATTGCTGGTCATTGGAAAGATTTCTTTTATCTTTACCAAGGCTGCTGAATAAGGGTCGCGGCACAGATGATTCCTCCCCTTTATTCGTCCCTCATCTACAATGCAGCCAGTAGTGCATCGATGAAGGGGTGAAGAGGTGGGCAGCCATAAAATTGATAGCGTTTTCCATTTGCATAAAATTCCGCTGTATCAAAAATATATAAAAGAGGAAAAAATAGATAAAAATCGCTAGAATTGAGGAAACTCCATAAAATCGCTAATCCACATGACTAAGAAGGGCAGTCCTAAAAAGGAGAAAACGGATCAATTTAAGAAAATTCCCTAATTTACAGCTAAGATTGAGGACTGCGGTGATTCGCGGCTAAGATTAAGAAATTAGCCGCGCACCGATAAAATTGGCCGCACAAATTGAGAAAAAGCGCTGATTGTGAAGCTAAAATGGAGAAAAACGATAATTCACGGATTTTCTAATTCGGGGCTGAAATTCAATAAGAGCGGTGATTCGCGGGTGAAATTGTTTTTTTTGCCGGGAGAAATTCACGGCCAGCTAAATTGAAAACCGCTAGCTCGGCGGATCAATTGCAGAAAATCCGCTATTTCGTGGCTATAATTTAGCAAACGCGGTAACTCGCGGCTAAAATGAAGATAACGCCAATCCACATGAAGTCATGTCATAAGAACTGAAAAAAAAAAAAAAAAAAATTCAAGAATTGAAGAAAGAAAACAAAGTTTCCTCACAACCAGGGGACTCGAGCCCCTCCTTTGGGGCAGTGGTGACGGAAAGGGGGGGGCGTTTTCGCGTTTGATCAGTTTGACCATTATTGAGTATTAATAGACAGCTTTTTGCTATTTTTAGGACACGTATCGTCAGTTCAGGACGTTTTAAACGTGTGAAAATATCTCAGTTTAGCCGTTTTTGACGCACAAATGGTCGATTTTCAAAACGTGAATAATCTGTTTAGGGATTTTCAAAGCGCGAATCGTCAGTTTAACCCTTAATAGGCCACGTTATTAAACATAATTAGAGTCAGTTTTAGCAATTTTTAGGGCGTGAATACGTCAAACTGCCAGTGGCAATTTCAAGGGCATGAATAGTCAGCGTGATATTTTCAAGCCGCGAATCGTCAGTTGAGCTACTTTTAGAAAGCGTAGAGCAGGTTTTGCCAATTGTATGGCTTGTATAGCCAGTTTGGTCAATTTTAGGGCGCATAGTCAATGAGTTTTTTTTTTTTTTTTTTCATTTAAAAGCCACGAATACGATGTCATACCAAGGCGAAAATAGTCAGTTTGGCTATTTTTTGGCGAAATACTGGTCGATTTTACCATTTTCTGGGCTGGGATAATAATAAAAGCGCGTTCAGAGCAAGAATGACGTCAGTTAAACATTTTTGGAGCTCGTAAAGTCAGTTTGGCCACCTTTAAAGCGGCGCATCCACCAGTTTGGCTGTTTTTTAGCGTGCTTAGTCTCATGAAGGTTATAGTTTGACCATTATTGGCGCGCCAATGTTCAATTTTGCAACCTTCAGGGCAGGATTCATCAGTTTAGGCATATTCAGGGCGTGAACCGTCAGTTTAGCCAATTTTTTTGCACTTGGAGTCAGTTTGGCCATTTTTAGAGAGGTACCTAATTGCCAATTTTTAGGGTATAATTAGTCGCAGTTTGGCCGTTTTCAAAAGGCATAAATCGTCAGTTTTGCTATTTTGGGGCGCGATTATAGTCAGTTTAGCCGTTTTTATGGTGGGAATAGCTATTTCTAGGTAGTAATAAATCGCTGTTGAGTCATTTTTAGTAGAGCGAAGGACACAATTTCACCAAGCCCCCCCCCCCCTTGAGGAAATCCTGGATCAGCCGTCTGCTCAAAGATATATCCCTTAACAGGGCCGGATCTAGGGGGGGGGCTAGGTGGGGCTCGAGCCCCAGGCGGCAATCTGCAGGGGCGGCACTTGATCACCGGGTTTTTTTTTTTTTTTTTTTTTTTTTTTTTTCTAAAGAGAAAATTGGAGTGGTAAAATATTTTTAGTTTTCTAGTATAGTAAAGTAAGTAAGCAAAACAAACAAAGGTTTAAAGAAGCAGAAAAAAGTCGAGGGTGCGAACTTAAGGCTAAAGTGGACGACAAGTGTGCGAGAGAGAGGGAATATAGCCGTAGCGATTCTACCTCTCACGGCCGCAAAAATTCGCCGATTTTGTTTTTGTAAATTGATTCCTACTCATTGATGCCAACAATTTTAAGGAAATTTGGTCGCTGATTTTTCAAATGACTCTAGCCCATAAAATTTTAAATTCAAAATTTGAAAAAATAAATTTTTGGAGAAAACTGGATTATGCCACAAAGCAGCGTAAAATCTTGAATACGAAATGTATTTTGTTTTTTATTTTGGTCCAGAAACATCGTCCGAAAGAGAAAAATGCGACATCAAAAAGAATAGCCGCCCCAAGGCCAGGGTAGTTAGTCATGGTGGTGCGTACGGGAGGGGTCACTCGAACGCCTTCTCAGCTTAGCTCCTTCCTTTGCACTCACGCACTCCAGAAATTAGTTTCAATATATCACCGCATTTATTTATTACTTTGCCTAGGTTATTAATTAATTGATTGATTGAATAATACCTATACATAATTATGTAAAACAGGTGCCTACAGGATGTTTCAGAATACCTGCAAAACAAAACACAAATGGGGTGAAAGTAGACCTGATTTTGGTACCTATTTTTTATTTTAATTTTTATTTGAGTATAAAACATTCATTTATTGGAACATTGCCGACTACTTTCACCCCATTCTCAAGGCATCCAGGCCGAAACAAATCTGTCTGTCACATATCAATCAAAATTCCTAAAAATCCTGCTGACGGACGTGCAAGGAAACTTGTTTCTCAGTAGACCTAATTTGCATTCTAAAATACGAATTACATACACAGTCCGAAACTCAATAGTTTCCGAGATACGATTTTTCAGGCGTTTTTAAGGCATAGGTACCTCGTTTTTCTCAATACATTAGCAACTTTGTCGGTTCCACACGAAGCTTGTAGACTTCTGACATCGGATTCGAAAATATCACAATTTTTTTGTAGTTCGGAATAACAGTTTCTGGTAGGAGTTATTCATTTTTTTGTGACGATGACAGCGTCTCAATCTGGACAAATCCGAGTTTTCTAATTTTGTCATGAAAGTCAACCCGACCTTTTTAGACCTAAATCACTTCACAGGACTACCCTTTTAAGAATACTTCTTATGTTAGGTACATATTATGTAACCATTTTGCTTCAAAAAATAGAGCTTTATTTATTCAAAATCGAACATTTTGACTATAGGGTCAAATTAATTGGAAAAAAATAATGCGTCTTTGTAGGTATAATATACTGTTACTATTGAGTTTTAAGCCACAGACGATTTTTCATTTTTAGGGTTTAGGGTTCTATTTTATTTTTTTCCTTCCTCTTTTTCTGAGCTTTCACCTTCTTGCTTTCCCCGGACATGTCCTACTTTGTAGAGCGTCCGGGGAGAGTTCAAAATTGTCCACTTTTTGTCCTACTTCTCAAGGTAACGTCTGGCGTGTCCAACTCCCATCTTTTACGTTCATCTTTGAACAAATAGTTATGGGGCTTGATCGCAACGTCCGCGATCCCCATTTCGCCCTCACGATTCTCATTAGACTTGCTGAGCCGGGTCTCCTCGGTGAGTCGCTGACTCGTTTCCAGGTCAGCTCGAGCGCCGGGGCCAACAATCGTGTAGCGTGAAGAAAAAGGCAGCGATTTCACCCACTGAATCACTCCTTTACACCGCCATCGCCTCCCAAAAAATGATACATTCTCCCTATAATCTTGAACAGTCGACCCCCCGAAACCACACAATTTGGCTCACAGACTGATTCAAAACCAATCACGCGCGTTTGGCACTTTTAGAAAAAATGGTCGTTATTTTGCCTGCAAAACCTAATTTCAAAGTATTTTTGCTGTTTAAAAACTAAATTTTGCGGATTCTTCTCGTTCCAGCTCGTTCAAAAACCAAAGTTTCGAGAGTTTTGCTCTTACATGAACCATTTTTAAGGACTTTCGCTCTTTCAGGGCCCAATTCCGTGACTTTTGCTATTTATAAAATATAAGTTTGGCAGTTAATTCGAAAAATTAATTGCCGGAAAACGAACGACAGAAGATCAAATTGTGAAGTATTCGGCTCGAGGGCCCAACGAAAATGGTCTAATCGTTACGTTAGTACGTTACCAATCTCATAACACGGCAACCGCGGGCGGCGCACAAGCAATAAAACCAAAAACGTCTGCTAATGGTGTTAGCACAATGCTTCCTCGAGTAACGTTATCTTCGTTGAACAGGGCCGGATCTATTAGGTAGTGGGAGGAGGGGTATTTTCTCCAAGGCAGCACTCGCCAGAGGCAGCAATTGATCTCTTATTAAGAAGACAAATCTGCCAAAATTAACATAGATAATTCGAGAAAAAAATTTTGGCTAATCGTGCACGTCAAGTGTGCACTTTACACAGCCCCCCTGGAGCCTTTCATATTGGGCCGATTTAATTCAAAATGAAATGGGACCATCTATAGTCTAACCTACGTTTACCATGAAAACTTCGAAAAGATGAGTTGCCTTCTCTAGGAGATATGTACGTTATTGGTGAGAAGTGTACGTACATTGCCCCCCCCCCCCCTGGAGCCACTCCAATTGGACCAATTTTATTCCAATTTAAATGGGGCCATATTATAGCTCAACCAATGTTCATCATGAATATTTCATCAAGGTCGGTTGCCTTTCTTAGGAAATACGTGCGTTGGTGGGGAGTCCAACCCCCCCCCCTTCTGGAGCCACCCCCTTTGGACCGATTGAATTCAAATTTAAATGGGACCATCTATAGTCTAACCTACGTTAATCATGAATATTTCATCAAGCTCAGTTGCCTATTCTAGGAGATATGAGCGTTAGTCAGAAGTGTACACTACGCCCCCCTGGAGCCCCTCCTATTGGACCGATTTAACTCAAATTGAAATGAGACCATCTGCAGCCTAACCTACGTGTATCACGAAGATTTCATCAAAATCGGTTGGCTATACTTTAGGAGATATGAGCGTTGGTATAAAGTGTAAAGACACATAGACAGAAACGGAACCAAAGTTGTTCAGAAAGCTCTGAAACGCAAATGGCAAGTGGAATTTTTGAAATCCACCAAATTGAGACCAATGAAATTAAGACCAACAATTTTTTCACCTCGAGAAACGATCACATAGCTTCCCATACCTTCAGTTTTCGAGGAAGCAATTTTTAGTCTGGCGAATCTGTGTTGTCTATTTGGCCAGGTATGTTTCCCTTTATAACGCTAATGCGTTGCACTCGCTCCCTTTGAATTAAATTGACATGTTTTTTCATTGTTGTTAAAGTCGTTAAAAGCGGGCTAAAAGTGGATTATAATCCCGCATTCAATCTTGCACGATTGAACCCTAGTTCATGCGGGATTGTTAGTAGTTACAACAGATGATTGTAATCATCAGGACTCCCAAAGAGCCGAGGCAGCAAGATCTGCCCAAGATTTCGGCCATTTATACCTCCACTCATGGGTCCATTATAGGCGATTTTTGACCCGTTGTGTCACACCGGAAAACTTCGTCAACCCTGACGGATCGTAAATCCATTTCGATTTTAGGATTTCTCGTTTACTTAAACCACAAGACATGAAGTTTCGTCCATTCAAGTAATCTATCTACACCAAAATCACCAAAAAGTAGGCGATTTCTATAAAATATTATAGGAGCCGGAAGAGCAAACGTTCAGTTGTGGAATGCAGCAGGTCCTATGATCAAAAAGCACCTAAGGGGGCGTCACTGCGGCGGATATCGTTAGTAACGACAGATTTTATTCACTCCACAGTGCGTTAGTGAGGTCCACCCAGCGCTGATGCTCTTTCTTTTGACTTGAGGGCATTCAAATGCGCGGCCATCGTCCACGGGAAGGGTCATGCAGACATTGAAAACGGTAAAACGCTGCCAAAAACGTCAAAATCACTTGATGGAGCCTTTCAAGGACTCATCAGGTCAAAATTCGACTCGTATTTTGGACTCCTCGTGCATAGAAACTATCGAGATTTCGTCCATTTATCATTAAATTCGGGTGCCCAATTCAGAATTCACCCAGGAGTCAAGTTGGTGTTATTAGCGATTCTCAGGACAACATTTTCAAAGTGCTTCGATGTGAGCCGGACACGGCTTAAGAGTCCTTTGGGAAATGCCCAAAACTCAGTCAAAGTTGGTTAGTTTGTGGTATAGTTTTTTTATATCGCGGAAATAAGTCATGCCTCCGAGGCAGCGTCCTCCGACTGAGTAACCACAGTTTCCGGACAAAGAAACCAAATTTATTCGTGAGATAATTTTCATTTTATCGGCCGAAAAAGTAATTTTCCGTGGACTAATTTATTATATGAGACAATGTGTGGTGAAAATGTCAGTTTCCTCTACAGCTATGTCCCCACTTGTGCCCTTTCGTCTTCCTCTTTCAATTCCACACGCCTTTTCAACTTTCGCTTCAACTTTGAAGAACTCATGCGTCTAAGCTGTCCACGCAATTTCTGATAACCTTCCAGCTTTTTGAGGCATGCAATAGCGCGTTCTTCACGTTCAACACACCGTGCGGCTATGAGGCATGCCTCTGACGCACGCAAAAAGGCACAAGTGGGGGCAAAGCTTATCGGTATGTTATGAGTCGCCATTTTTTGGCAGGCAGTTCATTTTCTGGGTCAAATTCACTGTTTAATAGATAAGTCAGTTCTTGAGGGGTCAAGATCTCGGTACTTGTACTGTTGTACTCAAACCTGTTTTCAACATTTCCATAGGCCCAGGCCTAGGTAAGGAACGTTCATAAATATGGGCCTAATTCCCGGAGAAAACTGTCATTCCGAATAGGAAAAAATGTGATATTTTCGAATCCGGCGTCGGGAGTCACCGAAAGTTCGCTTGGAAATGACAAAGTTTGCATTTATTAAGAAAAGCAAGATATGTATGTATGAAAAAAAAAAAAAAAAAATCGTCCCTCGGAAATGAACTAGTTTCGAACCATGGCGTATTTCGTCTTTTTGATTGTATATCAGGTCTACTTTAACCCATTTAATTGTTTTGCAGTTATTCTTATTCACTATGAACTTGGTGTTCACCGCGTACCAACACTGAAATCGGTACGTAAGGTCTCTATAGGAGCAGGCGGAAGGACAATTATTATTATTTCTACGAATTATTTAGGGCGTCTGCTGGTTTTCTATTTTTTTGTGTTGGACATGGTCCATGAACACCCTCACATTAGCAGCCGAAGAATGTCGACGGAACTTGATATTCCTCGATGGAAACTCAAAATAAATAAAAAAGGAATTTAGTGATTCATAATTGTACTAACAAAATGAGCGCATGTTGGAAACTAATTCCTGGATCGTGTGAGTGCAAAGGAAGGAGTTAAGCTGAGAAGGCGTTCGAGTGACCCCTCCCGTACGCACCACCATGACTAACTACCCAAGCCTTGGGGCGGCTATTCTTTTTGATGTCGCATTTTTCTCTTTCGGACGATGTTTCTGGACCAAAATAAAAAACAAAATACATTTCGTATTCAAGAGTTTACGCTGCTTCGTGGCATAATCCAGTTTTCTCCAAAAATTTATTTTTTCAAATTTTGAATTTAAAATTTGATGGGCTAGAGTCATTTGAAAAATCAGCGACCCAATTTCCTTAAAATTTTTGGCATCAATGAGTAGGAATCAATTTACAAAAACAAAATCGGTCAATTTTTGCGGATGTGAGAAGTAGAATCGTTTGGCGAGCGCAGTAGCGCGATCTCTTGACACAGAAACTCACTAGAGACCTATGGACTTTAGCCTTAAAGAATAAAAGTGCTTAACACAGCAATTTCTTATTGAGTGGTCGGAATGCTTCCCCTTTTCGCCCGGCCAGTCTTTATAATCGAAGTTTCTTCTTTGTTGTTCCGCCGCTCGTTGTGTTTTGTGTCATCTAACAAGTGCACAGTGGCGGCGGAACCGGGGGGGGCAGGGTGGGCGGCCGCCCCCCCGGAATTTAGTCTGGGGGGGCGTCGCCCCCCAGGCTTCAATGCCAATCTTCTATTCCGAATACTGCACCCAATGTTCTTATTCGAGGACCAAGCGACCGTCACTCAGATCGAAAACCCTGGATCATTTGCGAGAAGATGAAAAATAGCAATGCCTAGAACATTCGCCCCCCCCCCCATCATTCACTTTTCTGCAGACTTTTTGTTAGGTATATTATTGATTCTTCTTCTACCACTTTACCCCTGCCATCTGGCAAAGGAGGGCGATCCACCTATCGGCCACCCTCCCCGGAGAGGGTTTTAGCCCAAATTCAAGCAATATGAAGCACAGGCTTAGCAAGGGGCATGCGGCGTGTGCGGTGCGCACCGGGCATCTCTACCCTGGGGGCATCAAACCCGCTGTTTTGTTATGCGATCACCGCTACCCAGTGGCGGAACAACACTTGTCCGGGGCCCGGGGCGGAAATCTCTAGGAGGCCCTTTAGTCTCTAATTAAACCGTAAATATACTTTTTTGCTGCTTTGAAGTATATATTTTCCTCAATTTTAGCCACGAAATTGCCTCTAAAGTGCGCTTTCTCAATTTTTTCCGCGAATTAGCTCATTTTCTCATTTTTAGCTGCGAATCGGCGCTTTTTACAAGCTCTTACCGTGAAGTTGCCTTAAGAATCCGCAAATTAGGTAGCGTTTAAGTGCTCTTTCCCAATTTTATCCGCAAATTAGCAATTTTTCTAAATTTAAGCCGTAAATTCGCGCTTTTCTCCATTACAAAAAAAAACCATTCGTGTTTTTCTCTATTTATTACCCTCGAATTAGCGCTTTTTCACAGTTTCAGCCGCTTGAATTAGCGCTTTTTCTCAATTTTATTCCCAAAGTTCCCCAAGAATGTGCAAGTTGGGGTATTCTCAATTTCAGCTGTGAATTAGCCTTTTTACCCCCAATTTAGCACTGAATGGGCACATTTTTTAATTTTAGCTGGAAATTATAGCACTTTTTCTCGATTTTATCTGCAAAATTGAAATGTTTTGTACCTTAGTTGTGAATTAAAGTTTTCCTCCACTTTTAGACCCAAATTCGCGTTTTTTTCTATTTCACGCCGTGAATCGCAGCGCTTTTTCTCAATTTCAGCCGCGAATCAGCGTTTTACTCACTTTTACAAGCGAGTTTAGCCATTCGTTTTCATCTTATCTACTTGAAAATTCCGATTTTTCATCTTCAAGCTATTCAGGGGCCCCCATCCGAACCCCGGATCCGGATTTCTAGTTATGCCCCTACCTGCATTCCCACACTTTGCTGTTTTATTTGAGTACGAATGATTATCGTTTATTATTTAAAACGAATACTTGCCATATTCTTGTGGCAAAAAAACAACTAAGAAATCAATAATAGTATATGTATACGCAGGAGCTAAAGTCGTGGCTCTAAAACGCCGTAAAATTTGCCGCGGTACATTACATTACAAGCCCGGCGGGCGAGGCGAGGTAAATCCCCTTCCTACGAGTGATGTACGACTTTTTTCACGCGACAGCAAGGAAATGATAAAACTGACTTTGACAAATTGACTACTATGACTTCTCGTGTCTTTAGTTTAAGAAGACCTTAAACGAGGTTATAACCCGAGTTCATTTACTCTCCGTACTAGGACGGAAAATATTTTCTGGACTAGTACAGAAAATTTCTCGAATGTCACTGTGCGGTAATGGTCAATTTCCCAGACAATTTTGGGCACAGAAAATGACTACTTTCGGAGCATGTCGCTTGAAAAATACTTTAGTTCCTAGGCATGAAAAGAGACACTTTTGGGACTCATTTGCGGCCGTAAAATTCGGTTTTAGTATCATGTGGGATAAAAATAAAATATTATTAGTCAAAAACCTATCAAGAATCAGGCCGTTGTATACCACATTCAAATCATTCCCTAAATGCTGAAAATTCAAGACTATTGGGCACCTCCATACAATACCTTGCCTCCTCTATTTACTTAAAATTGAGAACTACACTACACTTCACCTTCTATTGATGAAAACTAAGGAAGTGATGGTAGTGTAGGGTATGGTGGGGAAGGGAAGGGGGGAAGCGCCTTAATTTTCGCCCCCCCTGAACCAAAATACTTCCGCCGCCACTGCAAGTGCATGCAGTGTTGCGCGTGTGAGGGGACAGAGCTGCAGAAGATTTCTAAAAATTGGTGAGTACCTACATATAATTGATTACATATTAGAAAAAAAACAGTGATGCGCCCGGAATGAGCTCTGAGACCCTGAAACGGGATTTTAGGTTTTGAAAGATTTACTCAATAAAAAAAAGGCATGAAACCCTTTTTAGAATTTTAAATTAAAGGGAGATTTTAATTTAAAATTTAGTTTTGATGATTTAATCCATTTACTATTTATGTTTTGCATCAATCCGGGTTCAAGTTGGCAGAATTTTTGTAATATAGGGTGTTTCAGGACGAATCCTGTATATTTTAATATGTTGTAGTACTAATTAAATGCAACCAAAATCACCCCATTGACATAGGGTCGCAAATGATTTCCCTCGAAGTTACAGGTCCATTTATTATGTATTTTTAGCCATTCGCTGTGTTTTCCCCAAAAAGTCCTTCCAACAACTAAACGACTTGATTTACCCCAAAACTGTAGGCGTTTTTGAAAACATCATACTATTTTACATCAGAAAATGTCAATCAACATCATTTTAGTTGCCTCCGGGAATTTCAGTAATTCGTTAAAAATGAAGGAAAAGGCGTTTTCGAAATTTTCTGTGTACTTCACCGCCAGTTTCTGACCAAGTTTACTTAGTGAAAATTTTTTGCCAGTTTCACTAAAACATGTCCCTGTTGTGAGCTTTCAAATGATTTTTTTAAGAATTGAAATCGGTTCATTTTTCTATGAGATATTGCACTTAACGTGTGAAAAAACACGGAGTAAGTCGTCAATTAGGGCATAGGTGAACCTTCCATAAACGCGTTATTAATAAGTCAATTTGTTAACTTTTACCTCAGAATTATAACTTTTACAAAAATCTGTATAATAACCAAACTCAAGCAGTGGAAAATGGCAAAATTCACAAAATTTATCCATAAAATTCTCTCAATCTCAATCATCCCATGTGAGAACGGCGCGGATGGCATCAAGACGTCTTAACAAGCAAAAATTAATGAATTTAACGGCTAAATTTTAAAAGATGATAATGAGGGAACATAATTGGACATAACCGGAAGGAATCACCTACATTTTTTTTTTAAGTGTCCTTCCTTTTTTGTTGAAAGATGAAAGAAGTCCCTCTCCATATGAGACATACCTCTATTTCAACACTTTGAGAGTGGGGACCACGCTGATTTGGTGGGTTTGCTCAACAAATTGTATAAACTTTTTAAATTTAGTCGTTAAATTAATAATTTTTCTTTATAAGGTCGTTTTGGTACCTACCGTGCTGTTCTCACATTGGATGATTGAGATTTAGAGAATTTTAAGGACAAATTTTGTGAGTTTTGCCCTTTTTCACTACTTGAGTCTGGTTATTATACAGATTGTAAAAGTTATTATTCTGCTGTAAAATTCAACGAACTGACTTTTTAATAACGCGTTTATGGAAGGTTAACCTATGCCCTATAATTGAAGACTTACTCCGTGTTTCTTCAGACGTTAGGTGCGTTAGGTGCGATTTCAATTCTAAAAAAAATCATTTGAAAGCTCACAACAGGGAAATGTTTTAGTGAAACTGGCGAAAAAATTTCACCAAGTAAACTTGGTCAGAAACTGGCGGTGAAGAACACAGAAAATTTCGAAAACGCCTCTTCCTTCATTTTTAACGAATTACTGAAATTCCCGGAGGCAACTAAAATGATGTTGATTGACATTTTCTGATGTAAAATAGTGTGATGTTTTCAAAAACGCCTACAGTTTTGGGGTAAATCAAGTCGTTTAGTTGTTGGAAGGACTTTTTGGGGAAAACACAGCGAATGGCTAAAAATACATAAATGGACCTGTAACTTCGAGGGAAATCATTTGCGACCCTATGCCAATAGGGTGATTTTGGTCGCATTTACTTAGTACTACAACATAAATTTTAATATACAGGATTCGTCCTGAAACACCCTGTATGTATAAGATCCTAAATACCGACGTTTTCATGGCATTCGTAAGTACTCTGTTCCTGTCGTTTTTTCCAACCCCCGCATCTTTCACCTGAATTTGTCTCAAGCGTTACAATATCGCCGAGTGACTTTTTATTGCTCTGGGAGGGGTTGTAACCCCCCAAAACCTGTCGCCCGAGCAAAAACTTCCTCATTGGACTTTAGAAAAATTCGAAAAAGATACAAACGCTTAATTTAAGAGCCCTGTCAGACGACCCGGATCGGACCACCCGGGCCGCCTCGTCTGTCAGGACTGTAAACTTAATTGCACTCAAGGACAGAATTTGAAAAATAGGCTAGTGTGGTTCGTTTCGCCAATTTGAAAATTTCAGAAGAAATGTAACATTGCAGATACGACGCGTGCGTACTAATATGCAGAGAAAACGCTTATCTGGGGCCGAGTACAGGAGAAGGGCCGAAGTAAGAAACAAAAAAGCGAAGTACGGCGCCGCCGCGTTGGCTAATTGGCTGAAAACTAGCTCAACTCATGAAGAAGTGTCACCGCCCGGTGTTGACCATTCGTCTGAAGTTGTTGAAGACTTACCTCGAGAAGATATGCCGAGATTCGACGCCTGTGTCCACGAAAATCAACCATCATCTACTACAAAAACTGACTCAACTCATGAAGCAATCCAAGCTTTCGATGCTTCACCTCTTGTTGGCTTAAAACTTCAAGTTCAAGGCTCGCCGCTAAAACTATTGCCGAGAGCCAATGCCAGCAGTAAGCATGAAAATACTCCAATATACGGATCCCCAGCCCTTGAAATATCCCAAAACAGTGACGGCTCAACGCAAAATACTTCATATCTCAGACCACAGTCATTCTGTCCCTGCGAGGATCCAATTCCTACGACAACCAGCAAAGACTTGGAGAATGAAAATGTCCATCCGCTCCAGCAAATTACAAACTGCGATCCAGCTGACCCGTCAACCTGGCCACCTTTTGCAGAAATGAACGATCGAGTGCGATGTTACCTTAGTAGTGAATCTGCAAAGCTGATAAATACGCTTCCAATTTCTGTCAATTTTGAGGAAACATTGAGAGGCAACCGACACCTCACGCCGACAGTATGGTACGTGGAAATGGCCAACAAAGAAAAAGTAAAGAGAACGTGGTTGTTTTATTCCAAGCAAAAAAAAAAACCCTTTATTGCGTACCTTGCAAATTATTCTCAGGATCAAAACAACAAAACGTTTCCCGAAACGCATTAAGTTCGACTGATGGTCTCTCCAACTGGAAAAAGGTGCACGAAAAGGTAGGGGTTCACGAAAAATCAGTGACTCATAGGGGAAACGTGGTTAAGTGGAAGTCACTGATCAGTAGTATGAAGGAGGAAGCTGGAATTTGCCGCCAGCTTGAAAGTGCAATAAATCGCGAGAAACAAAAGTGGAGAGAAATTTTGAAAGCCGTAATCGATGCCATTTTGTATCTGGCTACGAATGGCCTCGCCCTTCGTGGAACAAGAGAGACGGTGGAAGAGGATTCTTCCTGCACCTCCGAGGGTCGTGGAAATTTCTTAAATCTAATGACATTGCTCTCAAAACATAACAGCACTTTAAAAGCTTTGTTTGAAGATCTTGAAAAAGGCCGGGTTTGTTACCTATCAAAGACGATCCAAAATGAAATTATTGGGATTCTAGGCAGAACCGTGCGTAAAAATATTTTGGATGCTGTTCGACAGGCCAAATATTTCTCGATAATGTTCGATTGCACTCCAGATTCATCGCACACCGAGCAAATGAGTGAAGTCATTCGTTACGTCACAAAAAACGGAAATGGTCGTTATGAAATCAGAGAAAGTTTCATAGATTTCATCGAGATAGACGATAAAACGGGAGCTTCTTTGGCACGCATAATAAAAGAGAAAACGGAAAAAGATGGGCTGGATCTGACGAACTGTCGTGGACAGTCTTATGATAATGGAGCAAACATGGCAGGTAGTTGCAGTGGGGTTCAGGCAAGAATTTTAGAAATAGCTCCTTTGGCTACTTTTGTTCCCTGTACTGCCCACTCCCTAAATCTTGTAGGCCTTCGTGCAGCATCCGTGTCACCAGAAGCGTCAAATGTCTTTGGAGTTGTGCAAAGGCTATTCAATTTCTTCGTTTCTTCGACTCATCGATGGAGCGTGATGAAAAATCATACTAAGACCAACCTCAAGGGTACAAGTCAGACAAGATGGTCTGCGAAGTCCGAAGCCGTGCAAGCTCTGATTAAAAATATTCCTGGAGTGGTTCAAGCTCTAAGAGAACTTACTAAGGACACCGAATCTCCTGAAACAAAATCTGAAGCTAACAGTCTTCTTCAATCCATCCTCGACTTCCGATTTCTTGCGTACTTATTATCTTGGGCTAAAATATTAAAAGAAATCAACAGAGTGAATAAAGAAATCCAGAAAGATGATGTAATCTTGTCTCGGTCACTCGATATGCTGAATGGATTGATGAATACAATGAAAAGGTTCAGAAACGAACACGATTATTGGCTGAAGGAGGCTGAAGAAATGGCTGAAATTCTTGAGATTGAGCCCATCATGACATCCCGTCGAGTGTCGAAAAAAAAACTCATGAGTGGAGAAAAACATGAAGATGAAGCCAGACAATTTTCGTCCACAGAAAGATTCGGCCACTCTTTGAAGGAGATCCTGGATGTCACCACGACTGAGATCAATAATCGAATGACCAGAATCCACTCTCTTAATGAAACGTTTTCCTTTTTGCACGGAAAGGTTTTCACCGAGATATCAGATAAAGATTTGAAACAACGAGCAACCGATTTCAAAATAAAATTTTTGGGAGACGTAGACGAAGATTTTGCGGAAGAATTATTAGTCTTTCGAGACCAAATGAAAAGTGCGTCAGAAAACATATCTTCCATGAATGCTTTGGACCTTTTAAATTTAATTGAAAAAAGAGATCTTGTCGACGTATTTCAAACGTTTGTGTCGCCCTCAGAATATACCTCACCCTGCCAACGACGTCTGCCGGGTGTGAAAGGAGCTTCAGCAAGTTGAAAATCATAAAAAATTATTTAAGGTCCAGCATTTCGCAAGAAAGATTAACGGACTTGGCCATTCTTTCTATCGAAAGTGGCGTGGTAAACTCCCTTAATTACGAAGAAGCCATCGACACGTTTGCGGCGAAAAAAGCCAGAAAAGTTTATTTGTGATTTCATGTTCAACTGTTTTATACGTTTTTCCTCAAAATAAAGTGACATTATTTGTGGTTTGTTATTTACTCAGTTCATCAATTCTTCACTAAAAATTCAAATTACACTGGAAGTCTGAACAAAAAAGTGAGAGAATCAGCCCCCCCCCCCAACCCAAGGGCGGCAAATTTCAATTGTGCCCCCCTTAAAAATATATCTAGATCCGGCACTGTCCCTTAATGTAGATAAAAAGCTCATTCGCTGCTCAACTCGAGAAAATACGTGGCTGAAGTGGACAAGACGCGGTCATTCGCTGCTGAAACGGGGAAAAACCGAATAAATCGCGGATCAATTTGAGAAAACCCGTTAATTCACGGCTAAAATTGTGAAAAAGTGCTTATATCGCGGCAAAAATTGGGAAAACACCAAATTCGTGGTTACTATACAGGCAAGTTTCGGGCTAAAACTCAGAATTAAGAGAGAGTTAACCGGACTTACGAGCTTATCCGATGGAAAATAGAGAAAAATAGAGTTAATTCGCATTTTCCGCAAGAGTGGATTTATGGTGTGTAACCCCTCCCAAAGACAAAAACCTAGATCCGCCACTGGATTGGGTTCATTTGTTGTGTAAAAATATCTATACCAGCGCTATATGCATCGAGCTTTTTGAATCACACCGAGACCGAGACTAAGTCTCGAGAAAATGAGACTTAGTCTCGGTCTCGGTCCAGAAAATGCAATCGGTCTCGGTCTCGGTGCATCACTAACTGCGAGATCACTGGCGTGAGAGAAATCTCTGTAAATCTCTTGTACACAGGAAATTGTTCATGCTAATTTTATTTATTTGTTATAATCATTAATTTCATTTTCAATCCCGGCCTCATTATCATTATAATTTATCTCCCACCAATCCATGGCTGTATGGTATCTACCAATGCCAAAAAAAAAAAAAAAAAAAAAAATGCCTTCCAAAGTATAGATGATACGAAGATGGATGGATGGATGGTGGAGTGGGTGGTGTTTATGTTGGAACCCCTCCCAAGATAAAATCCTGGATCCGCCACTTCAAGTAACGAATAACCTCCATGCGTTTAAGTGAAAATGGAAGAGTGGGCTAAATAAAAACGTCTCACCCATTTTTTATGCAACCAAAGAAGAACCTTGAACTATATTAGGAGTGATCATGAACAATCTCACCTAATTTTTAAACGACGTAATAGTACAAAGTACCCAATGATTTTTTTTTAAAGCATAAACAGACGAAATTGGTTGGTTTAGGGGGGGAAAAGTAAACAAATTAAGAAATTAGGTATACGTCTGAACGTCGCGAAGTCGTTAAGCTTCATTTTGGACAGTTTAAGTGCAATCGCGTAGCCATTATCACTAATAGTAACTTCTTCAAGAGTGATTGACCCTTTCCATATTAGATTATCATAAATAAGTTGGCAATTGAGTTAACACTTTTTTAGAGTATAGCAGTTAAGTTAAACACTAGTTGCAAGTAGAGGAATCATTCGAGACTGATAATACTGTATTTAAGGGGGTAATTTTTCTAAAACGCCGGCTTTTCTTTCGTTGAGTTATTTTCGTGATACTCATTAGAGCGTCGTTTGTCTACAATTGGATTCAAGTCCCGTGCGATTCCGCTTTCGGTATAAATATACAATAATAGGAGGGGTGGACATAATATTGTGTCCCCCTAATTTCAGGTAGTTTTATAAGGATTTTAAGGGGTTCGCTGTATATAGCAAACTGATAATGATGATTGCTTGAAAACAGACCCAAAACAAAAGGGACAGTGACTATGATGAGGTGAGGGGGGTGGACACCCTTGAGGACAACCCAACCAAACCGGAGCCACACAACAAAAAAATAAACATCGTATATAATTTCGGGTGTAGACAGTAATATTAAGATTATGGTAATTTTTGTAAAAGGATGCATCCCCCGAAATTTAAAACAGCGCCCATCCCGAGATAGAGAGAGACGACTCTCGGATGAAAAAGAGAAGGCCCCCGCGCGACTATTACATTGATTATAGAGCCGTAAACTGTACGATGGAAATCTAATGCGGACATCTGTAGTTAATTTACTTTAATTTCAGAGAGGAAGTGATCTTACACCTTTTCATCATAAAAGTAGGTAACGATTTTTACCTACAAATTTTATTATTATTGTTATTATTATTTTTTTTAAAGCTGAATTTACTTTTTGTAATCAAGCAGTAAACGCATAGCCGTGCTATTAAACGAAAGAAAAGACCCAGGAAATGAAGTCGACCCCAACAACACAAGTGCTCCTTGCTGTGATTTCTTTCAATAAAAGCGAAATAATTTCGAATTTATTATTTTTTTTTTTTAAATCTCCCCTCTCACTCCCACCACGATCTCTCCTATTAAGAGCCAATGTATGCGAGACTGGTATTAACGTGAACTCTCAAGATGGCGTCTTGGATGGGAACGCCCATCGGAACACTAGCCTCTATAATTATTTTAGAGGGGTCTGGCATACCTTCATGCCCCACTACCATGCGATTTGCATTTACATTAACTGGCTGTAGTTTTTTTTTTTTATTATTATTTTTTTTTTATCAAAGAGCGTCATCCTCCAGCGCGAATACAAAAAAAAAAAGAGTCGTGACCGGGGGTGCAGGGGGACGGGGTTCTGTGCGTCACGTAAAGCAGCTTTGCATGGCTTACAGCAGTTTCTGCATAACTCAAATAGTAAAATTTTGTTTCCCCTCACCCATCAGTTTTGGTGGGGCTAAAAGAGAAGGCTGGAATGATTGTAGTCGGTAATGTGGTGATGATGGTAAGCTGAGGGGTGGAGGGGGGTGAATTACAAGAATCGCTTTTCGTGAACTCTTGTTTTGTTTTGCTTTCTTTATAATAGAAAGGGAAATCTTTTGTTGATGCGACCCTATCAATTTAGCGTCCCACGGGAAAATTTAAAGAAAAATTACGGCTTTATATAGTTGATCCTGTTCTCGTTTGTTATATTTTTAAAATTATTAGTAATCGGACCCCGACGCTGCTTCCCATCTGCCTGCCAAAGCGTTTTAGACGAATTATTTTTGATTGCTAACCAAAAGGCAGGCGGGTTTTCAATTGTATCTCTCACTCACTCACTCTGTCTCTCTCTCCTATGGCAAAGTACACAAAAAAGAAGACGCCGCTTATTAACTAATGCTCCTATAGCCCAAAACACGATCGTACAATTTATAAATTAAAAAATAAAACTTTTGAACGCGTTTTTTTTTTTTTTTCTTTCTTTCAAATGAGGCCTGTGCCTTTTGGTTGGAACGGGGGGGTTTTTTTTTATCGACTGATGACAATGGCGTGATTTCAAGCAGTTTGGACTAAAACCGAAATCATCCAAACTACAGGGTGTGTGCTGCCAAAAGAAGAAATCCCCCTCCCTCCAACCGCACCATTTTTTTTTTTTTTTTATCAAGGAAAGTTCATTTTCAAAGATAAATTTTAGCGCGATTCAAATAAACAAACCTATTAAGACCCTTTCTCGCGGGGTACCATGAAATATTAAGAATTAAAAGTTTTCTGTAGCTAAAAAGTCCCTAAATCCAATTCGTATGAGGACAAAATTAACAGAAATGGACGGGTTGGCATCGCAGGAGGGAGGGGGGGAAGACAGCTGTCTCTTCGTTCTTGATTTATCAGGGAAGCTGAAATCAGGTAAACGTATCAAAAACAGAGAAAACATTGAATTGATACTGTAGGTATAGGTGTCGGGGTCACCCTGCGGCGGCGTGGCACCAAAAGTTCGGGTCTCTGGAGACAAAGTACACTGAGAGAAATAAAGGCCTTCATCGGGTCAATATTCGCCCGACCATCGGGTCAAAATCATAATGCCCGATGATCAGGTCGAAATGGCCTTTAGGGTTTTCACCCGATGAATGCTATCGGTACATGTTGAACCGATCATCGTGCCAATTCATCAGACTTTGGATGCACCCGATGAATACTCCTCGGTTCACTTTGGCCTGACCATCGGCCCTATTATTCACCCGATGAACATTCCTCAGTTTGCTTTGACCTGATCATCGGTCCGAGTTCTCACCCGATGAACATTCCTCGGTTTGCTTTGGCCTGATCATCGGTCCGAGTTCTCACCCGATAAACATTCCTCGGTTTGCTTTGGCCTGATCATCGTTCCGAGTTCTCAGCCGATGAACATTCCTCGGTTTGCTTTCGCCTGATCGTCGGTCCTACACTGAGAAAAATATGAGGTAAAAACACGACTATGCTTAGCCGCTTTTACACGGCAAAAAATTTGCAGTCCTTTTATTCGGGCAGCGTTAGCCTTGTGAATTTACACGGCTGCCGGACCTGCCGCCATGTTAGAGTCACACATGGCTGAGCCAGACACGGCTAACAATTCACGTGGATTCTCAGCCGAGTACACGGCTACCCTTCACTGATGGCCTTGCAAACAGTACACGGTAGCCTTTGCCGTGTAATGAGACAGATGTGGCCGAGCTATCTTTGTCGCGTGAGCGGTGCTACATTATTGTCATAGCCTTGCACGCATTATAAACTTCACCGTGTTAGACTATCAGTTCAGTCGTGTTAATATGGCGGTGTTGGTCGTGCCAACGTGCTAAATTAAGCCATGCGTACTTGGCTGCAATTGAGGTGCATACACGACAGAAGCATAGCTTGCCCAGTCAAGTACATTGTCTCGGGCACATGGCAAAAATAGACGTTCACCACGACTGTACGTAGTCGAGTCAATGTGACTGTTTGAGTCGTGCTATTCAGCAATCCTCTCAATGTTTACTTGGTAACCTGTGCAGTGAACCTACAATTGCTCTAGCCATGGCAGTATTGGCAGTGCCATGAAACTCATGGCAAAAGTAGTTGTATGGAAACGTTGAAGTACAACGCTGTCTTTCTCTCACGAGACACCTATCATAGCTTTGTTTGATAAGTTAAGATATCCGAATAAAGCACTAATCACAAGTTTTAGTGTAATAACACGAGAAATTTTGCTAAAAAAAAAAGAAAGGACCAGTTAGCTTGTACGGGCTTATTTCGTCTTTGAATGAAATTCTAATCGCTTCGATATTCCCTCTACGCATTCAAAACGCTGCAGATAGGAAATGAGTTCGGATCTCATCAATTGATTGTCAAACTTTCGCTAAGATAGTTATGGCGAAAAACAGGGCATTAGGTAAGAAATTTTAGAGGGGAAATGAACACAAATTCGGTTCATTAGTGTGCACGACGTCATATCCGGAAGGTAGCACAACCAGTGAAGCTAAACAAAACATTTTATTTCAAGCAAAAGCAGTGGATTTTTCAATTTTATTGTTGTATTTATTACACTAAAAACTTATCTGAACATCGTTGTAAGTGTATTGTAGCGTGTCTGCCGAGGGCAGCGAACGGGTTGTAAAAGGCTGCTGTGTCAGGTGACCTTGAACAATTTTCGTCTACACTGGATGCAAGAGTCGCTGTTCGAAGATTTGTTTGTTCTTTGGGATCTTCACTTTGAAAAGTGAAGATCTTATTTCTGTCATGGTCAAATAAAACAGGGCCAAGCTTTTTCTCCGTCTGGAAAATGGCAGCAACAAACATATGCTCCAGAGCCAGGTTCTTCCCATCCTAAGCACACGTGCATGCTGATTATTTTGTTAGGCCTGTTCCATTGTTTTAGAATTGTTTACTTACTTTTAATTGGAACGTTTCGCTTAGAGAGCTTCTGCAGACATTGATTTGTCAATTGGCGAATATAACGACGTTGGTGGTGCCAGGTAGACCCATTACTTGTTTGAATGAGATATTGGGTGAAATGATTAAGACCTTTTGTAAAATAAGGCTTTATTTGACAAAATTATGCAATCAGGGTTTTAATTGGGTTTGTCAAGAAAGGTAAACGTAAACAGTAAACATGTGGGAATATTCAATTTCACATCATTCTCCCCTCCTGGTGAATCTTTCGTGACCAAGGTTTACTTGGTGTAGTCTGAAAGGTAAGAAGGTGTCTTTCGTGTCCGTGAACTTCTACGAAGAATTGGTGGAGAGAAATCATGTCGCGAAGTGGAAGGATTTGAGTTATGATCCGATTGAGGATTCAGGTCAATGTTTTGCGGTTCATCGGAATCAGCGTTGTCGTTTTCGGAGCGTGAATTATCGATATCTTTTTGCAATTCCATTGACGTTGTGAGAGGAGCTAGATCTCTAGTCGATACAACCGTTACTCTTCCGTCGTGTAGTTCTACTTGGGCGTACTCTGAGTTTCCTTCAATAAGAGTAGCTTCTTCGACTATAGGATCGTACTTTGAAGCCCTAACATGTTTCTTCAACAGAATCGGTCCCGGCGTTGATAACCAAGACGGCAATGATGTGCCATTTCCCGTTCTTCTGGCGAATTTAAACATACGTTCGTGGGGTGTCTCGTTTGTTGCTGTGCACAGCAGGGAGCGAATAGAGTGAAGAGCCACACCCAGCACGTCTTCCCAGTGGGTTATTGGTAATCCAGCACTTTTCAAAGCTAGTTGAACAGATTTCCAGATGACCCCATTATAACGTTCTGCTTGTCCGTTTCCTCTTGGGTTATACGGCGTCGTTCTACTAGACGCTATTCCTTGAGAACGACATGAATGAAGACCCTTGATCTGAGTGAATGTAGGAAGGTGTTCCAAACAGATGAATTACTGACTCCAGAGCTTTTATCAAAGTGGGAGTTGTCATGTATAATAATCATATATATAATCACTTTCGTGATTCTGGAGAATGTCGTGTCCGATTAACACATCACAGCATAAATCCCGGAGGACATACAGGTAGACTTTGTGGACAAAGTGCCCGGGTAACTGTAATGTCACAGAACATTTGTTTTCGACGGGTGTTTGAAAGGAAGTTGAAGCCATTGAGATTCGTTCTTGACAACGTTGAATTTTCAAATTCAAACTTCGAGCTAGTTGTTCACTCACAAAACTAATTGAACTACCAGTGTCGATAAGAGCAAGGGCTTTGAAATTGTTTAGGAAGACAGGAACAGTAGCTTTCTTCAGAGAAGAGGGAGTGGATGAGCTAGCAACGACCGCTGAGACATGTTTTACCGAAGTTTTTAGAGCAACACGCGGACCCGATCGGCACACCTTGGCAGAATGCCCTAATTTGTTACACTTCGAGCACGTGACGTCCCGAGCTGGGCAACGATCCCTTGTGTGGAAATTCCGACCACAGAAGTAACATGATTTGACATGGATAGTTTTTGTAGAAGACTCTGAAGTTGATGCAACTACTGGATCGTTCTCAGAAATTTCTGAGGATGGATTTGAAGGATTTTTGTCTATCGATAACGAATTAACGGAATGAATATTGTTGTACATCATTGAATGTTGTTGGCCTAGCTCCATTGCTCTAGCTTGATCGACTGCTTCAGTTAAACTTAATGTACTCGTCTCAAGGAGACGCTGTCTAATCTGATTCGACAACAACCCACTGATAAAGGCATCCCTCATAAAATCAGAGCAGTTTTGTTCAGCTGTCACTGCTTTGAATTTACACCTATTAGCAAGAATTTTTAGAGCTTCCACGTACCTTTCGATTGTTTCTCCGGGTTGCTGTCGTCTAGTTTGAAGCTCATGCCTCGCAAATACTTCATTAACTGGCTTGACGTATAGATTTTGTAGTACACTCATTGCGTCCGTGTAGGTTCCGGAATGTCCGGTATTGGAACACCGTAGGTGATACAAGGTTGTGAAGTATTCTTAGCTTCTGTTCATCGTTCGTTTGGATTGACGCAATTAAGTTTAGAAAGGTGCGATGCCAGTGTTCCCATTCAATCGTCGCTGTCGGTGAACCCGGATCGAGATTTAGTTTGTCTGGTTGAAGGAGACGGTCCATGTCTCCTAGGTAGATGTCCCCAAAATAATTTTGTCAAATAAATTGAAATGATTAAGACCTTTTGTAAAATAAGGCTTTATTTGACAAAATTATGCAATCAGGGTTTTAATTGGGTTTGTCAAGAAAGGTAAACGTAAACAGTAAACATGTGGGAATATTCAATTTCACATCATTGGGGCACTGAATTCTTCACAAAAACACCACAGACTCTCCTATAAATAACGAAAAACCTAATTATTGACAGTGGCCTCTGTCAGAGGCAGTCCTGTGAGAGAATGATGGAGTGTGTGTGAGAGGTACATGATCTCAAGCTATGAATAAGAGGAAATAGTACCACGTAATAGCATGATTAGAGGGGGTGGGGGCCAATACCTCTGCTCCTGAAGGCAACCCAACCAAAACGTTCAAACTGATGATAGCGGTAAAAACACTTGCAATGGAGTAATTATGAGCAAATAAGGAAAGCTGGAGTTAGCTGCCAAAATTTCTAGGTTCAAAATGATGAAAATGCGCAAAAGCGAGCAATAAATATTAGCCAATGGCAATAATTATGTTCTACTCACAAAGTACACTCAGCATCGCCTCTTTACTGATGTTCCATGAACTAAAAAGAGTAGACACCTCTCCCGAATCCATGGTGTTGAAACGCTGAACCCAGAAACGAATAATTTGATCGAACAAAAGAAATTGAATTGAAACAAAAACCCAGCACTCAACTGCTCACTAACACTGAATGGCTAGAATGGAATTCACTAGAGAGGCTAATGGCTTGAAAGTCGAAATGCACATTCTAAGTATCGGGGGACAAGGTTAACATTGCTTTTCATGTCCGATCTTACCGTGCTTACACGACTTCTCTTGCGACGTCAGCACAACCACCTGAACCTACACGATGCGGCAGCTTTATGAAGGTTCTTTTTTTCATGTACAACTGTCCCCCTTCTTTTCTTTTTTCTTTTTACCAAATGGTACATACGGCTATGTTGAACGAGCCGACACGGCTAGTAATGACGTGGAGTGCGGCGCCCGGCGACGTACCGATGCAGTTCCCCTATGAGCAAAGCAGCGCAGACGGAACCCAATTAATTATTCACGGATAACAAATAATTATTAGGCCAGCCATTTTAAAAACGCCAAGCATTGAGAAAAAACACAGTAAACTTGCTATTTTTTATTGTGTTATTGTTAGGGTCCACCTCACTGTTGTAATGGTTCTGCGCAAAACTGAAAAAATTGCAACAACAAGTTGGCAGTTCTTCAATACTACAACTCGACTGCAAGTTCACCTTTCCCAGGGTTGCAAAACTGGATTTCATTAGACCCTAAAGCAACACACAAGCGGTACTCACCAAACAACGAGCAAAATATTTTTCAATTTTCAGGTGGTCAGTTTCCAGGCAATTGCTAGAAATTGATTGATATTTTGCTCGTTACTTGGCAAAAACATATTTAAATAAGGAAGTTAACCTTTTGCGAAGCTTGGCAAAAAAAAATTAAGTGTCTACGGTGACTGGTCCTGACGAATTTGTTGAAGAAGCGGCTACATTGGCTAAGAACGACCTAAAAATCTTGTGTGCTTGAACACATTGTTGTCTGCGTCGTGTTGAACAGCTAACCCAAACGTGTGCTTACACATTTTGTCCACGGCTAGCAAATTTTACACGTCATGGTACGCCTTGGAAATTTCTTGGCCATGTATGTTTTACACGACTCTCTATTTCACACGGCAAATCGCTCAAAGCACATGGCGTGGCTTGCTAATAATTTCCTCTAGCGGAGTCATATTTTAGTAAGCCACGACTTCGTGAGCCATGTACATTTTCATAGCCGCGTAGACGGCCGCTCACAAGGCAAAAATAAGGGGCTTCGCCAGCCAACTACAAGGCTGTCGGGCGGCCAGCCGTGTTCTCAAGCCGTGTATTTTTCTCATGCAGGTTAGTTCCTTGCCTCCGAAATTTTTTCACACTCTCTCCGAGAGTGTGGGCCTCTTCCGACACATTTCACCAACAAGGTGGGGTGCGGCTTAATGCAACAACATACGTTCGTTTCGTATAATTTGTTGCTTTAGCGTGAAATTCAGTGTTATAATAACGCTTATAATACCAATTAACGTTATTTGTAAGCCCAAGACTTCTCAGCCAACTACAACAATGCATTTTTTTTTTAACTGCCATAGTTTTCCACCCAACCAATGTATGCATGATGACTGTCAGAATAAATTAAACGAAAATGAGAGAGCTGAGGCATTAAGAGTAGAATGAGCGCACGCATTCTACATGAAATTATAACAGGATTGAAAAAAAAAAAAAAAAAAAGATTGTTGGAAGATATTCGAAACAAGTTCGAGGTGAGCCCCTGTGGGAACCACCACCATACTATGACCGATTATCTACGACTTATTTTCTTTCTCTTCGATCCTAAGAAGATATAGAGAGGCCATGCTAAAAAAAAATAAATAAAAATAAAAATTAAAAAATACTTGTGGCTTATTTCGTACTGTGTCTATAAAATGTAGCAATCTTCATTCGGCCATCACGTTCATTTCACCAATACCTCCCATCGTATTAATTAAAAATACGATCACGTAATTCTTCGAAAAATACGTATACCTGGGACTCTCAAGTTTTACGAGCTTGTTTTCCTCGTCACGAAAGAATACTCAAAAGTTGTTTTTTTGTCCACTCTCAAAGACTAATTTGTTTGTCCCACGATAAACATGAAGTTTCCTGATTTTTCAATAGCGGCAACGGAAATTATAAGCGTCTTGCAGGCGGAGCGCATAAAAATATATCAGGTCATTGCCTATCTTCACTTGGTCAGCCATTTATGAAACACAATACTCGCACTTTTATACCGCTGTGCTTCCCCCTCCCACTGATCACCGTAGTACAATGTTTTGAAGCATGAAATAAATAAGAAAATACGTTTTACTTCTTTTTTTTTTTTTCATTGTCGTCGAACTTCTATGGGGGAAATACACGCTGAACAAATGTAACGCCACTTTGAAGAGAGAAATATGACAGAAACGGAGTTTATTTAAACCCCTCCCTCGTGCTTTGCAACTTCGAAGGGGTGACTTTATTGATTGACTTCCCCTAAGGGTCTCCCTCCTCCCTTTTTATAATGGCTACGCATATTACAATTTCCCGACCGTGTACAGAGTGGATGGTTTATATTCTTTAAGTTATCGCTTTCTTTTCATTTCTCGCACAAATTATTTATGGAAAAAGTAATAAAAACGTCCTAACCCAACAAAAATATGTTCGATTCTATTTTTTTCCTCGCTTTTAAACATAAAACTTGCTTCCGGTCGAACCCTATATTTTACTATATTCTTCGCCGCATAATATAAACAGATTATTGACTCATTTAAATACAAGACAGCTACTGTTTTTTTTTTTTTTTTTTTTCTCCTCTCTAAAGACCGCCTCGCCTTTATGATAATGAAAACATTTCTAGGGGGTTTTGTCCATGCTTTTCCTCCCAAGCGCCCTAAGGTGAAACATCATGAGGAGCACCCCCCTCCCCCTTCTTCCACTCTCGTCCCTAGTGTGCGTGTCGGTGGGTCATGAAAAAAAAAAAAAACAACAACTACCGATGGGCTAAAAATCATGTTAAAATCGAACTGTAGGGAAGAAGCTGTGGGGGGGGGGGTGTGCTACGACACAAAAATTAATAATGTGGGAGTCGATTAGTGTTGTTATTTTTCTTGAAAATCTTTAAACTTGGACAAAAAAAAAAACACGACAAATAGCTGTAGGAGAGAGTGCTTAAGACAAAAAAAGGGGTGGGGCAGGGAGATGTTAAAAACAAATCCAGTTTTTATCTGATTTGTCAGTCGAGCTTTTAATTTTTAATGAGCTAATATTTCAACGCATTTTCTTCGAAGCTACCGGTGTTTTTTAATTCAAAGCGGTCGAGTCATTCCTCACGTTTTTTTTTGTTTTTCTTTTTTTCAGCTACGGCTAAGCCAAAGAAGATTTTTCGAGTCAGGAAGCTTGTCAAGACGCACACTATGACTGCTAAAATGGCTGTTCTTACACCAGTTACGCGGCTGATATTGAGAAAAAGCGCTCATTTATCACTTTAAATTGATCAGAAAACACCTATTCGTAGTATCTAAGAGGGAACATCGTAAAATATGAAAAAAAACGCTCATCCCGCAGTTTCTGTACCTTGGGTGCCTGGTCCTATTAAAGGCGGCTATAGTATTGGTGCGGTTTTTGGGCAAGTCTGTGGCTAAAATTGAGGGGGGGGGGGAAGCGCTAATTTGCGGCTAAAATTTGGAAAAAGCGCTCGCTCGCGGCAAAATTAAGAAAAAGTGCTCGTTCGTGGTGAGTGACAGGCCTACACCTGCTGCAGGGGGGGCCCAGGGAGGTCAGGCGAGATGCCTTAATCTCTTATTCCGAAATTTTACATTACGCTAGGGCTTTTTATATAAATTGTAGCCATAAACTTGGCTCTACAGGAACCACCAATTGGCGTTTTCTCAATTTCAGCCGCAAACTAGCGCTTTTTGTTCATATTTTAGCTGCGTAATAAGCGCATTAGCATTAGAGAATCAGCTTTTTACCTTAATTGTTCACATAAATTAGGACTTTTTCTTGATTTTAGCCGGAAATAAGCACTTTTCACCAAAAATTTTCCCGCGAA
The DNA here is from genome assembly GCA_038030265.1 of Corythucha ciliata. Lineage (NCBI taxonomy): Eukaryota > Metazoa > Arthropoda > Insecta > Hemiptera > Tingidae > Corythucha > Corythucha ciliata. Next base: position 61,517,287 of record CM075938.1, read on the forward strand.
TTGGCCTATTTTTTAAATTTTTACCACGATCGAGAGTTTTTCCTCACTTTTTTAGCCGCAAATTAGCGGGGTTTTCAATTTTTGCGTGAACTACTTTTTTTTTTTTTTTAATTTCAGCCGAGCGTTACCACTTTTACGCAATTTTAGCCGCAAATTAGAGGATTCTCAAGAAAGGGGATCAGAGGGTCTCAAATTCTTCCGCGAATTAGCGTTTTTCTCCAATATTCAACTGCGAAAGGGCGCTTTTTCTCAATTCATCCACAAATTACCGCTTTTTTCTCCATTTTAACGGCGAATTATAATTTTTCCGCAATGCCAGCTGCGAATTAGTTATAAATTTTAGAAAATTATTATCGCTTTTACTCAATTTTTGCGTGAATTAGAGGATTTCCTAAAAGTGATCCACGAACCAGCGCGAATGAGCGCTTTATCTTAATTTTAGTCGGGAATTATAGCTCGCTTTAAAACCTAAAAATCCCTATTTTTTAATCTCCAAGTTTTTCTGTGCCCCCCCCCACCCCATCTGAACCCCCTCCTCCTCATCGCCACTACATTGGTACGCTATACTGTTCGTATTAGGGGAAATTGAGAAAATGCACCACAGCCAATTTGCGGTTTCTTTGATGCAACTTCCAGACCCAACTTGTGAAAAAGAGCCAATTCGTGATTTTAGAGCCAGCTTTTACGAATAAAATTTAGAAAAAACGCCAGTGTGCTGTTCTAGGGGGTAAAGCCCCGCGGATAAATGAGAAACAAACAAGTTCATTCCTTGATAAATCACAAAAATCCTTGCAAATCGTGTCCAGAATTTCAAAAAAGCACGAATTGACCGTTAAAAGTGAGGAAAAACACTAATTCGAGGCTAAAATTGAGAAAGAGCGCTCGTTTCCGGCTCAAATTTAGAAAAAATCTTATCAGCTCGGGGCTAAAGTTGAACAAGAGCGCTATTGCACGGTTTATGGAGGACCTTTTACAGCTAAAAATTCGGGGAAAAAACGGTCATGTGCCGAGGCCCTGACTAAACAAATGGCCAAAAACAACGAGAGGAGGTGAGTAGAACGGCAACACCGGGGGACTAATTTTTACGGTTTTGTGATGGGCGTGAATGCTTGAATAGGCAGTTTTGCGAATTCAGAGGGTACAATTGTCAGTTTTGGTGTTTATGGGGCGCGAATTAACCAGTCTGGCTGTTTTTAGCGCAGGAATCGACAGTTGAGTCATGGTTTCGCAGGGTGCGAATGGTCAGTTTGGCAATTTTTGGATCCTGAATTGTCGATTATGCTATTTTTTAACGGCGTGGATAGTCAGCTTGGTCAATTATAGTGTAAGAACGGTCGATTTACCTATTTGCAAGGCGCGAATCGCCCGTCAAGCCATTTATATTTTGCGAATGGTCAATTTGCTATTTTTGGGGAACCAATCCGTTAGTAGTGCCATTTTCAAGGCGCGAATAGTCAGTTTTGGCTATTTTGGATCGCTGATCGGTCGGTATTCAGCGATCTTCATGGCAAAATAGTCAGTTTGACCATTTTTGAGACCCAAATAGCCACGTTTTGCCATTTTTGGGTGTGAATAGTCCGTCAAACCATTTCCATAAGTTGCGAATGGTTGGTTCGCCAATTTATAGGCCGTGCATTGCCGATTTGGCTATTTATAGGGTGTGAATTGCTAGCTTGGCTGTTTTCAAGGCGTGAATTTCCAATTTTTCCTATTTTTAGGGGGCAATATTTGTCGGTTCAGCCGCATTTTGAAGGTGCGCGACTCGTGATTTTTGCCATTTTAAGGCACGAAGGGTCCCCGTTTGTTGACCATTCTGAAGGGCGTAAATTGATGGCGAGAGCAAATCATCACTCCAAACAGTGACGGATCAACACCCACCGCCCGGACGTGGGGCGAACATCTCTGTGATGACCCCGCCACACAAAACGCGGAATGACGTGCGGACTCTATGGCATGAATTAGAGCTTTTCTTAATTTTAAACGCTAATAATCTTTTAATTTTAGCCTCGAATTAATAATTTTAGCCACTAATTACCGGATTTAAACGAATTGATCCGTTGAATTGAGTAAGAGCTTTATCTCAATTTTAGCCATGAATAATTAGTGAGTTTTCTTAGTTTTTGTCACGAATTAGCTGGGTTTCTCAAATTTACCTGTGGAATAGCGCTTTTTCTCAATTTCAGCAGTGAATCAGCGGTTTTTTACTTCTTAGGCATGCAAATTAGCGCTTTTTCTCGATACTATTATAAGTGGCGTATATTAGCTGTTATTCTCAATTTCAGGCGCGAATTTAAAGCCACCTTCACATGCGAGCTGTGACAGCTTAAGCTTTGAGCTGTAGCCAATCAAAGAACAACCCGCGTTTGAATTAATTATATTTCATTGGATACAGCTCAAAGCCGAGCTTTTTTCAGATCACATGTGAAGCCGGCTTAAAAGCTGCTAATTCTCGTTTTTCACTAGTCATAATATATGGCCACAAAATCGTATTTGTCTTACTAAAAAGCTGCAGAAAGATGATTTTTCCCTGTTGAAAAGCCGCAAAATCTTTATTTTCGTAGTGAGAAGCCCTAGAAACTCAAGGGACTCGAGTTGCCTGTGATTTTCTATACCAAATTTCGTTATGATTTATCCTCCAGAAAGCTAATTTAGTTCAGTGGTGGGGGATTTTAAGTGCTCTCAATCGCCTAATACACTGTATTGAGCACTTATACTATACACCAATTAATGTTTCGTGTCGGCTTTTTAAGGTGTCCATACAATTTTAGGGTGTTAATTGCTTGTTCATTTTATAGGTAAAATGCTTGCGAGCGACCAAAATATCGCGTGGTGCGGGTATGCGTCGTATAAGTTCTCGTTATCGGTTGGATTCTTTACACTAATCGATTGTATTGATTTAGTTGACTAGAATTACATTGTATTCCGCCCAAAAATCGGGAATAATCAAATTTATTGGCCGTGAAATGAATGCGGTTAACCACGCACGGTGTCTAATAGACTCGATAACTTTGTTTTTTTGTTGTATTTTTTTTTTTTTTGGAAGCACAAAAAGGCTTCCAAGACAGGAGCCGTTTCACTGTCGCCAGCACCTCACTTATGTTACCTTTGCATTAATATTTATACGCCGAAATGAAGAGAGGAGGGTTCTTTAAAAAAAAAAAAAAAAGAAAAGGTTGGCGAGGCCGAGTTCATGTCTTAAGACCGGAAGACCTCCAGCGATAATCACAGGGGAAGAAGCTCCACACGCCTTAAGGGCACACACGTCGATAGGACACTTGTTTTGTAATTTTTTCTACCTCTTCACCCCCCCCCCCGCCATTCTGTGTTAATCTCAATGAGGTAAAGATGGCGTCACATTTTTTTTTTTTTTCGCTTCATCCCTTTTTTCGTCTCTTTCCATTTTCTTGCCTTAGTGGACTAATAATAGTTATAAAAAAAAACAGAGATACTGAGTCGCGACCGCAGAGGTTTCCTACGCACCACAATTATAGGCACCCCCCCCCACCCACCCTGTAAGGGTGCATTTTCGCCATAGTCGCCCTGCAGGTATTTTTTTTCTACACAAATCTTGGAAACAACTGTATCGACGAATCATTATTATTAATTTTTTTTCATGTACAAAGTGTCCCCTTTCATGGAACGCGCGAGCGACTCAATTTAACCGCGAATTATAAACACGTGGCTCGGCGTAATTTCAGTAATACAATTTGAAAGAAGCTTAACGCTACCTTTCAAACGTAATTTTCTGGAACACAATGCGCTTAATTCACATTGTCTCCTTCCAAATAAGGACGCTCTTTTCTTTTCGTGACGGACTAAATTATGATTTTTTTTTAAAAAAAGAATAATTATGAACAAATCCTATCATTACTGGCGGCCTCGTAGCATTAATCCAGACGTAGCACGCGTCATCTGGCGCTTTTTTTTATCAATGTTTGTCGTTCGCGGTCCCAAATTGCCCTTTTTTTTAAAAAAAGATTAAAAAAACAAACGAATTCGCGTGTGCGAATCCAAAACACTGGGCTCACCCCCTCACCATCACCCTGGAAGTGTATAATACATATGTCTTCCAACCGCTAACTATGTTATTATGTGCTCTCGCGGGCGGGCTCTTCTTTTTCAAAATATCTTCGATTGATTTCAATCAGTTTGTGGAAAGAATTGAAATAGGGTCATCAAATATACTTATTTGACCAGCGCACCTGGTTGGTGTGGGGCATTCAGCTTTATATAGCAAAGGTATTCTCTTTTATGGTTTTTACGAATAAACTTATGTGAAAATGTGTCCCCCCCCCTCCCACACGCTTCTTTCTTCTTCTGATAGGAAAATTGCTACGAGTATGGTAGCAACGCTAGCGTAATTTCAACCTTTACCCTTATGTGTATAGTGCGCGTAGTGACACCTGTCAACTTTAAGCGCTTTTCATAAGTCATTCTCAATGAAAGATAATTTTGTTGTTACACCCACCACCGCATCTACCACGTGCCTCCCCCACCCCCACGTGATGGCAGTGTGGGTGGGGGCTCGATTCTCGCACCGACTATAAGTATATTGGGAAGTAAGGGCGCCCGCAGTGGAGCCGAAACGGTTTCAATGAGATGGTATAGCAGGAACTCTGAAATAAAGAACCCACACACAACTATGGGAGCAACCCCCCTCCCACACACACACACACACACGTCGGACCCCACATGCATTGCCATCCGTTAGCAGTGTTTTTGGTGTTTCTCCACGTACGGGAATCCGAAAATTGAGACGAATTTCCGATCAGAAAGGGTTTCTTATACTGTGACCCCCCCCCCCCCCCACGCACGTTTTAAGGAACCTCACGAATTTCGACGGAAGAGTTTCGATGCACATCACAATATGGACCTCGCTGGGTACGAATGGTCTCGAAAAAAATAGCAGCAAGTGGGATCCATGAATGCTGTTTAAGGTGCCACCGTGGCAAACCACACTTTTGGGATTTTTTAACCCTACGTATGGCGCGGTCTGGGACTCACCGGATCGGGGCGCGGTGAGCCTGACAGGCTCATGCATGAAAAGTACTTGAAACGCCGTATTTTGGGTAACTGGCGGGTGACAATCTTCTTCATCATGTATGTAAAGGTTGTTGCTGACAAAAAAATTTTTTTTTTCAATTTTATATCGCTTTAATCCATCAAAATCCACATAAAGTCAACACGGGGAAAATTAAAGTTACGTTCAAATAAAATGAAAAAATGACCTTCTGTATGAAAAAAAAAAATATAAAATGGGGTCTAATATGATGTTTAGGTTGGTTGAGAAGCAAATCAGTCCGATTCTTCATTCATCACAGCCTGGGGGGGGGGGGGTCGCAACTGCAGGCCGAAAAGCATGCTGCGCACAGTGGTTTTGCATGAGACAGGCATATTCCTCGGTGACATTTTTCGCAGGAATAGTTTGTGAGCCGACGTTTTCCTGTTTCCACGGTGCAGTCACAGCATCGCGACCTTTTTTTTGGGGGATTTCGGGTGATTTTGGACGATCATCAACCGGAAGGAACCTCTTGAGACGAATTTTCAAGTCGGTATGAAGGCCGGATGACAACTGGCTTCTTCGCTGGAGATGTTCAAGGCTCAGTTCATGTGCCAGTACTTTGAGGAAAACCCTTCTAGGCATGGGTTCCGAATTATTCCCCAGGTGAATAACCATGGAATTGATCCCACCCAGGTTCAGCATGGCGTAGAAAATAATCATCGGCCATCGCTGGGTATTTCGCTGAACGTTGTACGATGCGCACATTTGGTCGGCTGTGTCCACTCCGCTTTTGAAAGCATTGTAGTACGTTATGAGCTCAGGTTTCGCTTTTTCCCCAGTGCTAGCATCAATGGCGTTGTTTTCATGCATCGAAGAAACCAGAAGCACACATTTATTCTTGCGAGGGACATAGGAAGTCAACACATTTCCCTCATTGAAGCCAAAAATGCTGGAGTATTGTGCCCTCTCTTTTGGGTTGACGAAAGCAGCAGGTAAGGCTCGTTTGTTTTTTCGTACTGTTCCGACGTAAGAGAGCTTTTTCTGCTTCAATGTCTTGATGAGAGCAAAGTCGGTGAACCAGTTATCAGCAACTATGTAACGTCCACTTCCAACCACAGGTTCTGCCAGACGCAACACCACATCACTTGGTTTGTTACTCTGCTGGAATGGACCTTCAGGCTGTTTTCCCGCGTATATTTCCAAGTTGAGGGTGTAAAACATTCTGGAATCCACAAGGGCGAAAATCTTGAGGCCGTATTTGTTTGGCTTAGACGGAATGTATTGACGGAATGAGCACCGTCCTCGGAAACCTGGCAACATCTCATCAATGGTGAGGTTTTCTCCAGGACAGTTGCTTTTTTTGCAGTTTTGGACGAACATTTCGAACACATCGCGAATGGGGGCAAGGCGATCGATTGCTTTTCGTTCGCTCCTGGTAGTTCTATCGTCAAAACGGAGGCAACGAAGCAAGAACTTGAACCGTTTGACATTCATGATGAGTCCAAATTTTTCAATCCCATCACCATTTTTACCCCATAGCTCTTCCAAAAACAGACGATTGGCTTTATAGGCTCCTGCCAAATACAATAAGCCAATGAAAGCTTTCAATTCAATCTTATCAGTGGGCTTTCCGTCTCTCTCCCTGGAAAAGTTATCCTTCACCGTATCAATGTATTGGTTCGTGTACTTGACAATTATTTCCAGAATTTCATCCGGAAACAGATTCCCCCAACATTCAGCAGGAGTTGTTGCATTCTTGGCGGCTCCTTTCACTCCAGGAAGGCGAGTGATTACATTATGGTTCGAGCGGCGCCTCCTAAGTGGAGGATTCTTAGACCACTTAGTCGTTTTGTTGCGACCCATAAAATACTCGACCATTCCGTCGTCTTCCTCATCCGTCAGATCCTCAACATCCTGCTCACTTTCTGAGTCTTCATCTCTTTCACCAACTTCATCATCAGTTGCGATGTCGCTCTCCTCCCCAAGATTTTCAGTAAATGCTGGATCATCTTCACTCATCAACAAGGCCCTTACCTCTCCATGTGGCTTGGGTTGGCTAGATCATACCTCTTTCTATTCATGATTCTCAAAACTGCAACAAAAAAGCAATAAAATGCTAAAATAACGGCCAGAAGAATGCTCAAAAAGCTGTTTTCTATTGGAGAGGCGCGGTGAGCCTGAGAGGCACATCAGAGAGGCGCGGTGAGCCTGACAGGCACAGTACCGTTTCTCTTAGATAATGCAACATGAACGGAAAAACCACTACCACACGTTTCTCTAAACACTAAACTGAAGCAGTTTTTACAATTAAAAGTGCAAATATACTGACCTTTGATTTGTGACGTACTTGGGCGCGGTGAGCCTCCTAGATCTCGAGCACTGTGACGGTCATAAACGGCGGCCGGGAACAAACTGGCCCCACACAATCGAACCACCACCTGAAGTTAGGAAACTACTGTGAAGGAGGGGACTCGCTCGCCCCTCGACGTGGCAGGGCGCTAGAAAATGAGATGGGTGAGCCTGTCAGATCGGCCGCGCCCTACGGAGCGCTGGAGCGCTCATACTAATGGGCCAGGAGTCGATGAAAAATTGGCTGAAACCAACGACCATGACGCGAAATGGACAGTTAAAAGCGGTGCTGGAGGTCGCACACTCTAGTTACGCGGCTGGTTGGCTTGAAATGGTTGAGCGTTGGTTCGAAGGGACTCAATAATCACGTCTGTCTCAAGCCCGTGTATAGCGTATCGACGTGAAAGCGAGGCAGTGGGGCCGACACGGTGTCCCAGAGGACACCGCGGCAGGCGGTGACTTGAAAGAGTTTATGCACTAGATGAATTCGGAACCTGAGCTGTGAAGGGTGGGGGGGGGGTCTTTGGTTGGGGCAGGTACGCGGCAAAAAATGTTCAAAAAACGCTCGTATTCGTGGCTAAAATAGCTAAAAAGCGCTCATTACTAGCTCTGCGCTCATCATCACTGATTTGCGGCAAAAAAAAAAAGATAAAAACGCTGTTCGTCTCAACAATCAACGGGACGGATACTGACAGAGTTGGAAGGGGTTCAAAGGTTTCATCGCAAGCTCAGGGCGCTCATCCAAAAAAGGCACTAAAATTTGCGATTTCTCCGAAATTAAGACCCGAAACAAGCTTTTTTTTGCAAGATTCAAGACCCGAAAGTCGCATTCAGGTGCGTGGACCCAGGGAGGAGCTCAGGGGGGGGGGGCATTGTTCGATGGGTTTGAGTCCCGGGCCTCTCGTTGTCTCCGGAAAAGGCAAAGAAATTTATTTATTTTACAGCTTTCGTAAGTCAAGAATCTGTTTGCTGTGCTCCCCCCCCCCCCTCAACGCACCAATGGTTGATTTTACCATTTTCAGAACAGGAATAATCCGTTTTAAAGGTTTTAAAAGAGCAAATCGTCAGTTTAACGATTTTTAGGCCGCATTTTTAGAGCGCGAATAGCCCAGTTTGGCCATGTTTTGGCGTATAATCTGTCAATATGGTAATTTCTAGGGCTAGAATAGTCAGTGAGATGTATTCATGGCACGAATTCGTCATTTCAGACCAATTTCAGGGCATCGATTCAGTTCAGTCATTTTCAGGGCACGAATCTTCGGTTTAAAAAGATTTTGTGGGCGCAAATAGTCAGTTTTGCCTTTTTTTTATATATAGGGCGAATAGTCCGTCAAGTGATTTGTAGGTTGCGAATGGTCAGTTTGCCGTTTCTAAGGCGCACATTTTCGGTCAGGAAGTGTACAGCCGGTGTGATATTTTCAGGGCACGAATCGTCATTTTGGTATTATTCTCCCTATTTGGTCAGTTTTCCCATTATTAGAGCGGTAATTGCCAGTTTGGCTATTTTTAGCGTTTAAATAGTCCTTTCGGCCATTTTCAAGGTGAGAATAGTCTATTTTGCTATTTTCATAGCGAATATATTCCGTCAAGCCATAAGGCGCTAATGATCAGTTATAGGCCATTCTTGGCATACCCGAATGTTCAAATCAGAGTCGGGCATGCTAGCCAGAGGGCTCTGCCTCTACAACAATAGTCTGAAAACTGCCATTTTGTTTTATTTGATACCCTAAACTTGCGATTTCACTGAAATTAATATCTGAAGACAAAACAAGTCAATTTCAATTGCAAATAAATTCATGGCGTGCCCTCTGTTCACTGACTGTTCGCACCCACTAGAAACAAAAAACCCTGAAACTTGCAGTTTTGATGAACTTGGGACGTGAAACTTGTTTAAAGGTGAACAATTTGAATTTTTAGGTTTTAAAGCGTCGATTCGCGGCTAACATTGAGGAAAAGCGCTCATTTTTCTCTGAAATTGTGAGAAAAAGGCATCAATCGTTAAGGAAACCAGTACAGTTGGAGGGGAGGGTTCAGAAGACAACTTCACTAGTAAAATGAAGGAAATGCGCTAACCCCAAGTTTCTTTAGGCCTAAAATTGAGAAGGCACACAAATGTGTGCTAATCTTGGACTCCTGAGGCAAAAATAATAAAATAAGCGCTGATATTCGCGGCTGGAATTGGGAAAAAAGCGCTTTATTCGCCGCTGAAATTTAGAATATGCGCTAATTGGCGAAACAAATTGAAGAAAATCGCTAATTCAGCGGCCATAGTCGAGAAATAGCGTTATTTCTAAGCATGATGCATGACTAAACTGGAGAAAAAACGTAAATTCAAGGCTAAGATCGATAAAAAGCGCTAATTCTGGGATAAAACCGAGAAAAAGTGTTAACTCAAGGCTAAAATTAAGAAAACGAGCCTCCTTGCAGTTTATCGATATAGCTTCCAGACCAAAATTCAAGAATAAAAATCGTTCATTCGGGGATGATGGTGGCTCTTTTATATAGCTAAAGCAGATGTGAACTGTTAAGCAAGGGGGGGGGGGATTCTCATGTTGTTGGCGGGTTTGGCGGGGGAAGGTTTATTTGGCCATCCATGGTAACAAGCGGGCAAGCTTTACTATACTGCCGCCCTGCCAGCCCCTGCAAGAGGGTGGGGGCAATATTTCAGTCAGTTCATTCACCATTCACGTAAATATACGTCCAATTTATATATCAGATGGCGTTTTCGGAGGGTCCTCCCCGTATACGCGCACCCCTGACACACCCAGTTCACTACAAAATTTATCAGTTTCAAGGTTTACGTGAATTTGAAAGCCACAGCATTGCCGTTTCGGCTTTGCTAAGTTTCTTTTGGGATTTTAAATACTGAAGTGTATACTATGACTAATAAGCATCGACATTTTCAAGTTACATAGGATAAATAGCCGCGAATTACAAGATCAGGGATCACCCGATGGGTTAGCCACGAAATGCCCGCAGTTGCGTAGAGGATAGTCAGCCGCAAAATGGCGAGTTCAGGGGATGAATAGCCGCTTCATGTAAGAACAGGGTCACACAGAAGTTACAGATTTACTTATACTACCCCTATGGTCTGGCTCCTTTCAAAAACGAAATTGTGCAGGGCCGCGGTCCATTTAAAACCAACTTGTTGTAATTGGCTCGCCCAAAAGCCGATTTGGTGGATTCGACTGTACGATAAGGCCAGACCCGCGATATTTGAGGTTTGAAATAATTTAATCAGAAAATTGTTCTTTTGAATGGGTCAAATCAGCGATATGGTTATTTTACTGCGCCAACCCCTTCGAAAATGCTTCGCAAATGGGTCGAATGGGATTCTTGCATGAAAATGGCCGTTTATAGGGAAAAAATTCTGGGAAAAAGGCTTTTTGAAGACAGCAAAACCCTTGGTTTGGGGGCTTAAAAAGGTGAAATCCACCGATTCTTCCCTTTGACGTAACCACAATCATAAAAGAAGAGGAACGGACTCAGAAATCATTTGTTTCGACGAATCACGCCTACAGCCTACAGCCATGTAGTCGTCTTAAACTGATGTGGTGCACCGGGCCACACTGTGGTGGGCCCCGGGCCGGAATTAGATATATAATTTTTAGACAGCGTTAAACTATGGCCTTTTCCTTTTTTCAGCACGAATTTCCAATATGTGTACACCCTAAAGCCGTAAATTGACGAACTTCTCTATTTTAGCAGCAAATGAGTGTTTTTTTGTTGATAATTTTACCCGTGATTTAGAGCTTTCCTCGCCGCGGGCAACGTTTTTCTAAATCTCAGCCGTGAATTAGACCGTTATTTGTTTTTTTTTCTTCTTCTAAAGCCAATAATTTTTCCCCGTTTCTCAATTTTATAGCCACAAAGTTGCCATCAGAAGCCATGATTTTAGAAACAAAGATTTTTCTTTATTTTATACCCGCGAATCAAAGCTTATCCCCAATTTTGAGCCACAAATAAGTTGCCTTCAGAAGATTAGAATTATTGTATTTTCAAATTTAGACACGAATTGAAAGTTGTCTCTATTTTAGCAGTGAATTAGCACTTTTCTCAATGTGAACTGTGAAATTAGCGTTTCTCATGATTTAGCCGCGCTAATTAGTGAACCACAATGGAACGTAAGGGTGCGTTCATAGTGAATCACCTTCACTGCGATACCTCGAGGTGAAATTGGTTCATCGGAGCGATGCCCCGATGAAACATCGATGAAGAACAAACATCAATAATTGTATGAGACTGTTCATAGTGAAGCACGCTCACTGCGATGTGATATTCGATACCTCGCTACTATCATCGATTATTTGAACCATATGGTTCCTCGACCTGTCCCTGGCCTTTTTTTTCTTATTATAAATTAAACACGTTATTTGTTTTTTTCTTTTCAAAATCTTTTAAAGTCCACCTTCACACAATTTTCGTAAGTCACGCACACCTGTCCCCTTCAAGCTTTAACCCTTATTTTGAAAAAAAAAGAAAAAAAAAGCAACGGTCAGGTGGAGGGTCGAGGAACCACTTGGTTCAAATCATCCATGAAAGTAGCGAGGTATCGAAGATCACATCGCAGTGAGGGTGCTTCACTATGAACAGTCCCATACAATTATTGATGTTTGTTCTTCATCGATGTTTCATCGGGGCATCGCTCATCGAGGTATCGCAGTGAAGGTGATTCACTATGAACGCACCCTAAAAATCAATAAAACCAATTTCTTTTAGATTATGATATGGAATAATTACATCTGGCCATTTTGTTTAAAACTTCTATTAACTGAGTTTCTGACCGTTCAAACAAAGATATCCAGGATGAGCGTCTGTCACACTTATCCCCTTTCTCCCAGTTTTTTTGGTATTCCCGTATAAAAACTGTTAATTTTACAAAATTGAACAATAAACATTAATTACAGACGCCGGGGGGTGCTGTATGCAGCGTAGCTACATGCAAGAGCTACTACAAAGCTGCTGGAGAACATATAATGTTCTTCACTTTTCCAAAGGATCCACGTTTGAGAAAAGAATGGGTAAAACGGTGCACCAGGAGGGTTCCTTTCACCCCAGACGGCAAGGGAATTTGCAGCAGGCACTTCAGCCCTGACGATTTTGAGGACCAAATGAAGTTCGCATTAATGGGTGGATACCCAAAGAAGTTGAAAAAAGATGGTGATTTAAATATTTAAAACAAAAAATAATTATAATAAAATTTTCATAATTATAATTTGTATTATAATTACACATTCATTGCCTTTTGAAATTTGTCTAATAAGCCGAAAACCTTGGCCGAAAACTACATTTAGTGTATTTTATTTTTTCCCTAGCGATTCCTTCATTGCTGTTACCAGAGCTAATAAGCTCATCGACGGCATGCGAACATGCTGACGAGCAACTACTAGCTGTACGAAATATTTCAAAACAGTTATTGGATGGATTGACGGAGAGTGACAGTTCTCACCTAACCAAGAGAGAAGAGGTTATACATTTGCCAGAAAATACACAGGACACAGAACGGCCCGGTCAGTTGTCATCCGACAGAGAAATTCGCCTATTGAAAAGCCAGGTTGAAGGCTTAACCCAGGAACTGCTAACAGAAAGAAATGTCATTAAAAAGCTATTGGATGAATTTATGTTGTCACGTGAACGCCAGCTGTCATCGGAAGGAGAAATTTGCCAGTTGAAGAGTCAGGTTGACGTTTTAACCAGGGAAACGAAGGATCTACGAGAAAAATTGAAAGCTCAGGAGTTCAAAGAAGGTGAATAACGAGTCGAATTACAGAAGGCCACTACTAGTTTTGAAAAAAAGGCTAGTGAGGCATTCAATGATTTCTTGACAATCAATCAAATTGAGATTGCAATGAAAAAAAAAACAGAGCTCGATGGACCCAAGAAGAATTGTCCCTCTGCCTTCACACTCAGGTATTTGAGCAAGAGAAGCTATTTGTTCCTCAGAAATAAGCTGCACAATCCTCTCCCGGGGATCTCGACCTTGCAGCACTGGGCAGTCCACATCGATATGCAGCAAGGTGTTCTAAGCGACGTCCTGAAAGGGATGGATGCTTCGGGGAAGGCATTCAACTCGATCCAGAAGGTGACAGTGCTGAGTTTCGACGAAGTCAAGGTTGCTTCAATGTACGAATATGACCAAAAAAATGATGACGTGGTCGGACCTCACTCGTATATGCAAGTTATTATGGCCAGAGGATTAGTCGGAAATTGGAAGCAGTCAATTTATATTGCGTTCGACCAAAAAATCATAAGATAACTCCATATTATCGAATACAACGTCGTGGCTTGCGTATCCGACTGTGGAGGAGGAAACCAAGGACTGTGGAAAGAGCTGAATGTCAGCATTGACTCTACTTTTTGGCCGCATCCAGTCACAGGCGAACCAATTTTCGTATTTGCCGACGCCCCTCATTTGCTCAAGCTATTGAGAAATTGGTTTCTGGACACGGGGTTTTCGACAAAAGACGGAGAAATAAAAAAGGACTTGATAAAGAATCTGGTTGAAAGCAATGTCAAGGAGATAACTTCATGCTACAAGCTCACTCACGAAAAGGCAGAACGTGAGATTAGCGTCACAACTGCTTTCGAACAGCACAGCGAATGCTCTTCTTCACTATCTGCCAGAGGAAAATCAAGAAGACGTCAGAAGGACTAGTGACTTCATCAAACTATTTAACAATTGGTTTGATATCATGAATTCATACACACCAACGGCATCAATACCAACGAAACGACCGTTCGTTGCCAGTGCTATTCAAATGGAGACTTTGGAAAATATGAAAAACACTATCGAAAACATGCTCTGCATTGGAAAAAATACTTTACAAGTATTTCAAAAAGCCATCCTCATGTCCATTAATTCTTTGAAGCGGCTTTTCACTCACCTGAAGGATAACTACAAAATTACGTACATTTTGACTCATCGGCTGAACCAAGATTGTCTTGAAAATTTCTTTTCTCAGGTAAAAATGTTGATATAATTATGAATAAAGGTAGTTATAACCATTCTGAATTGTTTTTAGATCCGAGCGAAAAGGGGGTTGCATGATCACCCTGCACCTCTCAACGCCATCCACAGAATTCGCCAGATTCTGTTGGGCAAAAATCCGGGTATGATTCAGACGTGCTCAAATGTCGAGCTACCCGAATCCGAGAGTGGCGATCACCTTTTCACAATGGCATTAAATATAGCTAAAGTACCAGTTCCCAAAGGCGGCGTAGAGTCTGAATCTCTCGAACTTGATTTTGAGTACGAAGATGAGACTAGCTCAGCCAGTTCGAGCAACGGGTCCACCCGAGACGTCAGAGAGACAGACGGTCTCGAATATATAGCTGTTTTGAAAATATATGCTTGGACGTTTCATGTAGTCAGGAGCGGAAGGGGGTGGTGATCAGTGGGTGCACACGTGTGATGATGTAACCCCTTTCCACCCCTCTCACCATGGATATCTTCTACCGCAAACATGGAAACACCCAAGAGGGCCATAAATCTTTCCCAACCGTCATGCAATCGTAATGGCCATTTAGAATCCGAACACGCCAATTCCTAGCATTATGCAGAGACGGCTTTCAATTGCTGGGAGTGGGTAACCTGGTTCAAGAAAATAAAAAATATTGAGCTGAAGCTTGGTCTGACAGTGAGATCGAAACTGAAATAGGACCTTTGATACAATTTCATATTTTATTATTGGGTTCAACCCCGAACGCTGATCCGTTTTAATGGGAAAACGTGATTTCCAAACGGCTCCGAGTGAATTTTTAGGTAGTCTTTGGAACTATGTACCTTAATTAGGGGTTCATCGATCCATGGTTCCTACGGTTAGTATTTCTGAGTACAAGAAAGCAATATCATGGTAAACTTACTATGGCCTGATCGACGCTTTTATCTTTAACTTTTGGGGTTCATTTCTTCTGATGAAACCATCCTTTGTACGATGTGTGCTTCAGAAAATATTTAGCACCTAAATTCTTCCTGCTTGAAGACACTCATACCGTACACGGGACGTAAAACAAGTCTATATTCGTGATGACCAAAAATGTCTCACTTCCGTCAAATTGCTACTGGTGAATCAAAGGAACAACAACCACAAATACGATTAGAATTTACATTTATCATGCATGGCTGCTGCAAGTTCTGCAGAAATGTCGAACCACTGACTTACGAGAATGAGTCTTCGCCAGTATCAGTTATTTTGTTTTGTTCAAATAGCGTCGAAGCAGCGCCTTGGCATATTTGCTTCTCTGTTGTACATAAATATGAACTTTGAATGCCAACGAACATTATTAAATAAAATAAACACTTTCTCATGAGTTCTTCAATAAAACTAAACAAGACTAATTTGGGAATTGTTATCACTCGTTATCTTATTGTTGTTGCCCGAGAAAAATAAAGGAATAATTTTCTGCAATGCTTCGAGCCTCAATCAACCATCAATCACGTTTGGATGACATAGTAGGGGGTCCATCTGAGTGACGCGACATTTGGGGGGAAATCCCCTCGCCCATCAGTTACGGCGCTACCTCCTTTCTTTACTATCCTTGAACAAGAATGATTTATTTTTCATAGCTCCGTTCGTTTGTCAGTCCCGGACTACTCCGAGCAGCACGAGATTTTGTAACCTCGCGGGTTACAATGTGGAATAACAGGGGAAAAATGAAGCTAGGTTAGTACTTTTAGTGCTGTTAGTGCAGCTCCGGACGACAAACGAACGAACCTCATATGGAATCAATGTTTCCCGTAGAAACGGATTGTGATGTTTATGTTTCAATCATAGAGGTAAATAACTGGAGAAAGCCTGAATGGGCTGGGGGGTTGTCACAAATATGGCCGCCAAAGTACACCTTCAGAACCTTGAATTTACCTCTACATCGTCAGGTTATCAACAAAAATGCTCACCTCCCCCCTGAGATTAATGCAAAATTACAAAAAAAGAGCCCGAGTTAGAAATAACAAAGGGTATTTCGGGGAATTTGTTCGGTAAAAACTAAATCAAACTCGTCAACACTCTCGTTCTCAAAGCGTGGACGACTTGATGCTCATACGATTTCATTGTAAAATGTCATCGTTCGTGGCACGTAGCCGTGTTTTCAAGTGTGTTTTGGTGTTTATTTTCTAAAATAAGCGGCACTGATCGCATTCCAACAACATACTAGGAAAAAGATTACATGGGCCAGACAGTCACGAGTTCAGAAAGAGCCGTTCCGTCTCTTGAGGACTGCGAAACAAGGATTTGAACAAAAGTCGCCACACTCATGCAGTTCTCGCTGTGCTCGAACCACGGGTCTTCTCATTCGCAGTGCTGGTACATATAATGTTTCTGAATTAGTTTGTTTCTTGCTTGCGAGCGATTATTATGTGAAATAAACGTTCGTGATTTCTTAGCCCTGTATTTCTCTTTGCTATCAGAGGATCGAACCCTGTAGAAACACACCCAAAAATACACAACACATCAGTAAAAAAACAAGTTATCTTGAACTTAGAAACATGACGTATTCCATAAAAAACATGAGTGACGGATTTCCCGGTGGCTTCTGTCGTGATTCCCGGAAGAGGATTGGAGCTACTGCGCACGTTGAAATATCCGGAAAAGAAGTCCAACAACTCGCGCATGGTCGACCGTTTAAAATAAAGATTCTCCGGAGTATAGTTGTGGGTTTGTTGTAGATAACTTAACCTCAGTCGAAGGTTACAAGGGTGCAAGATAATCAGTTCGCTAGAGTACCTGTTCTTGTCTTAATAATAAAAATGTTTAATTAAAAATAAAGTGTTTTTACCGAGTTATTACATGGTTCCAGGTTTCACGGACTCTCGTTTCCTGATTTCTGGATTTTCTCGACTCTGGCCATGGAAAACTTCGTTAAAGTTCCTGACCCTCTTGTACCTGAGGGAAATCTCTCCCATCAGTGGGATTTTTGGAAGCAAAAATTCTTCGCCTACTTGCAGGTACTCGGCATTAAGGATGACAGTAAAATTCCGCGCGTGGCCTTATTGTTATTAAACACCATTGGTGACAAAAGGATTGAGATTTACAATTCTTTCAAATTGCCCAAAAAAGACGCCGATAACTTCAAGATTGTTTTCTCACGCTTCGATGCTCATTTCAAGCCTCTCAAAAACTTGCTGTATCACCGATTTCAGTTTTTAACTCTGCGCCGGACTGAAGGTATGCGTGTCGATCAATTTGTGACTGAAATTCGAAACCTAGCTCAGCTATGTGAGTTCGCTGAGCAAGAAAGTTTGCTGTGCCGTGATATTCTTGTTGCTGGTATTGAGGATTCGCTGATGCAAGATAAACTACTTCTGCTAGGTGACGACCTCACTCTCGAAAAAGCTGTTGATGTCTGTCGGTCCATTGAGACAAGCCGTGAGCAACTCCAGGTCATGAAAGGCACAAAAATAGTCAAAAGCATGAGCAGCGCTAACTCAAGTCAGCCGTCAGAAGGGAAGCGTCCCCTTCAATTCTCTTCGCAGTGTTCTCAATGTGGGTACAATCACGGTCATTCAAGGCCTTGCCCGGCTCTTAATAAGACATGCGCAAAATGCCAAAAACGTAACCACTTCGCAGCAGTCTGTCAAAACATAGAAGTACTTCGACCTGACGCTATTATTTATAGCGAGTGAAACCCGCACATTGCTCCTATAAAGCAGAGCGTAAAATGGGATTACAAGCCTAAAAGGTTGAATTTGCCGCACTATTTCCCCAGAGTGCGATCCATAGTCTCTGTTTATTACATTCTCCAAGATTCATAGGGCCCACCAGTAGCGTACCGTGTTAGTGGCGAGTGGGTTGGGCCGCCCCTCAGAGGCTACCTATCAGAGGGAGACCCCCAAAAAGAGGAAAAATGAGGATTTTTAGGTATAATAAGCAATGATTCCGACCGACGTGAAGAATAGAACGATGCAGGTGATCAGCAATGAGTGTGGCTGAACATTCGATTCAGTCCCATGAAAGCGCAATTCTGAAGACTAAAATTGAGAAAATTGACACTTTCCGGAGGTAACTTCACGGCTAAAATAGAGGAAATACGCTGATTGTCAGTTTTTTGTGGGTCCATAGGCGGCTAAAATTGAAAAGCTGCGCTGGAGTGCTAATATTCGTATATCTAAGCGAAATTTTTCGTGGCTCAAACTGGTAAAAAGCACTCATTCGCGGTTTCTCGATCCAACTTCCACCTAAAATGAGAAAAAACCGCGGATTCACAATGTATAGGCCATTTTACGGCTGAAATGTAGAAAAAACTGAAATTTCGAAAAATCTCGCTAGTCGCGAAGAAAACAAGCGCTAATTCGTGGCTAAATTCGCAACAAAAAAAATACTGATACAAGGCGAAAACTGATAAATATGCGAATGAAAATGAGGATTTTTAGGTATAATAAGGAATGATTCCGACCGACGTGAAGAATAGAACGATGCAGGTGATCAGCAATGAGTGTGGCTGAACATTCGATTCAGTCCCATGAAAGCGCAATTCTGAAGACTAAAATTGAGAAAATTGACACTTTCCGGAGGTAACTTCACGGCTAAAATAGAGGAAATACGCTGATTGTCAGTTTTTTGTGGGTCCATAGGCGGCTAAAATTGAAAAGCTGCGCTGGAGTGCTAATATTCGTATATCTAAGCGAAATTTTTCGTGGCTCAAACTGGTAAAAAGCACTCATTCGCGGTTTCTCGATCCAACTTCCACCTAAAATGAGAAAAAACCGCGGATTCACAATGTATAGGCCATTTTACGGCTGAAATGTAGAAAAAACTGAAATTTCGAAAAATCTCGCTAGTCGCGAAGAAAACAAGCGCTAATTCGTGGCTAAATTCGCAAGAAAAAAAATACTGATACAAGGCGAAAACTGATAAATATGCGAATGAATTAAGTGTGGAAAAAACGTCGATTCGATGGTTAAAACGCCGAATCGCGGCTGCTGAAGGCAAGGTAATCGTGGCTGAATGTGAACAAAATTGCGCTGATTCACGGCAAAATGAGGGAAAAGTGCTAATTCGTGGATTGAATTCTGTAAAATAAGAGCTAATTAGCGGCAAAAATGTTTTTAAAAACTGTTATTCGCGATTGAAATCTAGAAAGATAGCGCGTTATAGCGAATAAAATCAGGAAAACATACTAATTCGATAGGCGAAATTGCGTGTTCCCACAGGAAGCAATAATCTCAAATTTCTGGGTTTGAATAATCAGCAGCAGCGAAATTGCGAATTCGGCGGATAAATAGCCAGGAAACTGAAAGACACAGTAGATTTTCGTCACAAAATGACAGTTGAGGAGGGTTGGGGAGTCGCGAAATCCAAGTTTCGTCCCATACATTGGGCCTGTCGTCCACTGGAAGCATTTTGCGAGCGGTACTGCAATGCGCTACAACGTGCGACAACGAGCGTACACACAAAAAGACTTAAATTTAATTCACTGCAGTTAAGCCTACAGTGGACGATGTCACATTCAATTTGAGCCTTTGGGCATTTACGCGCGTTTTAGCACCGTTTAAAAACGCAGTGCCTTACTCTTTGGTTCCAAAAATTAAACTCGAATCGGAGGTGCCAAGAGAGTAGACAGGTCGAACTACGCCACTCCAATTGTTCCAGCTACCAAGAAAGATGTGTCTGAATCTGCGGAGACTTTAAGCTTACATTAAACCCCCAGTTAGCCGTTGTTAAGTACCCAATACCAAACATTGAAGACCTGTAGCTCAAACTCGGGAATAACACGAGTTTTTTTCTAAAATCGATGTTGTTCAGGCACTTAAACATGTCGAAATTCAGGAAAACGACCAACATTTCTTTAACAATAAACACTCATCTCGCGGTCTTTTTCAGTACCAGCGCCTTCCATTCGGGCTTTCCAGCGCACCAGCTGTTTGGAAGCGTACCATCGAGACTATTGTGGCTGGCATTCCCGGGTTGGCTAATTTCTTTCATGACATTTGTGTAGCCTCAAATACGAAAGATGATAATTTGGTGACTCTGGAGTTGACTTTCCAACGATTTTCTCAGTACAACGTTGGGATCGATAAGGCTAAGTCAATTTTCCTTGTAGACGAGTTGCAGTATTGTGGTTTTAAAGTTAGCAAGTCCGGCGTCTTCCTGGTTCGGCACCTTATTTCCTGGTCATGGTTGATGCATTTTAATTGTTCATTAATACGGTTATAAAAATAAACGTTGGCAGTGAACCGACGGGCGTTTTTTTTAATCTTTGTCACAATCGTAAAATGCACTTAAGCAATTCACACGAGATTTGTTTCAAACTTATAAAATAATAAAACGGTTTAATCCTAACGTCAAACAAAGCTACGCATAAGATTTTTGTGCACTTCAAACCCAGGATTTTAGCCAGCATGATTGAAACTGAAATTAAAGAGCGATGCGCTCCAAAAAATTCGCGTTATTTTGTAAGCGTGGAACCGATTCTGTTTGTTAACGCCATCGGTCTGAGCATGTCAGGTAAACATTTTTTTTTTTTTTATGTCTTCCCCTCATCTTTTTGTTTTGAATCTTCTGAGCACCCCCCCCCCCTTGCAACACACGACCAACTACAGTGAATGTTCTGACGGAGCTTGTCATAAGACAAGCGTGCGCAGCCTATGGTGTCGACGTAGTGGACTGCCAGAGAAATACGACGCTCGAAGACGCTGCACAACGAACCGCGGCGTCGGTCAACGCCGTGTTGCCTTGTATAACGATGATTTTACCGTGTCTATTGGTCATTCTAGTGGGCCCCTGGAGTGAGACAAATGGAAGGAAGCCCTTCATAATTATAGCGACGATTGGTACAAAGAATATTTTCTTGACGATTGATTTTTGTCCCTACAAGAGACATTTTCTTCAAGGACAAATCATACTTTGGTCTGCTCTCGGACTGCAATCAGCGATCGTCAGTTTGGCGCCCTATTATTTTCTAATCAGCTACATAGTTCCAGCAATTACCGGCGGTACAATTGTTGTCACCACGCTTTGCTATTGCTATTTAGCTGACGTATCAACAACGGATGGTAAAACGCTCCGGTAAAATATGGTCCATTGTTTCGTATTATAACGTTCCCTAAGTTACGTTTATCGTAGAATGACTCTAGGAGCGAGTAGCACGATTCTGGGAAACTGTCTTGCGCCGCTTATCGCGGGCTGGATTATAAGCGACGGCTCGTACTATCAATACATCACAGCATATGCTATGAATGTTACGCTAGAACTAATCGTTTTAGCGTACTCCACGAGTTTTTTGCCTGAACCTGTGTCTGTTCCAGGGGTAGAATTATCCTTGAAAAACAGTTTTTTTTTTTTCTTTCATAAATAATTTGTATTTGGCTTTATAGAAGATAAAATGGAACCTCTTCCAAAGCAAGCACTTCGTTGACATGTATCGCGTCCTGAGGAACAGAAGAAGGCATCATGTTCAGCTCTTGGTCCTATTAGCTTTTTTATTGATATTTATATCCACTTTATTTCAATTTGGCACGTTACAGAAAGCCCTAAAATGTCTTTACTAGCAACTAATTATTTTTCTTATCGTTTAGGTGAGATTTTTACGTTATTCTTGTGCGTCAAAAAATCATTTAAATGGACTATAGAGTCTTACGCCACCTTCAGTGCTGTACATAAGGCTGCCACGTGTAAGAAGACGAGCCACAAAAGTAAAAACAAAAAAAAAATATCGAATCACTCCATGTTAACGCGGTTCCAGGCCTGTTCACCTCTGTCGGCGTGTGGTTCTTTAGCTCCTACTTAAAAATCAGCGATATAATTTTCAACTGTGCAACTCTAGCCGTCTATTTAGCGAGCACCGTGATTTTCGTCTTAACGACAACACCCACCATGTTCTACACCGGTGCCATTGTGGCCTCTGTGAATCACGCCCCAACTGTGTTGTCGAAAGCCATGATTGCTAAATCGGTGTTGAGGGAAGAAGTTGGTGAGAAATTTAAACATTTTTGAAACACAGCCGCGAAGAATAATTAAACAGTGTCTTTTTAATTAAAAAGGAAGCGCGATGGCCTTGTGCACAATATTGGAGAGCGTATCTGCTGTCGTAGGCGGTAGCGTTTACGCTGGTTTGTACGCCGCTGTTGAGAGTACCCACCCCTTTGACACATTTTACCTCTCTATGGGCCTTTCAATCGTTGGACTCATCACTATGGGGTAGGTACGCTGAAAATGTTAAGCCTGCTCAAATTAAATAAACTTGAGCCCCTTAGAGCCATATATTTCGTTCGGAGAAGAACAAGCGACGCTGCCGATTTCTAGCTGAACACTGTCTGCGCAGATGTATTATGACGCAAAAATAATCAGCAAATTTTACTGGAAATTATAATTTTTATGTAACTGTAGAAAACAACCAAAAACGTCCTGACAATTTGTGAATGCCAAGAAAGCGTATTTAGCCCGAAGGAATTCGACCTGAATTTTTTTAAAAAACAGAACCTCCCCTCCCCTTGATCGATAAGCCCCAGTTCTCGCGCTGTGGGTACAGCTGGTACCCTCGAACCACTCCGCGGAGCCCCTGGAATTTGCACCCTCCCACCTCTACCAGTGTTACCGATGTGCGAGAATTTCCCGCGGACGGCGCTACAGTCGGCTTGGAGCTGAAATCCAAATATATAGGAATAGCCTCGACACTGGAGAGAGTACATCTCACAGAGTTGAAACCAATGACACAGCGTGAAATGCTCATTTTTTGGTCACTTTAATAATGGGCTATGGCAACTCTTTTTGAAGCGTTTTAGCCGCTGGACCGGCGTCTGGACTTTTCAACTTTTAAGCTTTTGTCAGAGGGCAGATGATGCGGTGGATCCAAAAAGGGAGGAACACCATGGACCATGGCCACTCCCTCCCTAGCCCCTTGGGAGCCGAGGAGTATACAAGCATCATCGAAACCACCTTCCAAACCCCATCGAGGGATGGTAACCTCAAATTTTAGGGTATTTTTTCATAGGTACCTACTGGTTATTGAGACAGGAGAGCCTGATTTCAGGAAGGGTGGTTTCTTATTCTTTTATATTGCACTACCAATAAAGAGAGAGGGAGAGAGAGTGAGTTGGAGGGGGGGGGGAGATATCAAACTTGAATGATGAGCGTGATGTAACGGGGTGCCAATTACCAAATCATTCCCTCCAACCCCGGACACCGCCTTGAAGTCGGCGAGAAAGAGAGAATCGATCAGAGCGGACCTCAAACGACCACACTCACGGTCGGAAAACTGGCTGTAGTATACTGGTCAATTCAGCATTTCCCGAGGGACTTATAAACCACGTCCGGTTCAAATGCGCAAATAAAGGCTGGTACAAGTGGAGAGTTACAAAATCGTTTCACTCATTGTGGTTTGGACATGTGCCGTGGTTGGGCATTTTTTGATGTTGGGACATTACTGTGGTTGGAGGTTCTAACGGTGGTTGGACCTTTGGGTGTGTTTCGACCTTTGCTGTTGTTGAACCATGGCTGCAGCTGGAACCTTTGCAGTGGTTGTACCTTGTTGATGTTGGGCTTTCTTTGTGGTCGGATCACTGCATTGGTTGGGACGTTACTGCAGTGGGAAGTTCTAACTGTCGTTGGAGCTTTGTTGTGGTTGGAGGCTTGCTGTGGTTGGATTTTTGATGGCCACCACTGAAGAGGTGGCGATTCTTCCCTTATGAGGACCATCATACCTGGTTGGAGAGGCTTTTGTGGTTGATGCCACTTGGGACGGTTTTGGAGTGCTGTCAGGTATTCCAGTTGCCATCTTTTCCAGAAATGCTGGTTGAGTTGCTGTACTAGTCTCCATCGTTTGACCCTGTCGGTTGGAAGAGGCGTCAGGTCTTCTTCTGGTAGGGACAAAAGGGGGGCGAAGGTCAGGAAGTGTCCCGGCGTCAAAACGTCGAAGTTGTCTGGATCATCGTTCATAGGTGACAACGGGCGTGAGTTCAAGCATGCCTCGATACGAGCCAGCACCGTCGAAAGTTCTTCGAACGTCAAAGTTGAGTTGCCCATGATTTTATTTAAATGGATTTTCATAGACTTTACTGCCGCCTCCCATAACCCGCCGAAATGCGGTGCTTGGGGGGGGATTAAAGTGCCACGTGATTCCTCTCGTGGCCGACGTATCCGAGATCTTGTCCGATTTTAGGGTCAGTGACACCAGCTTTCGTAGTTGCCGTTCAGCACCGACAAAGTTAGTGCCGTTGTCAGGGTAAATGTTCTTTGGCAAGCCTCGCCTCGACGCAAAGCGGTTTAGCGCCGCCAAGAACGCGTCCGAACTGAGGTCTGAGACTGCTTCTAGATGAACAGCTCCGGTCACCATGCAGACGAAGACGGCTACGTAGGTCTTGAGTTGAGGCGCTCGCTTCAATTTGGAAGATTTAACCATAATGGGCCCCGCAA
Source organism: Corythucha ciliata (assembly GCA_038030265.1). Lineage (NCBI taxonomy): Eukaryota > Metazoa > Arthropoda > Insecta > Hemiptera > Tingidae > Corythucha > Corythucha ciliata. The sequence goes on from CM075938.1 coordinate 61,541,986, forward strand.
AATCTACGCCGACATTGGAGAACGGGCGGGCCGGTCTCACCCTTACAGCGGGTAGTTCCCCGTTCAGTGGGGTGTGCAGACTTGGACGTTGCTTGAAGCACTCGAGGCAGCGGAAAATAACGCTGCCCGGGGTTTATCCACTATAAATCCCACGTCACGATCTCCAGTGGCATCAAACCTCTGGAAGCTTGGTCCGCCGGGTTGTCAAACGTAGGCACGTGTCTCCACCAGGACACGGAAATACATTGTTGGATAGCGTCGATTCGATTTCCAACGAAAACTTGCCATCTTTCAGGCGATGATCTCAACCAGTAAAGGAAGACGGTCGAATCAGTCCAACAGACGCATTCATCGATTTTCAAGAACCGCTTTAACGACGGAAGTATAACGGAAATGAGCTGCGACAAGAGATGAGCCGCTAACAGCTCGAGCCTCGGAATGGTTATTTTTCTATTTACCGGGGCGAGACGGCTCTTACTCACGAGAAGCGTGGACGTAGAGAACTGGGGGGATTCCCTGGTCGAAACGAGATAGATACAGGCTCCGTATGCCTTCGACGAAGCGTCAGAGAACCCATGAACGACGAATCGGGGGGTCTCACCAGCAGACTGGATGGGTCTCGGGAGCGCGATCTTTGCGCAGGCGCTCAGTTGTTCTTTAAAGGCTGTCCATTGACTCACTAACTGATCGGGCGCTGGGTCGTCCCATCCGATTCCCAGGATCCACAACTCTTTTATGATGAGTTTGCCGATAAGGATGAGGGGGGTCAACCAACCGAGCGGATCGAACAAACGGGTCAAGTCCGACAGTATACCTCTCTTCGTTGCGGGACTACATAAGTCTTGAATTTCATAGGTGAAAACATCGGATTGAGGGTTTCACACCAGGCCGAGGACTTTCAGGAAGGGTACTTCAGAATCGAAATTTGTCCGACCCTGACGTCTATCAGATTCTTCCACTCCCTCTAGCGCGTTTTCCATGTTCGAAGCCCATTTTCGCATTTCGAATCCGCCCTTATTTAACAGAGAGGACAATTCGAGTCTTAGGCACTAAGCGGACTCCATGTTTGGGCACGAGACAAGCAGATCGTCGACATAAACCTGGTTGAGAAGTGCTGCGGATGCCGATGGAAATTCTGTGCCTTCATCCTTGACGAGTTGGTGAACTGCACGCATCGCTAGGTAGGGAGAGCACGAGACTCCGAAGGTGACAGTGGGCAGAAAATACTCTTCAATAGGCTTGGACTGGTCGAATCTCCACAATATTTTTTGATAGACCGCATCTGCAGGCTGTAGCCTCACCTGGAGGAACATCTTTTTTATATCGCCGACCAAAGCTACACCAAAAGCTCGGAAGCCCAAAAGAACGTCGACGATGTTTCGCTGTAACTTGGGACCTGAAGCAAGACAGTCATTCAAGCAACGGCCGTTCGTGGTCCGAGCGGAGGCGTCGAAAACGATTCTCAGACTCTCGCCGTTTGCTTCCTTTTTAGCCACGGCATGGTGGGGCATGTAGTACCCTTCTCTGACAGACGAATCGTCGCAGATGGCGAGATGACTGTTATCGAGCATGCCCTTAATCTCTTTGTGGTACAAATCTCTGAAGGTTGGGTCCGAAGTGAAGTGCCGCAAAGAACGGTCATGACGTAGGATGGTCGTTCTCTTCCAGCCGTCGACAAAGAAACGTCGACCTCGTAATTGACTTGACAAAGGGCGTTAGTGATGCCTCAGATCGGAATTTTCGAAGGGGTAGTTCTCAAACCCAACCTTCTGACGAGATCAGTGGTTACGAGGGTACATTGGCTACCTGAGTCGAGGATGGCACGAACAAGCACCGGAAGACCATTTATGTCCTTTACGCAGACTAGCGCCGTTGACAGAAGCACAAGTGTGGTAGAGGGGTGACCCCCCACCGAAATCTGGGTGACCTGCAGGGCAGCTCCAGCGTCAGTTGTCTCTTTCGTGTGGTGGGCTTCCGTAGTGACTTCAGTGCGGCTTTGCGACGCTTCCACGAAATGAAGCATGGCGTGGTGGCGGCCATTGCACGAGCGACACATTTTTGACTCTTTGCACTCGGATGATTTGTGGTCCCTGGATAGGCAGACTACACACAGTCGAACCTTTTTCGCTGTATTGAACCGCTCTCGAGGACGCATGGCTAGAAGGCGTTTACACGAAGTCACCTCATGATCCCTTCGGCATACGGGGCAGACTGTATTTGAAGACGCCAAAAAGGCGCTCCTTGTTATCGCCGAAGCCCTTGCGGGCGCAACCTTGGGACTGCATTTTGGAACATACACCTCGGATGCTTCGATGCTCCTTGCTCGCTTTTCAAGGAAGAAAAAGAGATCTTCGTACGTCGGATCGCTTAGGCCTAGGGAGTTTTCGAACATTTCCCGGGTGGTGGGGTCGACTTTGGAAAGTATTGTATCGACTAAAGGCAGGCTCCATTCCTCCACCGGGTATTCGAGCGCTTTTAGGGCGTCTACGTTAGTCATTACGTTCGAGACAAGTTGCGAGAGCGTACAAGACTTTCCCACGGGGGGGTGACCAGTGATTGACCTCCAATATTTAGTGGCAATAAGCCTCTTGTTGTCGTATGCCTTGAGCAAAGTTCTCCACGCGACGTCTAGGTTCTCCTCCGAGAGAGCTAAATGCTGGATTTTTAGTAGGGCCACTCTGCCGAGGCAGGTGCGAAGGTAATGGAGTTTCATCAGCTCTGAAATGGATTTGTTTCCCAGAATGAGGGACTGAAATAGGGCCTTAAAATTCGGCCAATTATCCGTACTAGGACGGCTGAACGACGGTAGATCGATGACCGGAAGCTTCACGGAAGGCATTTCGAAGGAGTGCCCCGGTCCAGTCGGATTATACTTGGTATCCCTAGAATGGACGGAGATCTTATCGGGAGAAGGCGATCGAACATCACTGTTATCCTTGCTATCACAAGATAGCTTATCGATATCGTTTACCGCCTCGCGCCGAGCGGCAACGTCTTCTTGCGAGTCATTTGTGATAGAGGAGGAACGCGACTGTCTTGAACTGCATGAGGCAGCGTTTTTGCCGTGAAGGCCAACTTTTAGCTTCGCTTCGAGTTTATAGACAACGTTCAAGTACGAATTTAACTCGTAGATTAAGGACTCCTCACTCACCTCTCCCCTCTCGTCACGGGAACCTACATAAATCTAGGTATAAATCACGGATCGAATCCTAGGTCTTTTATTTCTATTATAATATGATCTTCTAAATTCTTGACGGTACTCAGGAATTCTGCCCGCGCGAATAAGAATTTTACTTTGGCGTGATCTTTCCTAAAAGCGGCCATGACTACGCACTAATTAAGTCGAAAAGTTAAAATGAAAAACTTATAGGTTATGCAAAAAATGTGAAATGTGAAGTAAATTTGGAATGAGAGTGCCAAAATGTATTTTATGAGGGTACGACAAATCCGCCGTAAGAGGACCAAATGTTGGGGTATAGTAGCCCAAGGCACTCGTCGGGGTGTAAATTCGGGAAATATTCAAAAGGTTGAACGGTGAACTGTATATTATTGTAGTTTAATTACAAACAATATTTGTTAATTATAGACGAATTGCTACCGCTGGTTTCGGTACCCAATGCAACCTGGATGGTTTCGAAAATCGGTTTGAGAAAGAAGGTGAGGAAAGTCGGGTTTTTCGGGAGGACGGCGAGGTACTTACTGCGAGTGCGACGGTCGTAGGGAAGCCTCTATCGAGGGCGACAGCGGTCGACAGACTATTTTTTTTCGAAGTACGACGCAAACGACAATTTCGGGGTCGAATCTAGAGTGACGAACCAACGCTCAGATTTACTATAACTTCAAAAGACAGAAAAACTGGGTGCATCTAAACTCACTAGCCAACTAACGCATGGAGGAGAAGTTATGTTATCAGCGTCCGCGCCTTTTTACCTCGCCAAAATATAGGGTAGGATTGGAAGGGGGAACACGTGGTTGCATTGGGCGCTAGCTTAAATTATCCAAATGGGAGAGAAAACTAAAGACAACAAAGAAAAATAAAGTAAATTATAATTTATACTAATTGCTAAAAATGCAAGCTTTCTTAAAACTGAAAAACTATCTACATATACATATATATATACACGAAGTGGTGGCGCGAAGTCACAACAATGAGGTTAGATCATTTTTGGTTATTTGGTTGTGGTTTTTTGGTTTTAGGATTTTGGTTTTTTGGATCTTTTGGACCGTTGCTGTGGTTGGACTTCTCCTGAGGTTGGTCCTTGGATGTGGTTGGACCTTTACTGTAGTTGGACCTTGACTGTGGTTGGAGGTTTAAACTGTGGTTGAAGCTTTTTGGGAGTTGTGGCTTTGCTGTGGTTTGACATTGGCTGTTGCTGGACTTTAGCTGTGGTGGGATTAGTGGCTGTGATTTGGCCTTGTTTGTGATTTTGCAGTTTGGCTGTGATTGGAGCTATACTGTGGTTGGATGCAGGCCTTTCCACAGAGCGTTTTTATAAGATTGGGCCTCACCTTGGGTGCAATCTTCGTGAATCATCTGTTTTGAATTGAAATAAGCAAATAATCAGGTTGTGTGACGACTATACGGCCATTAGGCCCCACTCACAAGCTCTGAGCTGTGCGCCTATGGAGCCTAATATGCAACCTATCAAAATGCTCCATTCTTTGAGAGAATACATTTCTCGCTCTTATGGTGGATTTTACCACCTCGGCTTAAAATTAAGTCGGGCACAAAGGGAAAAAATGCGTTTAATTGTATGTAAAGTGTAAACAATGGCTATAAACTGAGTCGAACCTTAAGTTGAGGTGGCGAAATCCACCATTAGTCATGAATTAGCGCTTTTCCACAATTTTAGCAACGAAATGCTCTCACCAGAAATGCAGTGACTTGGTGTAATCTCAACTATATAACCGCGAAATAGCGTTTTTCTCAATTACAAACGTAAATTAGCAGAATTTCACCCGTGAATTAGCGCTTTTCTCAATTTCAACTGCGTTGAGCTTTTTCACAATTTTTACCGCAAATTAGTGATTCTTTTACGCTATTAGCCATTCATGAATTAGCGTTTTTCCCCAATTTTAGCCACGGAACTGCCTTCACCACAAGCCGAAAATTGACGTTTTCTCCATTTTGACCACGATCTATAGCGACTTGTCTCAATTTTACCCACGAATTCGTAACTTTTCTCACTGTCAGTATTTTTGGCCCAAATTAGCGACTTTTTTCCACTCTTGACCATTAATTAGCGCGTTTCCTCGACTTTGGCCCAGAAGATTCCTTCATCAGAGAGTTGGGCAATTGGCGTTTACTTAATTGAAGCCGCGAGTTAGCGTTTTTCTTAATTTTGATCATGAATCTGCCCTTTTTATGAATTTTACCCGCGAATTAGCGCTTTTTTAAAATTTCAACAATTTTTCAAGAATCATCCGCGAGTTATAACGATTTTTCTACATTTTTTAACCACGAATTAGCATTTTTTCTCTCAAATTAGTGTTTTTTCCAATTTCATAGATAATTAACAATTTTTCTCAATTTCTGCCGCGTGTTTTTCCTAAGTGCATTCCACGAATCAGCTCTTCTTTCAAATTTTTCCACAAAGCAGCGTTTTTATCCATCGAGTTAGGGTATTTCTAAATTTTAGCCGCGACTCACTTCTAAATTTGTGAATCAGCGCGATTGACTTCGATTCTATAGCCGCGGACTTGGTCCTTGAACATCACGTTATGGCGTTTTATTCTAAATTTTAGCCATGTAATGGCTTCTACACTCCGCGATTCAGCGATTTCTTCACAATTTTGGTCTGGAAGTTGCAGCGAAAGAGCGTTTTTTTCGATGTTTTAGCCGGTAAAATTCTACTGTCATGACGGTTGCATCAACGGTTACTCAACGGTAAAACAGGTAATCTCTACTCGGTTAAGAAACGCCGTCTTGAGTCTGGTGTCAACCGTGACATAACGGTACATGCTACCGTTGGCATACCCGTTTGAGACCCTAAAAAAAAATTTGAGTTACCGTGAAAGTGAGTGTTCTGAAATTCTGTTATTGGTAAAAAAAGATTAAAAATGGAAATGGGATGAACGTAAATTTTAGTTCACATGCGAAGAAGTCGTGAAAGAAGAAACACGAAATATATTCAAACATAGTACAAAACAATAAGTAGAAAATTCACCACCGTCATTTCAATTCACCGTCATTGAATTCTGCTTTACCGTCACTTCGCTCGGTTTTACCGTCATTCAACTCGGTAACATGGTCGCTCAACTCGGTTTCACCGTCATTCAATCGTGTAGTCGCTCAGCTTCCACTCTTGCATAAGAGTTTTAACATCTTCATCCAGTTCGGAGTCACAAGTTCTTGTTTCAACACGACTCAAATCACTTCACGAAAAAAAAAAAAAAAAAAAAACTCTTTCATTGACTACAGTGACTGAAACAACTTCAGCGGGCGAGGACTAAATAATGACAGGTGCGAAGTTACTGGGAGCAGTGAGGAAGACAGACCTTGCGCGTTTTCTGCAGATGTCGCTAAAAACAAAGAGAGGGAGTGCTTCAACCGACAGAGCACCCTGAATCAACAGAATTTTGACGGTTAAGGGTTGCCTTACTGAACCGTCTACT
>CM075938.1:61549100-61635570 GCA_038030265.1 Corythucha ciliata
TGTTGAGACGAACAGCGTTTTTATCTCTTTTTTTTTGCCGCAAATCAGTGATGATGAGCGCAGAGCTAGTAATGAGCGCTTTTTCACTATTTTAGCCACGAATACGAGCGTTTTTTGAACATTTTTTGCCGCGTACCTGCCCCAACCAAAGACCCCCCCCCACCCTTCGCAGCTCAGGTTCCGAATTCATCTAGCGCATAAACTCTTTCAAGTCACCGCCTGCCGCGGTGTCCTCTGGGACACCGTGTCGGCCCCACTGCCTCGCTTCCACGTCGATACGCTTTACACGGGCTTGAGACAGACGTGATTATTGAGTCCCTTCGAACCAACGCTCAACCATTTCAAGCCAACCAGCCGCGTAACTAGAGTGTGCGACCTCCAGCACCGCTTTTAACTGTCCATTTCGCGTCATGGTCGTTGGTTTCAGCCAATTTTTCATCGACTCCTGGCCCATTAGTATGAGCGCTCGGTTTAAAAAATCCCAAAAGTGTGCTGGTTTGCCACGGTGGCACCTTCAACAGCATTCATGGATCCCACTTGCTGCTATTTTTCGAGACCATTCGTACCCAGCGAGGTCCATAATTGTGATGTGCATCGAAACTCTCCCGTCGAAATTCGTGAGGTTCCTTAAAACGTGCGTGGGGGGGGGGGAGTCACAGTATAAGAAACCCTTTCTGATCGGAAATTCGTCTCAATTTTCGGATTCCCGTACGTGGAGAAACACCAAAAACACTGCTAACGGATGGCAATGCATGTGGGGTCCGACGTGTGTGTGTGTGTGTGTGTGGGAGGGTGGGTGCTCCCATAGGTGTGTGTGGGTTCTTTATTTCAGAGTTCCTGCTATACCATCTCATTGAAACCGTTTCGGCTCCACTGCGGGTGCCCTTACTTCCCAATATACTTATAGTCGGTGCGAGAATCGACCCCCCACCCATACTCCCATCACGTGAGGGGGGGGGTGGCACGTGGTAGATGCGGTGGTGGGTGTAACAACAAAATTATCTTTCATTGAGAATGACTTATGAAAAGCGCTTAAAGTTGACAGGTGTCACTACGCGCACTATACACATAAGGGTAAAGGTTGAAATTACGCTAGCGTTGCTACCATACTCGTAGCAATTTTCCTATCAGAAGAAGAAAGAAGCGTGTGGGAGGGGGGACACATTTTCACATAAGTTTATTCGTAAAAACCATAAAAGAGAATACCTTTGCTATATAAAGCTGAATGCCCCACACCAACCAGGTGCGCTGGTCAAATAAGTATATTTGATGACCCTATTTCAATTCTTTCCACAAACTGATTGAAATCAATCGAAGATATTTAGAAAAAGAAGAGCCCACCCGCGAGAGCACATAATAACATAGTTAGCGGTTGGAAGACATATGTATTATACACGTCCAGGGTGAGGGTGAGGGGGTGAGTCCAGTGTTTTGGATTCGCACACGCGAATTCGTTTGTTTTTTTAATCTTTTTTTTAAAAAAAAGGCAATTTGGGACCGCGAACGACAAACATTGATAAAAAAAAGCGCCAGATGACGCGTGCTACGTCTGGATTAATGCTACGAGGCCGCCAGTAATGATAGGATTTGTTCATAATTATTCTTTTTTTTAAAAAAAAAAATCGTAATTTAGTCCGTCACGAAAAGAAAAGAGCGTCCTTATTTGGAAGGAGACAATGTGAATTAAGCGCATTGTGTTCCAGAAAATTACGTTTGAAAGGTAGCGTTAAGCTTCTTTCAAATTGTATTACTGAAATTACGCCGAGCCACGTGTTTATAATTCGCGGTTAAATTGAGTCGCTCGCGCGTTCCATGAAAGGGGACACTTTGTACATGAAAAAAAAATTAATAATAATGATTCGTCGATACAGTTGTTTCCAAGATTTGTGTAGAAAAAAAATACCTGCAGGGCGACTATGGCGAAAATGCACCCTTACTGGGCGGGTGGGGGGGGGGTGCCTATAATTGTGGTGCGTAGGAAACCTCTGCGGTCGCGACTCAGTATCTCTGTTTTTTTTTATAACTATTATTAGTCCACTAAGGCAAGAAAATGGAAAGAAACGAAAAAAGGGATGAAGCGAAAAAAAAAAATGTGACGCCATCTTTACCTCATTGAGATTAACACAGAAGGCAGGGGGGGTGGGGTGAAGAGGTAGAAAAAATTACAAAACAAGTGTCCTATCGACGTGTGTGCCCTTAAGGCGTGTGGAGCTTCTTCCCCTGTGATTATCGCTGGAGGTCTTCCGGTCTTAAGACATGAACTCGGCCTCGCCAACCTTTTCTTTTTTTTTTTTTTTAAAGAACCCTCCTCTCTTCATTTCGGCGTATAAATATTAATGCAAAGGTAACATAAGTGAGGTGCTGGCGACAGTGAAACGGCTCCTGTCTTGGAAGCCTTTTTGTGCTTCCAAAAAAAAAAAAAATACAACAAAAAAACAAAGTTATCGAGTCTATTAGACACCGTGCGTGGTTAACCGCATTCATTTCACGGCCAATAAATTTGATTATTCCCGATTTTTGGGCGGAATACAATGTAATTCTAGTATTATGAATGAATATTACGAATCAATCAACTGAAGGAGTCACATCGAGAAAGAAGAAATGGCATCAAAACGCCCGTTTGTATAATATTCACCTTAGTTCTTGTTTTGAAAGTGGCAACACCGGTGAAATTGTACAGGGAGTTTAGGGGAAGCTCAACCCTTCAAAACTCCCGGACTAATTTACTAAATCAATACAATCGATTAATGTAAAGAATCCAGCCGATAACGAGAACAAAGAGTACTTATACGACGCATACCACGCGATATTTTGGTCGCTCGCATGCATTTTACCTATAAAATGAACAAGCAATTAACACCCTAGAATTGTACGGACACCTTAAAAAGCCGACACGAAACATGAATTGGTGTATAGCGTATAAGCTTCAGCGCATCTGCCGTTACAAAAGTGCTCAATACAGTGTATTAGGCGATTGAGGGCACTTAAAATCCCCCACCCCTGAACTAAATTAGCTTTCTGGAGGATAAAGCGTAACGAAATTTGGTATAGAAAATCACAGGCAACTCGAGTGCCTTGAGTTTCTAGGGCTTCTCACTACGAAAATAAAGATTTTGCGGCTTTTCAACAGGGAAAAATCATCTTTCTGCGGCTTTTTAGTAAGACAAATATGATTTTGTGGCCATATATTATGACTAGTGAAAAACGAGAATTATCAGCTTTTAAATTCGCGCCTGAAATTGAGAATAACAGCTAATATACGCCACTTATAATAATATCGAGAAAAAGCGCTAATTTGCATGCCTAAGAAGTAAAAAACCGCTGATTCACTGCTGAAATTGAGAAAAAGCGCTATTCCACAGGTAAATTTGAGAAACCCAGCTAATTCGTGACAAAAACTAAGAAAACTCACTAATTATTCATGGCTAAAATTGAGATAAAGCTCTTACTCCCAGCCAATTCGTGGATCAATACGTGTAAATCCGGTAATTAGTGGCTAAAATTAAAAGATTATTAGCGTTTAAAATTAAGAAAAGCTCTAATTCATGCCATAGAGTCCGCACGTCATTCCGCGTTTTGTGTGGCGGGGTCATCACAGAGATGTTCGCCCCACGTCCGGGGTGGGTGTTGATCCGTCACTGTTTGGAGTGATGATTTGCTCTCGCCATCAATTTACGCCCTTCAGAATGGTCAACAAACGGGGACCCTTCGTGCCTTAAAATGGCAAAAATCACGAGTCGCGCACACTCAAAATGCGGCTGAACCGACAAATATTGCCCCCCTAAAAATAGGCAAAATTGGAAATTCACGCCTTGAAAACAGCCAAGCTAGCAATTCACGCCCTATAAATAGCCAAACCGGCATAAATTGGCGAACCAACCATTCGCAACTTATGGAAATGGTTTGACGGACTATTCACACCCAAAAATAGCAAAATGTGACTATTTGCGTCTCAAAAATGGTCAAACTGACTATTTTGCCTTGAAGATCGCTGAATACCGACCGATCAGCGATCCAAAATAGCTAAAACTGACTATTCGTGCCTTGAAAATGGCACTACTAACGGATTGTTGCCCTAAAATTGCAAATTGACCATTCGCACAACTGACGGGCGATTCGCGCCTTGCAAATTGGTAAACTGACCGTTCTTACACTATAATTGACCTAGCTGACTATCCACGCCCTTGAAAAATAGCATAATCGACAATTCAGGATCCAAAAATTGCCAAACTGACCATTCGCACCCTGCGAAACCATGATCAACTGTCGATTCCTGCGCTAAAAACAGCCAGACTGGTTAATTCGCGCCCCATAAACACCAAAACTGACAATTGTACCCTCTGAATTCGCAAAACTGCCTATTCAAGCATTCACGCCCATCACAAAACCGTAAAAATTAGTCCCCCGGTGTTGCCGTTCTACTCACCTCCTCTCGTTGTTTTTGGCCATTTGTTTAGTCAGGGCCTCGGCACATGACCGTTTTTTCCCCGAATTTTTAGCCGTAAAAGGTCCTCCATAAACCGTGCAATAGCGCTCTTGTTCAACTTTAGCCCCGAGCTGATAAGATTTTTTTCTAAATTTGAGCCGGAAACGAGCGCTCTTTCTCAGTTTTATCCTCGAATTAGTGTTTTTCCTCACTTTTAACGGTCAATTCGTGCTTTTTTAAAATTCTGGACACGATTTGCAAGGATTTTTGTGATTTATCAAGGAATTAACTTGTTTGTTTCTTATTTATCCGCGGAGCTTTACCCGCAGAACAGCACACTGGCGTTTTTTTTAAATTTTATTCGTAAAAGCTGGCTCTAAAATCACGAATTGGCTCTTTTTCACAAGTTGGGTCTGGAAGTTGCATCAAAGAAACCGCAAATTGGCTGTGGTGCACTTTTCTCAATTTCCGCTACGAACAGTATAGCGTACCAATGTATAGTGGTGATGAGGAGGAGGGGGGTGAACCTCTCCGGGTCATCGTTCAGATGCGGTGGGGTGGGGTGGGGGGCAAAGAAAAATTTGGAGATGAAAAAATAAGGATTTTTAGGTTTTAAAGCGAGCTATAATTCCCGACTAAAATTAAGAGAAAGCGCCCATTCGCGCTGGTTCGTGGATCACTTTTAGGAAATCCTCTAATTCACGCAAAAATTGAGTAAACGCGATAATTATTTTCTAAAATTGATAACTAATTCGCAGCTGGAATTGCGGAAAAATTATAATTCGCCGTTAAAATGGAGAAAAAAGCGGTAATTTGTGGATGAATTGAGAAAAAGCGCCTTTTCGCAGTTGAATATTGGAGAAAAACGCTAATTCGCGGAAGAATCTGACCCCTTTCTTGAGAATCCTCTAATTTGCGGCTAAAATTGCGTAAAAGTGGTAACGCTCTGCTGAAATTAAAAAAAAAAAAAAGTGGTTCACGCAAAAATTGAAAACCCCGCTAATTTGCGGCTAAAAAAGTGAGAAAAAACGCTCGATCGTGGTAAAAATTAAAAAAATAGGCCAATTCGCGGGAAAATTTTTGGTGAAAAGTGCTTATTTCCGGCTAAAATCAAGAAAAAGTCCTAATTTATGTGAACAATTAAGGTAAAAAGCTGATTCTCTAATGCTAATGCGCTTATTACGCAGCTAAAATATGAACAAAAAGCGCTAGTTTGCGGCTGAAATTGAGAAAACGCCAATTGGTGGTTCCCGTGTAGAGGCAATTTTACGTCTAAAATGTACAAAAAAACTTCCTAATATCAAGTCTGTACAAGTGAGAAAAAATCGCGGCTAAAGTTGAGAAAATCACCCCATGAGCCCAAATTCCTCCCCAAGCCCCCTGAGGCCCTTGGGGAGGACCCTCCGAAAACGCCATCTGATATATAAAGTGACGTATATTTATGAGAATGGTGAATAAACTGACTGAAATGTTGCCCCCACCCGCTTGCAGAGGCTGGCAGGGCGGCAGTATAGTAAAGCTTGCCCGCTTGTTACCATGGATGGCCAAATAAACCTTCCCCCGCCAAACCCGCCAACAACATGAGAATCCCCCCCCCCCTTGCTTAACAGTTCACATCTGCTTTAGCTATATAAAAGAGCCACCATCATCCCCGAATGAACGATTTTTATTCTTGAATTTTGGTCTGGAAGCTATATCGATAAACTGCAAGGAGGCTCGTTTTATCAATTTTAGCCTTGAGTTAACACTTTTTCTCGGTTTTATCCCAGAATTAGCGCTTTTTATCGATCTTAGCCTTGAATTTACGTTTTTTCCTCAGTTTAGTCATGCATCATGCTTAGAAATAACGCTATTTCTCGACTATGGCCGCTGAATTAGCGATTTTCTTCAATTTGTTTCGCCAATTAGCGCATATTCTGAATTTCAGCGGCGAATAAAGCGCTTTTTCCCAATTCCAGCCGCGAATATCAGCGCTTATTTTAATATTTTTGCCTCAGGAGTCCAAGATTAGTGTGCCTTCTCAATTTTAGGCCTAAAGAAACTTGGGGTTAGCGCATTTTCTTCATTTTACTAGTGAAGTTGTCTTCTGAACCCTCCCCTCCAACTGTACTGGTTTCCTTAACGATTGATGCCTTTTTCTCACAATTTCAGAGGAAAATGAGCGCTTTTCCTCAATGTTAGCCGCGAATCGACGCTTTAAAACCTAAAAATTCAAATTTTTCACCTTTAAACAAGTTTCACGTCCTAATTTCATCAAAACTGCAAGTTTCAGGGTTTTTTGTTTCTAGTGGGTGCGAACAGTCAGTGAACAGAGGGCACGCCATGAATTTATTTGCAATTGAAATTGAATTGTTTTGTCTTCAGATCTTAATTTCAGCGAAATCGCAAGTTTAGGGTATCAACTAAAACAAAATGGCAGTTTTCAGACTATTGTTGTAGAGGCAGAGCCCTGGCTAGCATGCCCGACTCTGATTTGAACATTCGGGTATGCCAAGAATGGCCTATAACTGATCATTAGCGCCTTATGGCTTGACGGAATATATTCGCTCCGAAAATAGCAAAATAGACTATTCTCACCTTGAAAATGGCCGAAAGGACTATTTAAACGCTAAAAATAGCCAAACTGGCAATTACCGCTCTAATAATGGGAAAACTGACCAAATAGGGAGAATAATACCAAAATGACGATTCGTGCCCTGAAAATATCACACCGGCTGTACACTTCCTGACCGTAAATTTGCGCCTTAGAAACGGCAAACTGACCACTCGCAACCTACAAATCACTTGACGGACTATTCGCCCTATATAAAAAAAAAAGGCAAAACTGACTATTTGCGCCCACAAAATCTTTTTAAACCAACGATTCGCGCCCTGAAAATGACTGAACTGAGTCGATGCCCTGAAATTGGTCTGAAATGACGAATTCGTGCCCTGAATACATCTCACTGACTATTCTAGCCCTAGAAATTACCATATTGACAGATTATACGCCTAAACATGGCCAAACTGGGCTATTCGCGCTCTAAAAATGCGGCCTATAAATCGTTAAACTGACGATTTGCTCTTTTAAAACCTTTAAAACGGATTATTCCTGTTCTGAAAATGGTAAAATCAACCATTGGTGCGTTGAGGGGGGGGGGGGAGCACAGCAAACAGATTCTTGACTTACGAAAGCTGTAAAATAAATAAATTTCTTTGCCTTTTCCGGAGACAACGAGAGAGACCCGGGACTCAAACCCATCGAAGAATGCCGCGAAGGAGGGGCTCAAGCCCCCTGGGCCCCTCCCTGGGTCCACGCACCTGAATGCGACTTTCGGGTCTTAAATCTAGTGTAACGGTCCAGCGTAACCTAAGTCCTCAATTCGCCCAAAATACCAAAATTAATAAATTAATAACCCTCCCCTTCGTCCCATCCTAAATTCCCAATACAAAGAAACCCCCCAATTCCCCGCCATCCCCAGCTATGCGAATTGAGGGCAAAGGAAATTCGGCGGCGTGAGAACCTGCAGCGGTCAGCAGACCCAAAAATATATAAGCGAGTGCAGCTCTGGACTCTCTCTCGCTCGTTCGCTCGCTTCGGTCTGGCTCGTCAACTCGTCACCCCATGCTCGTCGCTCGGTCCAAGTCACCCACGCTGCTGCCCCTCCCCCCAGTCATCCTCCAAGTCGGCGGTCCAGGTATTTGTGAATAAGAGTACAAATATTAAGAATAGTCGTGTCATACAATAAATCTAGTTAAGCCTCCGCGTCCGTCATTCTAATTGTGCCCCTTCCCAGTCGCCCTTTTCCCCGGTTTCCCTTCCTGTGCGGGCCTAACGAGCCACCCTCGTTTGCACCCGCTACACTTGCAAAAAAAAGCTTGTTTCGGGTCTTAATTTCGGAGAAATCGCAAATTTTAGGGCCTTTTTTGGATGAGCGCCCTGAGCTTGCGATGAAACCTTTGAACCCCTTCCAACTCTGTCAGTATCCGTCCCGTTGATTGTTGAGACGAACAGCGTTTTTATCTCTTTTTTTTTGCCGCAAATCAGTGATGATGAGCGCAGAGCTAGTAATGAGCGCTTTTTCACTATTTTAGCCACGAATACGAGCGTTTTTTGAACATTTTTTGCCGCGTACCTGCCCCAACCAAAGACCCCCCCCCACCCTTCGCAGCTCAGGTTCCGAATTCATCTAGTGCATAAACTCTTTCAAGTCACCGCCTGCCGCGGTGTCCTCTGGGACACCGTGTCGGCCCCACTGCCTCGCTTCCACGTCGATACGCTTTACACGGGCTTGAGACAGACGTGATTATTGAGTCCCTTCGAACCAACGCTCAACCATTTCAAGCCAACCAGCCGCGTAACTAGAGTGTGCGACCTCCAGCACCGCTTTTAACTGTCCATTTCGCGTCATGGTCGTTGGTTTCAGCCAATTTTTCATCGACTCCTGGCCCATTAGTATGAGCGCTCGGTTTAAAAAATCCCAAAAGTGTGCTGGTTTGCCACGGTGGCACCTTAAACAGCATTCATGGATCCCACTTGCTGCTATTTTTTGAGACCATTCGTACCCAGCGAGGTCCATAATTGTGATGTGCATCGAAACTCTTCCGTCGAAATTCGTGAGGTTCCTTAAAACGTGCGTGGGGGGGGGGGGGAGTCACAGTATAAGAAACCCTTTCTGATCGGAAATTCGTCTCAATTTTCGGATTCCCGTACGTGGAGAAACACCAAAAACACTGCTAACGGATGGCAATGCATGTGGGGTCCGACGTGTGTGTGTGTGTGTGTGTGTGGGAGGGTGGGTGCTCCCATAGGTGTGTGTGGGTTCTTTATTTCAGAGTTCCTGCTATACCATCTCATTGAAACCGTTTCGGCTCCACTGCGGGTGCCCTTACTTCCCAATATACTTATAGTCGGTGCGAGAATCGAGCCCCCACCCACACTCCCATCACGTGGGGGGGGGGGTGGCACGTGGTAGATGCGGTGGTGGGTGTAACAACAAAATTATCTTTCATTGAGAATGACTTATGAAAAGCGCTTAAAGTTGACAGGTGTCACTACGCGCACTATACACATAAGGGTAAAGGTTGAAATTACGCTAGCGTTGCTACCATACTCGTAGCAATTTTCCTATCAGAAGAAGAAAGAAGCGTGTGGGAGGGGGGGGACACATTTTCACATAAGTTTATTCGTAAAAACCATAAAAGAGAATACCTTTGCTATATAAAGCTGAATGCCCCACACCAACCAGGTGCGCTGGTCAAATAAGTATATTTGATGACCCTATTTCAATTCTTTCCACAAACTGATTGAAATCAATCGAAGATATTTAGAAAAAGAAGAGCCCACCCGCGAGAGCACATAATAACATAGTTAGCGGTTGGAAGACATATGTATTATACACGTCCAGGGTGAGGGTGAGGGGGTGAGTCCAGTGTTTTGGATTCGCACACGCGAATTCGTTTGTTTTTTTAATCTTTTTTTTAAAAAAAGGGCAATTTGGGACCGCGAACGACAAACATTGATAAAAAAAAGCGCCAGATGACGCGTGCTACGTCTGGATTAATGCTACGAGGCCGCCAGTAATGATAGGATTTGTTCATAATTATTCTTTTTTTTAAAAAAAAAATCGTAATTTAGTCCGTCACGAAAAGAAAAGAGCGTCCTTATTTGGAAGGAGACAATGTGAATTAAGCGCATTGTGTTCCAGAAAATTACGTTTGAAAGGTAGCGTTAAGCTTCTTTCAAATTGTATTACTGAAATTACGCCGAGCCACGTGTTTATAATTCGCGGTTAAATTGAGTCGCTCGCGCGTTCCATGAAAGGGGACACTTTGTACATGAAAAAAAAATTAATAATAATGATTCGTCGATACAGTTGTTTCCAAGATTTGTGTAGAAAAAAAATACCTGCAGGGCGACTATGGCGAAAATGCACCCTTACAGGGCGGGTGGGGGGGGGGTGCCTATAATTGTGGTGCGTAGGAAACCTCTGCGGTCGCGACTCAGTATCTCTGTTTTTTTTTATAACTATTATTAGTCCACTAAGGCAAGAAAATGGAAAGAGACGAAAAAAGGGATGAAGCGAAAAAAAAAAATGTGACGCCATCTTTACCTCATTGAGATTAACACAGAATGGCGGGGGGGGTGAAGAGGGAGAAAAAATTACAAAACAAGTGTCCTATCGACGTGTGTGCCCTTAAGGCGTGTGGAGCTTCCCCTGTGATTATCGCTGGAGGTCTTCCGGTCTTAAGACATGAACTCGGCCTCGCCAACCTTTTCTTTTTTTTTTTTTTTTTTAAGAACCCTCCTCTCTTCATTTCGGCGTATAAATATTAATGCAAAGGTAACATAAGTGAGGTGCTGGCGACAGTGAAACGGCTCCTGTCTTGGAAGCCTTTTTGTGCTTCCAAAAAAAAAAAAAAATACAACAAAAAAACAAAGTTATCGAGTCTATTAGACACCGTGCGTGGTTAACCGCATTCATTTCACGGCCAATAAATTTGATTATTCCCGATTTTTGGGCGGAATACAATGTAATTCTAGTATTATGAATGAATATTACGAATCAATCAACTGAAGGAGTCACATCGAGAAAGAAGAAATGGCATCAAAACGCCCGTTTGTATAATATTCACCTTAGTTCTTGTTTTGAAAGTGGCAACACCGGTGAAATTGTACAGGGAGTTTAGGGGAAGCTCAACCCTTCAAAACTCCCGGACTAATTTACTAAATCAATACAATCGATTAATGTAAAGAATCCAGCCGATAACGAGAACAAAGAGTACTTATACGACGCATACCCGCACCACGCGATATTTTGGTCGCTCGCAAGCATTTTACCTATAAAATGAACAAGCAATTATAACGCCCTAAAATTGTATGGACACTTTAAAAAGCCGACAAGAAACATGAATTGGTGTATAGTATAAAAGCTTCAGCGCATCTGCCGTTTCAAAAGTGCTCAATACAGTGTATTAGGCGATTGAGGGCACTTAAAATCCCCCACCCCTGAACTAAATTAGCTTTCTGGAGGATAAAGCATAACGAAATTTGGTATAGAAAATCACAGGCAACTCGAGTCCCTTGAGTTTCTAGGGCTTCTCACTACGAAAATAAAGATTTTGCGGCTTTTCAACAGGGAAAAATCATCTTTCTGCGGCTTTTTAGTAAGACAAATATGATTTTGTGGCCATATATTATGACTAGTGAAAAACGAGAATTATCAGCTTTTAAATTCGCGCCTGAAATTGAGAATAACAGCTAATATACGCCACTTATAATGATATCGAGAAAAAGCGCTAATTTGCATGCCTAAGAAGTAAAAAACCGCTGATTCACTGCTGAAATTGAGAAAAAGCGCTATTCCACAGGTACATTTGACAAAACCCAGCTAATTCGTGACAAAAACTAAGAAAACTCACTAATTATTCCTGGCTAAAATTGAGATAAAGCTCTTACTCCCAGCCAATTCACGGATCAATTCGTTTAAATCCGGTAATTAGTGGCTAAAATTATTAATTCGAGGCTAAAATTAAAAGATTATTAGCGTTTAAAATTAAGAAAAGCTCTAATTCATGCCATAGTCCGCACGTCATTCCGCGTTTTGTGTGGCGGGGTCATCACAAAGATGTTCGCCCCACGTCCGGGTGGTGAGTGTTGATCCGTCACTGTTCGGAGTGTTGATTGATTCAGAATGGTCAACAAACGGACCCTTCGTGCCTTAAAATGGCAAAAATCACGAGTCGCGCACACTCAAAATGCGGCTGAACCGACAAATATTGCCCCCCTAAAAATAGGCAAATTGGAAATTCACGCCTTGAAAACAGCCAAACTAGCAATTCACGCCCTATAAATAGCCAAACCGGCATAAATTGGCGAACCAACCATTCGCAACTTATGGAAATGGTTTGACGGACTATTCACACCCAAAAATAGCAAAATGTGACTATTTGCGTCTCAAAAATGGTCAAACTGACTATTTTGCCTTGAAGATCGCTGAATACCGACCGATCAGCGATCCAAAATAGCTAAAACTGACTATTCGCGCCTTGAAAATGGCACTACTAACGGATTGGTTCCCTAAAAATTGCAAATTGACCATTCGCACAACTGACGGGCGATTCGCGCCTTGCAAATTGGTAAACTGACCGTTCTTACACTATAATTGACCAAGCTGACTATCCACGCCCTTGAAAAATAGCATAATCGACAATTCAGGATCCAAAAATTGCCAAACTGACCATTCGCACCCTGCGAAACCCTGCGATTCCTGCGCTAAAAACAGCCAGACTGGCTAATTCGCGCCCCATAAACACCAAAACTGACAATTGTACCCTCTGAATTCGCAAAACTGCCTATTCAAGCATTCACGCCCATCACAAAACCGTAAAAATTAGTCCCCCGGTGTTGCCGTTCTACTCACCTCCTCTCGTTGTTTTTGGCCATTTGTTTAGTCAGGGCCTCGGCACATGACCGTTTTTTCCCCGAATTTTTAGCCGTAAAAGGTCCTCCATAAACCGTGCAATAGCGCTCTTGTTCAACTTTAGCCCCGAGCTGATAAGATTTTTTTCTAAATTTGAGCCGGAAACGAGCGCTCTTTCTCAGTTTCAGCCTCGAATTAGTGTTTTTCCTCACTTTTAACGGTCAATTCGTGCTTTTTTAAAATTCTGGACACGATTTGCAAGGATTTTTGTGATTTATCAAGGAATTAACTTGTTTGTTTCTTATTTATCCGCGGAGCTTTACCCACCAGAACAGCACACTGGCGTTTTTTCTAAATTTTATTCGTAAAAGCTGGCTCTAAAATCACGAATTGGCTCTTTTTCACAAGTTGGGTCTGGAAGTTGCATCAAAGAAACCGCAAATTGGCTGTGGTGCACTTTTCTCAATTTCCGCTACGAACAGTATAGCGTACCAATGTATAGTGGTGATGAGGAGGGGGGGGGTGAACCTCTCCGGGTCATCGTTCAGATGCGGTGGGGTGGGGTGGGGGGCAAAGAAAAATTTGGAGATGAAAAAATAAGGATTTTTAGGTTTTAAAGCGAGCTATAATTCCCGACTAAAATTAAGAGAAAGCGCTCATTCGCGCTGGTTCGTGGATCACTTTTAGGAAATCCTCTAATTCACGCAAAAATTGAGTAAAAGCGATAATTATTTTCTAAAATTGATAACTAATTCGCAGCTGGAATTGCGGAAAAATTATAATTCGCCGTTAAAATGGAGAAAAAAGCGGTAATTTGTGGATGAATTGAGAAAAAGCGCCTTTTCGCAGTTGAATATTGGAGAAAAACGCTAATTCGCGGAAGAATCTGACCCCTTTCTTGAGAATCCTCTAATTTGCGGCTAAAATTGCGTAAAAGTGGTAACGCTCTGCTGAAATTTAAAAAAAAAAAAAAGTGGTTCACGCAAAAATTGAAAACCCCGCTAATTTGCGGCTAAAAAAGTGAGAAAAAACGCTCGATCGTGGTAAAAATTAAAAAAATAGGCCAATTCGCGGGAAAATTTTTGGTGAAAAGTGCTTATTTCCGGCTAAAATCAAGAAAAAGTCCTAATTTATGTGAACAATTAAGGTAAAAAGCTGATTCTCTAATGCTAATGCGCTTATTACGCAGCTAAAATATGAACAAAAAGCGCTAGTTTGCGGCTGAAATTGAGAAAACGCCAATTGGTGGTTCCTGTAGAGCCAAGTTTATGGCTACAATTTATATAAAAAGCCCTAGCGTAATGTAAAATTTCGGAATAAGAGATTAAGGCATCTCGCCTGACCTCCCTGGGCCCCCCCTGCAGCAGGTGTAGGCCTGTCACTCACCACGAACGAGCACTTTTTCTTAATTTTGCCGCGAGCGAGCGCTTTTTCCAAATTTTAGCCGCAAATTAGCGCTTCCCTCCCCCTCAATTTTAGCCACAGACTTGCCCAAAAACCGCACCAATAGCCGCCTTTGTAGGACCAGGCACCCAAGGTACAGAAACTGCGGGATGAGCGTTTTTTTCATATTTTAAGATGTTCCCTCTTAGATACCACGATTAGGTGTTTTCTGATCAATTTTAAGTGATAAATGAGCGCTTTTTCTCAATATCAGCCGCGTAACTGGTGTAAGAACAGCCATGTTAGCGCGCTTTCTTAATTTTTTGTGCGTTTCAGGACCCATTGAAGCCGGGCGTCAGCGCTATTTTTTAATTCTTGCCAATTACCTACTTGCCCGAATATTTTCCCGAAGAAAAACGCACTGGAGTTGGCTTTACCAGCTTTTTTGGGGTGGGGGGGGGCATTAAGGCAGGGCCATTCTTTCACTTGAAAGACGTTCCTATTAGAGCCATTATTATGGAGCGGCTAAAGTGCGGATGTTAGCCGGAACACGGTGCAGCTACCATGATTGAATCTATTCTGATAAAAAGGACTGCACTGTAGTTTTGTGTGGCTGTTTGATGGAACAACCAGATGTGTGAGGGGCTGTAATTGGAGGCGGCCCAAAGCTGTATAGAAGCTTACGCCAGCGCTGGACTGTGTGCGTCTTGACAAGCTTCCTGACTCTAAAAATCTTATTTGGCTTAGCCGTAGCTGGAAAAAAACAAAAAACAAAAAAAACGTGAGGAATGACTCAACCGCTTTGAATTAAAAAACACCGGTAGCTTCGAAGAAAATGCGTTGAAATATTAGCTCATTAAAAATTAAAAGCTCGACTGACAAATCAGATAAAAACTGGATTTGTTTTTAACATCTCCCTGCCCCACCCCTTTTTTTGTCTTAAGCACTCTCTCCTACAGCTATTTGTCGTGTTTTTTTTTTTTTTTTGTCCAAGTTTAAAGATTTTCAAGAAAAATAACAACACTAATCGACTCCCACATTATTAATTTTTGTGTCGTAGCACACCCCCCCCCCCCACAGCTTCTTCCCTACAGTTCGATTTTAACATGATTTTTAGCCCATCGGTAGTTGTTGTTTTTTTTTTTCATGACCCACCGACACGCACACTAGGGACAAGAGTGGAAGAAGGGGGAGGGGGGTGCTCCTCATGATGTTTCACCTTAGGGCGCTTGGGAGGAAAAGCATGGACAAAAACCCCTAGAAATGTTTTCATTATCATAAAGGCGAGGCGGCCTTTAGAGAGGAGATGAAAAAAAAAAAAAAACAGTAGCTGTCTTGTATTTAAATGAGTCAATAATCTGTTTATATTATGCGGCGAAGAATATAGTAAAATATAGGGTTCGACCGGAAACAAGTTTTATGTTTAAAAGCGAGGAAAAAATAGAATCGAACATATTTTTGTTGGGTTAGGACGTTTTTATTACTTTTTCCATAAATAATTTGTGCGAGAAATGAAAAGAAAGCGATAACTTAAAGAATATAAACCATCCACTCTGTACACGGTCGGGAAATTGTAATACGCGTAGCCATTATAAAAAGGGAGGAGGGAGACCCTTAGGGGAAGTCAATCAATAAAGTCACCCCTTCGAAGTTACAAAGCACGAGGGAGGGGTTTAAATAAACTCCGTTTCTGTCATATTTCTCTCTTCAAAGTGGCGTTACATTTGTTCAGCGTGTATTTCCCCCATAGAAGTTCGACGACAATGAAAAAAAAAAAAAAGAAGTAAAACGTATTTTCTTATTTATTTCATGCTTCAAAACATTGTACTACGGTGATCAGTGGGAGGGGGAAGCACAGCGGTATAAAAGTGCGAGTATTGTGTTTCATAAATGGCTGACCAAGTGAAGATAGGCAATGACCTGATATATTTTTATGCGCTCCGCCTGCAAGACGCTTATAATTTCCGTTGCCGCTATTGAAAAATCAGGAAACTTCATGTTTATCGTGGGACAAACAAATTAGTCTTTGAGAGTGGACAAAAAAAACAACTTTTGAGTATTCTTTCGTGACGAGGAAAACAAGCTCGTAAAACTTGAGAGTCCCAGGTATACGTATTTTTCGAAGAATTACGTGATCGTATTTTTAATTAATACGATGGGAGGTATTGGTGAAATGAACGTGATGGCCGAATGAAGATTGCTACATTTTATAGACACTGTACGAAATAAGCCACAAGTATTTTTTAATTTTTATTTATTTATTTATTTTTTTTAGCATGGCCTCTCTATATCTTCTTAGGATCGAAGAGAAAGAAAATAAGTCGTAGATAATCGGTCATAGTATGGTGGTGGTTCCCACAGGGGCTCACCTCGAACTTGTTTCGAATATCTTCCAACAATCTTTTTTTTTTTTTTTTCAATCCTGTTATAATTTCATGTAGAATGCGTGCGCTCATTCTACTCTTAATGCCTCAGCTCTCTCATTTTCGTTTAATTTATTCTGACAGTCATCATGCATACATTGGTTGGGTGGAAAACTATGGCAGTTAAAAAAAAAATGCATTGTTGTAGTTGGCTGAGAAGTCTTGGGCTTACAAATAACGTTAATTGGTATTAAAAGCGTTATTATAACACTGAATTTCACGCTAAAGCAACAAATTATATGAAACGAACGTATGTTGTTGCATTAAGCCGCACCCCACCTTGTTGGTGAAATGTGTCGGAAGAGGCCCACACTCTCGGAGAGAGTGTGAAAAAATTTGGCCAGGAACTAACCTGGGGCCGGTTGGCGCCAACCGCTGCGCTGGTGATATAACAAGAATAATTGAATTCATTCGTTTTTGAGATAGCCCTTAAGTCAGACAACTAGTTCATTGAAAGACAACAACAAGAATGATTTGATGGTATCAATGTTTCCCGTAGAAACGGATTGTGATGTTTAAGTTTCAATCATAGAGGTAAATAACTGGAGAAAGCCTGAATTGGCTGGGGGGTGGGTAGAAGGGTTGTCACAAATATGGCCGCCAAAGTACACCTTCAGAACCTTGAATTTACCTCTACATCGTCAGGTTATCAACAAAAATGCTCACCTCCTGTTATGTACTAAATACGCGCGTTAGTTGAGTGATCTACACCCAAGATAAATAGACTAAAGAGGTATGCTCTTAATTTTCAACCAATTATTATTGTTTGTGCCATGACGTCATGGGATGACAAATTTTTTAAAAAAATAACAGGTGGGAATTTTTTCAATAAAACAAAATTACCAACATTTCTAGGGCCACTTTTTAAATCGGGAGAATTACGCATTATTGCCTGCAGGACAATGTTCCTGTGAAAGAAGTGATTGCAGGGCCCCTAAGTGTAATGGTTAGAGCAAAGAAAACTGCTGCAGGTGCAGGGTATCATCTTAGTTGTGAAACTTTTAGAAATTATTTTAAGATAGAGCTAAGTTCAGCAATTTTCTCGTAAAGCAACGAGTTTTCGTGTCACTCATCAACGTAGAGACCTCGCCACCGTTTCAATTAACAATAATATAAGCGCCCCCAAACACTTAGCTTCGTATTAAGGGTTCTCGGTGGTGTTTGTACAACAAACCACACATCGACCAATACGCTCGTATAGTGAGGGTGTGAATCGCCCTACACCATCCTTAGCCCTACACTAGCCTTAGTATGAACGGTCGGGGAAAAAGCCGCATGCGGGATCCAAGGACGCCGAATAAGAAATAACATTATCCCGCCATAGCAATCACGTCGGATACTAAGGCCCCAGGTGAGGTAAACAAATTCCTCGATATCGACAGTGATTGGATGCGGCTAGGTTCGAGGCCGGGATTCTGGTCGAAGGACACCATTAATACTAAAATACTAAATTTCTTCTATTTTTATACATGACAGGGAACACTTATAAACTTCAGCTTTATTGTCCAACCTATCTAAGAAATGATCGTGAGCAGGAGCGTAGCCAGCTCGTGATCAAGGGGTGGGCAGACAGCTAGGCACGGATACACTGTGGTGGGGTGGGGGGGTGCGCACGTCTAGAGAAAAAGTTTTCGTTCGTGGATGAAATCTAGAAAAGGACATTTTGCGGCTAAGACAGAGGGGGAAAACACCCATTTACAGCTAAAATTGAGAAATAGCGCTGGTTCACGTTAAACTTGAGAAATAAATCTCGTTATTCGCGGTTGAGATTGAGAAAACACGCCAATTTGCGATTTCGCGATGCAAAGTCCGGGGCCGAATTAAGAAAATGCGCTAATTCACGGTTTATAGAACTATTTTCACAGCTAAAATTGACAAAATAAATTGCTCGTTCAATGTAGAATGGAGAAAAATCACTCATTTGCGGCTGGAATTGATGAAAAGCGCCAATTCACGGCTAAAATTAAGAAATGGAGCTCATTAACGCAGGTAAAATTGAGAGAAGGCGCCAGTTCGTGGTTTCTCAAACATCGGTAAACATTGCGAGAAAGAGCTAATTGACCGTTTTTATACATGTATATGGCAAGTTTGCGGGTGAAATTGAGAAAGAGCGTGACTTAGCGCATACATTTTTGAAAAAAGTGCTTATTCACGGCTAAAATTACGGAATTACGGCGTTCGTTAGCCCGTGAAATTGAGGGGTCAAAATTAATGAAATTCGCTCTCACGTGGATTATGTGTGTATATCAAAAATGCTTTATTTCACGGTTTTTTTGAGACCTTTTCACGGCTAAAATGATGAAAATGGGATAGTTCGAGTTAGAATTGAGAAAAAGCACTCAGTTTCAGCTAAAATTAAGGAAAAAGTCAATTCGAGGCTAAAAACAGTACTCATTCACGAGTAAAATCGGGGGGAAAAAACTGTGTGCAACTACTCTTGAGAAAACTGGATCCACGCCTGTGGGCCAGCTTCACTGGCGAAAATATCAGATGCACCATTGCCTTTTTGCTGGCTTATAACAGGATCTGGAGGTTAGAATCGCGTCAATTCGCGGTCATCGGAGACTAAATTTGCACAGAAACGGCCACTATCCGTCAAAAAATTAATATCTGCTGGAAAACTGTCGTTTGTAGCCTTCTATTTCGGATTGATATTGTTAGTGTGATCGCTTAGACTACGAGGGTTAGTAGGTAATGCATGCATGAAACTGTAGCCGTAGGAGCCTACGTTGTCTGTCTTCCCTCGTTGAGGTGCGTTAAAAACGAACCGGTTTCGGCTGCTCGCCATCTTCAGCGTCTGTAAGTCCAACTGAAACCAACTGAAATCAGTTGGACTTACAGACGCTGAATATGGCGAGCAGCCGAAACCGGTTCGTTTTTAACGCACCTCAACGAGGGAAGAAAGACAACGTAGGCTCCTACGGCTACAGTTTCATGCATGCATTATTCTATTTCGGATTTTATGTCGAAAACCTGAAACTTCTCCCCCCCCCCCTGGAAAGTGATACTTTTGGAGCTAAACTTTGAATTTTAGACCTGAGACGGTAAATAGAGCTGGCATTTCCTCTCCCACCATAAGTCTGGATGGCACAGCGGGGTAAACACGATGTGAGCTAGCCAAAAACAAACGAAAATTGCGCGTCGAACCTGCGAAAATGGGATTTTAGTGTGAAAAATCGGTTTCCAAGTTAAGCCGACTCTCAAAATCGGCTTTTCAGCAACAAACATCGGCGATTTTTTTATTTTTGGTGAAACCGATAAGCGAAAATGTGTTGTTTTTTTTAGTGAGAAAAATCCGCAAAATTGGTTTTATGGAGAGGAATACAAGAAAGCCAGATCAGGGATTTGGCTGGATCGTGGGGTAGCTGCCCCACGAAATCTGCGCTTTTTATTCTATGGGAGGGCAACTGCTCACCCCTGCCCCCCGCTGGCTACGCCCATGCTCGTGAGCGTGATTGTCGCGGGCACCAGGGAATCCCTTCTTTGCTCCCTCATGAAGCTTACTGGTCGTCTCTCACTGATACACATAATAAACTCGCCCGTTATTGCGGCGAGTGCCGTCTGTACTGAATACACGGGGCTTCACGGGGTACGTGTCAATTAACTGGGCCTTAAAACGGTATGTATGGTTTAAGGAACAACTCCGCCAAATTATATCGCTTTTAAAAAAATTTCCAGGCACTTATTTTGGCTTTTCATTCATGTTTTGCTTGATCTACAAAGAAATTCCAAGGGAGAACCCATGGGAGGGGAAGCTTCATGTGTGAAGTTGGGTCCCTCATTATTTTTTTTACTCCCGTGACGTCAATTTTGACAAAAATTTCCTTAGTTACGAGCATACCTCTATAAGTCTATTTACCTTGATCTACACCGACAAATCTTTCTATATTTTATCGTATTTTAAAACCTTAATAATAACATAAACATGTGTCGAAACGGATTCATAACATTCTCCCGGGCTTAATATGTTCCACTTTGCTACAATCGTAGTCGTTCAAGTAATTAGGTCTTCTTCGAATTCGTTGAGACCTTCTGAGAGAATCGGTTTCCTCTTCTTGGAGACCGGAGTTTGAACGTGGCGAGGAGTCGTGTTGGACTCTTTCGGTGTGGCTAGTGGTAGGGTGCAATGGCGGATCCTGTGTACTTTCCTCGCATACCGGAGAATGCTCAGCTTGCACTTCCTGCTCGGTAGGAGGAGGCTGCGGATTGCGGTGCCTTTGAAACCACACTACTGCCTCCTCTTCAGGTTCCACTTAGCCTAGACTCCAGGTAGTCTTAGAGGCTTCGAATCCTCTTTGTGAGGTAATATCGCATCCAGTTTCAAACGTACTTTCCGCCCAAGGTTAGGCTTCGGCAGGGCTTATACCGTCTGCTAGTGGGGTTGCTCGGAGCTTCAGCATGATTTCTCTGACTTTGGATCGCAATGGTAGAGTAGAAGTCTTCATTGCATTGAGTTTATTTTTGATTGTTTGGATCTGACGCTCAACAAGCCCATTCGTGGCAGGATGACCTGGAGCGGTAAACTTTTGAAGAATCCCGTGCGCCGAGCAGAACTCTGAGAAAAGCTCGCTTTTGAAGATCGACGCATTATCGGATACGAGAACTCGGGGAAAACCATGAAACGCAAAAATATCTGAAAGCAGCTGTATAGTGGAATGAGACGATGGATAATCTTGACACATTCGAATTTCAGGCCATTTTGATTTAGCATCGACTAGAACAAGAAGATGGCAACCGTCGACAGAACCAGCGTAGTCAACATGGACTCGATCGAAATTCTCCTTGGGATCTTCCCAATGGTGCAGAGGTGCCTTAGCCGGATTTTTTTTTAATGAGTGCACAGTCTGCGCACGAACTAACTAGTTTTTCGATGTCCTTGTCTATGTTTTTCCAGTGACAATACCGTCTGGCTAATTGTTTCATTTTCACGATCCCAACGTGTATGTGATGTAATTCATTGAGAACCGCCGTGTGTAATTTTTCGGGGATAACAATGCGATTGTACCAGAAAATAACACCGTCTTGAAGAGAGTAAGCGGGATCTCTATTCTTCCCAGTCAATAAATCATTTTTGAGCCGAATGAGGAAAGCGTCGTTCGAAGTTTCACTTTTCAGAGAATCGAAAGTGAGAGAGGGAGTTGAAATTTGATGTACGACTTGATTATTCAAATCTCGTAGTTCCATGTCCATAGCCATGTCAGCAGTGAAAGAGTCTGTGCGTGACGTTGAGCGAGACAGGAAATCGGCGTTTGAATGTTCTTCTCCCTTCCTATGCTGGATTGTATAGTCGAAATTTTGGAGGAATGTCGCATACCGTGGAAGTCTGGTGACCGCTGGTAATTTTGAATTTTGGTGAAAAATACGGGTGAGAGCGGCGTTATCCGTAATGAGGGTGAACGATCGACCATAGAGGTAGTGAAAAAAATTGGTAATCGAGAATATTATCGCGACGGCTTCTCGATCCAACTGACTATAATTCGTTTCAGCAGCAGTTAGAGAACGTGATGTGTATGCTATGGGTCGTTCCGTGCCGTCTGTGATGTGGGATAAGACGCCTGCGACGCCTGTCGGACTAGCATCACAAGCCAGTGTAATCGGCAGTTCTGGATCGAACGGAACGAGAACCCTTTCGCGAGAAATTTCGTCTTTTAATGTTTGGAAGGCGAAGTCACATGCGCAAGTCCACGTGAAGCGCTGATGTGTCTTCAGAAGACATCGCAATGGAAACGTTATTGAAGAAACGTTCGGAATGAATTTAGAATAATATGTTATCATTCCCAGAAATCTTTTCACCTCTTCGGCGTTTTAAGGACGCGCAATTTGAGTAATTGCTTCTACTTTTTTTGGACACTTGGAGATGCTATTATGTAGCCTAAATAAGATATTTCTGTCTTAAAGAAATGGCATTTTCGACGATTCAAGGCATATTATTCTGTTTCAGACGTTGTAAAACTTTCAACAGATTGGAACGACATTCTTGGAAGGTTTTTCCAAAAACTGTAAGATCGTCGAAGTACCATGTGATACCTTCCAGACCTCGGAGTACATCGGGAAAGTATCCTGTGAAATTCACTTGGCGCATTTTTGATACCGAAATTGAGTCTCCTCACCCTGTAAGTGCCTCGATGGGAAGAAATAGTCTGTACTTCACTTGTGTTGTCGTCAACTTGAACGTGTAGATAGGCTTTATAAAGATCGAGCGTGCAAAAAAAAGAGGCATTTCTTAGTTTATGCAACGTTTCGTCTATTCTGGGAATAGGGTAGTGGGAAGCCTGTAACTGAGGGTTAATGGCTACTTTATAGTCGACACATAACCTTACATTTCCGTCTGGCTTTGGTATTACGACGAGCGGGGACCCCCAATTTTTATTTTTTTATTTATTTATTCATTTATTGCCATCCACATTTTACATGCCCGGCAACGTCACTCAATCGGACAATTAGAAATAACAACATCTAGACCTAAGTAAAAGTAGGTACATCAAGTAAAGTATTCGCTTAAGCTATAACATTATTTTTCCATTAATAGCTGCTTCAATTTTTTCTTTAATTTTAGAGGATCAAGCAAAGTCATTTGTGTAGGGAGACCATTGAACAACTTCACCGCTGTGCAAACAAAGCTACTCGCAAAAAATGCCGTTTTATGTTTAGGGATGCGCAGATTGCTCTTCCCCCTGGTAGCATACGAGTGGTTGTGACGGTCCTCGAAGTGAGGAAAGTTAGTTTTAACAAACAGGACACACCGCAGTATATAGCTTGAGCACAACGTCATAACACCCAACCGGCGAAAACTCCCTCGACAGCTTTCCCTATAGCCGAGATTTCCCATCAAACTCACTGCCCTCTTCTGGAGGCGAAAAATCCGAGTCGCATGAGAAGTATTGCCCCAAAACATTATACCATATTCCATGACAGAATGGAAAAGCGCGAAGTAGCACGTCCGAAGGGTACCTAGGTCCACGTCACCTTTCAGTTTTCTCAGCATGTACAACACCTGCAGAAGCCTAGCCTCGGTCCTTTCAATATGCTCCATCCAATTCAGTCGATCATCCAGATAAATTCCCAAGTATTTTGCCACCGCTCCAGCAACGTCTCCACCGAAGAATGGGAGGTGTACCTCCTTTGCCGGGTTGGACACAAGCTTGTTTTTCTCGAACCACGAGTACAGCAGAGATGCAACCTCTTTTGCACGAGTCTCAGCCTCACTGGTATTGTTTCCACTAACAACGAAAGCAGTGTCGTCTGCGTACTGTAAGACAACAGTGTCTAGAAACAATGGCAGGTCATTCACATAAATGGCAAAGAGAATGGGGCCCAGGACCGATCCCTGCGGTACGCCCACGCTAATCTTGAAAACTCTAGACCTACCCTTCCCCACCGTGATAATGCCAGATCTTCCACTTAGATAGCTTTCGAAAAGTTTCTACGCAATTCCTCTTATTCCAATTTTCTCCAACTTCTCCAACAATATTTTGTGGTCCACCAAGTCGAACGCTTTGGTCAGGTCACAGAACGTTACCACAGATCGCTCCCCTCTATCGTGTGCCGCGTATATACGCTCCAGGAGTTTTGCCACGCAGGCAACCGTAGACTTTCCCTTCCGGAAACCGAATTGATTTGGAGTGAGGAGACCGTATTCCTCGAGGAAGCCCATCAAGCGGACGGAAATAATCTTTTCTACAACCTTCGAGAAAACAGGCAAAATACTAATGGGCCGAAAGCATTCAGGCTCTTGAGTTTCGCCTTTCCCCTTACGCACTGGCACGATCTTACTAAACTTCAATTTACTTGGGAAAACCCCCGACTCGAACATATTATTTATGATTTTAGCAAGAGGTGCTGCGATAATAGGCGCTGCTGATTTTATTGGGCACGAGTCCAGTCCGTAGATATCACGCGCAATTCGATGTGCTCAGAAAACTGATGATCTCTTTAACCTCCAACTCATCTGTCGGAGCCAAAAACATCGAGTCCAGGGCCCTGTCTGCTTCCAACTCGGCGACCGCAGCTGGCTTCATGCTGTCCCGGAGGCCTTGAATAGCGCTCATCCAGTAGTCACCCAAAACCTGTGGGTCAATTTTGCATTCAGGAGCACGACGATTCCTTCCGGTTTCCCCATTAATAACAGCCCAAGTTGCCTTATTGATATTGTTACTTTTACAAGTAAAATTATTGGTAATGTTTATCTTAGCATTTCTAATATCCTTCTTATATTCTTTTTTGGCCTTCTTAATTGCCCCACAATCTGCTGAACTTGCTAATAGATTTAAGATATTATCCCTTTTCTCTGCTAGGGTACTGTCATACCATTTGGTTGACCTCCTCCCATTCTTTCCATTCTTTTTAATAGCATGTCGCTCGGGAAAACACTGATTAAAAATGCGACTAAATTCTATAAAAAAATTGGAGAAGCTTGCTTCCGCATTATTTCCTGCAACAACCCCTTCCCAATCAACTGAGCTCAGACTATTTACAAAATATTCTAATCTTTCCTCTGTGTACTTTGGCCTAAAACTGAAAACACTACTTTCACTTTCCGTTTTTGTTACGTTTTTATTCAGATATACAGATGTAAATAGAGCAGCATGGTCAGATAAATCGCACATCTGTACATTTTCGGCGCTCCGAATGGTCTATTTTGCCATTTTCTGGGCAGGAGTCACTTGTTCAGACATTTTTAGAGCTCGATTCGTCAGGAAATCCATTTCTAGAGCACGTTATGTAAATTCGGCAATTTCTAGGGTTCAAATATAGTAATTTTAGCCATTTTAAAGACGCAAATCGTCAGTTTTGCCATTTTCAGGGCTCAAATACCTAGTCCATCAAGCCAAGGCCATGAAGTTTGACCATTCCTGGTGCGCAAATTGTCGAATTTGCCATTTTCAGGGAGGGAATAATCTTTTTTAGGCATTTCCAGGGCACGTGAAGTCATTTTGGCCGTTTTCAGGGCTTCATTAGTCCGTCAAGTCAAAAGCGCGCATTATGGTCATATTTGGCTCAAGAATGGCCAGTCTGATCAATTTTAGCGCACGAATGGTCGATTTAGCTACTTTCGGGTGGTGTAATCATGATCTTTTTAGGCATTTTCAGAAGTTCACCAGTCGCCACCAATTTTTAGGGCACGTGAAGTCCAGTTTTAGCCATTTTCAAAACGCGAATCGACAGTTTTGTATTTTTAGGCGTGAGTTTAGTTACTTTAGCCGTTTTTATAGTGCAAAATAGCTAGTTTCAAATATTTGTAGGCAGTGAAAAGGCCGTCAAACCAGTTTTAGTAGAGCGAACCACACCATTTCTCTAGCACCTCTCTTGAGCAAATACTGAATCCGCGTCTGTCTGCGAAAATGGTATTCTAGGACGCAAAAATGGCGAATTTGGTCTTTGAATTATGTCACCCTTGCGATATCCGTTTTGTGAGCGACAAAACCCGTTGAAATTTATTTTTTTAATTAGTGAAATCCGTGAAGTTATTTTTTTAGTGAGTGATAGTGACATTAAAAAGTTATAGAACAGGCCTCAGTAGTCACTCAAGTGACAAAATCACTGGTTTTTGTCACAGTGACTGCACAGTCACCGGAGCTAGTTGTCACTGTGACCAACAAAAGCTGTCACGTCACACCTCTAGTGACGACCTCACTCTCGAAAAATCTGTTGATGTCTGTCGGTCCATTGAGACAAGCCGTGAGCAACTCCAGGTCATGGAAGGCACAAAAATAGTCAAAAGCGTGAGCAGCGCTGACGTATGCCACGTTAACTCAAGTCAGCCGTCAGAAGGGAAGCGTCCCCTTCAATTCTCTTCGCAGTGTTCTCAATGTGGGTACAATCACGGTCATTCAAGGCCTTGCCCGGCTCTTAATAAGACATGCGCAAAATGCCAAAAATGTAACCACTTCGCAGCAGTCTGTCGAAACATAGAAGTACTTCGACCTGACGCTATTATTTATAGCGAGTGAAACCCGCACATTGCTCCTATAAAGCAGAGCGTAAAATGGGATTACAAGCCTAAAAGGTTGAATTTGCCGCACTATTTCCCCAGAGTGCGATCCATAGTCTCTGTTTATTACATTCTCCAAGATTCATAGGGCCCACCAGTAGCGTACCGTGTTAGTGGCGAGTGAGTTGGGCCGCCCCTCAGAGGCTACCTATCAGAGGGAGACCCCCAAAAAGAGGAAAAATGAGGATTTTTAGGTATAATAAGCAATGATTCCGACCGACGTGAAGAATAGAACGATGCAGGTGATCAGCAATGAGTGTGGCTGAACATTCGATTCAGTCCCATGAAAGCGCAATTCTGAAGACTAAAATTGAGAAAATTGACACTTTCCGGAGGTAACTTCACGGCTAAAATAGAGGAAATACGCTGATTGTCAGTTTTTTGTGGGTCCATAGGCGGCTAAAATTGAAAAGCTGCGCTGGAGTGTTAATATTCGTATATCTAAGCGAAATTTTTCGTGGCTCAAACTGGTAAAAAGCACTCATTCGCGGTTTCTCGATCCAACTTCCACCTAAAATGAGAAAAAACCGCGGATTCACAATGTATAGGCCATTTTACGGCTGAAATGTAGAAAAAACTGAAATTTCGAAAAATCTCGCTAGTCGCGAAGAAAACAAGCGCTAATTCGTGGCTAAATTCGCAACAAAAAAAATACTGATACAAGGCGAAAACTGAGAATAACCGCAAATCAAATTTACTGCTAAAATTGAGAAAAATTGCTAATAATATGCGAATGAAATAAGTGTGGAAAAAACGTCAATTCGATGGTTAAAACTGAGAAAACGCCGAATCGCGGCTGCTGAAGGCAAGGTAATCGTGGCTGAATGTGAACAAAATTGCGCTGATTCACGGCAAAATGAGGGAAAAGTGCTAATTCGTGGATTGAATTCTGTAAATAAGAGCTAATTAGCGGCAAAAATGTTTTTAAAAACTGTTATTCGCGATTGAAATGTAGAAAGATAGCGCGTTATAGCGAATAACATCAGGAAAACATACTAATTCGATAGGCGAAATTGCGTGTTCCCACAGGGAGCAATAATCTCAAATTTCTGGGTTTGAATAATCAGCAGCAGCGAAATTGCGAATTCGGCGAATAAATAGCCAGGAAACTGAAAGACACAGTAGATTTTCGTCACAAAATGACAGTTGAGGAGGGTTGGGGAGTCGCGAAATCCAAGTTTCGTCCCATACATTGGGCCCGTCGTCCACTGGAAGCGTTTTGCGAGCGGTACTGCAACGCGCTACAACGTGCGACAACGAGCGTACACACAAAAAGGTTTAAATTTAATTCACTGCCGTTAAGCCTACAGTGGACGATGTCACATTCAATTTGAGCCTTTGGGCATTTACGCGCGTTGTAGCACCGTTTAAAAACGCAGTGCCTTACTCTTTGGTTCCAAAAATTAAACTCGAATCGGAGGTGCCAAGAGAGTAGACAGGTCGAACTACGCCACTCCAATTGTTCCAGCTACCAAGAAAGATGTGTCTGAATCTGCGGAGACTTTAAGCTTACATTAAACCCCCAGTTAGCCGTTGATAAGTACCCAATACCAAACATTGAAGACCTGTAGCTCAAACTCGGGAATAACACGAGTTTTT
Organism: Corythucha ciliata; assembly: GCA_038030265.1. NCBI lineage: Eukaryota > Metazoa > Arthropoda > Insecta > Hemiptera > Tingidae > Corythucha > Corythucha ciliata. The sequence goes on from CM075938.1 coordinate 61,577,325, forward strand.
TTCTAAAATCGATGTTGTTCAGGCACTTAAACATGTCGAAATTCAGGAAAACGACCAACATTTCTTAACAATAAACACTCATCTCGCGGTCTTTTTCAGTACCAGCGCCTTCCATTCGGGCTTTCCAGCGCACCAGCCGTTTGGCAGCGTACCATCGAGATGTGGCTGGCATTCCCGGGTTGGCTAATTTCTTTCATGACATTTGTGTAGCCTCAAATACGAAAGATGATAATTTGGTGACTCTGGAGTTGACTTTCCAACGATTTTCTCAGTACAACGTTGGGATCGATAAGGCTAAGTCAATTTCCTTGTAGACGAGTTGCAGTATTGTGGTTTTAAAGTTAGCAAGTCCGGCGTCTTCCTGGTTCGGCACCTTATTTCCTGGTCATGGTTGATGCATTTTAATTGTTCATTAATACGGTTATAAAAATAAACGTTGGCAGTGAACCGACGGGCGTTTTTTTTAATCTTTGTCACAATCGTAAAATGCACTTAAGCAATTCACACGAGATTTGTTTCAAACTTATAAAATAATAAAACGGTTTAATCCTAACGTCAAACAAAGCTACGCATAAGATTTTTGTGCACTTCAAACCCAGGATTTTAGCCAGCATGATTGAAACTGAAATTAAAGAGCGATGCGCTCCAAAAAATTCGCGTTATTTTGTAAGCGTGGAACCGATTCTGTTTGTTAACGCCATCGGTCTGAGCATGTCAGGTAAACATTTTTTTTTTTTTTTTATGTCTTCCCCTCATCTTTTTGTTTTGAATCTTCTGAGCACCCCCCCCCCCCTTGCAACCCACGACCAACTACAGTGAATGTTCTGACGGAGCTCGTCATAAGACAAGCGTGCGCAGCCTATGGTGTCGACGTAGTGGACTGCCAGAGAAATACGACGCTCGAAGACGCTGCACAACGAACCGCGGCGTCGGTCAACGCCGTGTTGCCTTGTATAACGATGATTTTACCGTGTCTATTGGTCATTCTAGTGGGCCCCTGGAGTGAGACAAATGGAAGGAAGCCCTTCATAATTATAGCGACGATTGGTACAAAGAATATTTTCTTGACGATTGATTTTTGTCCCTACAAGAGACATTTTCTTCAAGGACAAATCATACTTTGGTCTGCTCTCGGACTGCAATCAGCGATCGTCAGTTTGGCGCCCTATTATTTTCTAATCAGCTACATAGTTCCAGCAATTACCGGCGGTACAATTGTTGTCACCACGCTTTGCTATTGCTATTTAGCTGACGTATCAACAACGGATGGTAAAACGCTCCGGTAAAATATGGTCCATTGTTTCGTATTATAACGTTCCCTAAGTTACGTTTATCGTAGAATGACTCTAGGAGCGAGTAGCACGATTCTGGGAAACTGTCTTGCGCCGCTTATCGCGGGCTGGATTATAAGCGACGGCTCGTACTATCAATACATCACAGCATATGCTATGAATGTTACGCTAGAACTAATCGTTTTAGCGTACTCCACGAGTTTTTTGCCTGAACCTGTGTCTGTTCCAGGGGTAGAATTATCCTTGAAAAACAGTTTTTTTTTTCTTTCATAAATAATTTTGATTTGGCTTTATAGAAGATAAAATGGAACCTTTTCCAAAGCAAGCACTTCGTTGGCATGTATCGCGTCCTGAGGAACAGAAGAAGACATCATGTTCAGCTCTTGGTCCTATTAGCTTTTTTATTGATATTTATATCCACTTTATTTCAATTTGGCACGTTACAGAAAGCCCTAAAATGTCTTTACTAGCAACTAATTATTTTTCTTATCGTTTAGGTGAGATTTTTACGTTATTCTTGTGCGTCAAAAAATCATTTAAATGGACTATAGAGTCTTACGCCACCTTCAGTGCTGTACATAAGGCTGCCACGTGTAAGAAGACGAGCCACAAAAGTAAAAAAAAAATAATAATATCGAATCACTCCATGTTAACGCGGTTCTAGGCCTGTTCACCTCTGTCGGCGTGTGGTTCTTTAGCTCCTACTTAAAAATCAGCGATATAATTTTCAACTGTGCAACTCTAGCCGTCTATTTAGCGAGCACCGTGATTTTCGTCTTAACGACAACACCCACCATGTTCTACACCGGTGCCATTGTGGCCTCTGTGAATCACGCCCCAACTGTGTTGTCGAAAGCTATGATTGCTAAATCGGTGTTAAGGGAAGAAGTTGGTGAGAAATTTAAACATTTTTGAAACACAGCCGCGAAGAATAATTAAACAGTGTCTTTTTAATTAAAAAGGAAGCGCGATGGCCTTGTGCACAATATTGGAGAGCGTATCTGCTGTCGTAGGCGGTAGCGTTTACGCTGGTTTGTACGCCGCTGTTGAGAGTACCCACCCCTTTGACACATTTTACCTCTCTATGGGCCTTTCGATCGTTGGACTCATCACTATGGGGTAGGTACGCTGAAAATGTTAAGCCTGCTCAAATTAAATAAACTTGAGCCCCTTAGAGCCATATATTTCGTTCGGAGAAGAACAAGCGACGCTGCCGATTTCTAGCTGAACACTGTCTGCGCAGATGTATTATGACGCAAAAATAATCAGCAAATTTTACTGGAAATTATAATTTTTATGTAACTGTAGAAAACAACCCAAAACGTCCCGACAATTTGTGAATGCCAAGAAAGCGTATTTAGCCCGAAGGAATTCGACCTGAATTTTTTTAAAAAACAGAACCTCCCCTCCCCTTGATCGATAAGCCCCAGTTCTCGCGCTGTGGGTACAGCTGGTACCCTCGAACCACTCCGCGGAGCCCCTGGAATTTGCACCCTCCCACCGCTACCAGTGTTACCGATGTGCGAGAATTTCCCGCGGACGGCGCTACAGTCGGCTTGGAGCTGAAATCCAAATATATAGGAATAGCCTCGACACTGGAGAGAGCACATCTCACAGAGTTGAAACCAATGACACAGCGTGAAATGCTCATTTGTTGGTCACTTTAATAACGGGCTATGGCAACTCTTTTTGAAGCGTTTTAGCCGCTGGACCGGCGTCTGGACTTTTCAACTTTTGAGCTTTTGTCAAAGGGCAGATGATGCGGTGGATCCAAAAAGGGAGGAACACCATTGACCATGGCCCCTCCCTCCCTAGCCCCTTGGGAGCCGAGGAGTATACAAGCATCATCAAAACCACCTTCCAAACCCCATCGAGGGATGGTCACCTCAAATTTTAGGGTATTTTTTCATAGGTACCTACTGGTTATTGAGACAGGCGAGAAATCAGAGTCTGATTTCAGGGAGGGTGGTTTCTTATTCTTTTATATCGCACTACCAATAAAGTGGGAGTGAGTTGGGGGGGGGGGGAGGATATCAAAATTGAATGACGAGCGTGATGTAACGGGGTGCCAATTGCCAAATAATTCCCTCCAACCCCTGACACCGCCTTGAAGTCCGCGAGAAAGAGAGAATCGATCAGAGCGGACCTCAAACGGCCACACTCACGGTCGGGAAACTGGCTGTAGTATACTGGTCAATTCAGCATTTCCCGAGGGACTTATAAACCACGCCCAAGTGGAGAGTAACAAAATCGTTTCACTCATTGTGGTTTGGACCATTGCCGTGGTTGGGCATTTTTTGATGTTGGGACGTTACTGTGGTTGAAGGTTCTAACGGTGGTTGGACCTTTGGGTGTGTTTCGACCTTTGCTTTTGTTGAACCATGGCTACAGCTGGAACCTTTGCAGTGGTTGTACCTTGTTGATGTTGGGCTTTCTTTGTGGTCGGATCACTGCATTGGTTGGAACGTTACTGCAGTGGGAAGTTCTAACTGTCGTTGGAGCCTCGAATTGAGATTTTTTTTTTTTTTTTTTCAGAATTTTATCCTCAAAAGCCGCAAAGTGCCGTTTTCTTCCTGTGAATTATTAGCGCTTTTTCATAATTAGCCGTGAATTACCGTTTTTTCTGAATTTTAGCTGCAGTGTCGCGTTTTTACCCCTCAAATTATTCACTTATTAAGTTTTACAATTCTAGCCGAGAATTTAGCGTCTTTATTTTCTCTCTATTTTAGTCGTGAACTTGGCTTCAGAAGCCGTGAATTGGCTTCTTCAATTTCAGGCGTGAATCAGTGTTTTTCTAAATTTGACCTTTGAATTAGCACATTTTTCACGATTTTATCCGCGAGTTACCGATTTTTTTGCAATTTTTCAAGAAATGTGTTATACACAATGTGCCTTATGACAAGTCCATGCACGCGAGCTTTAAAATCAAGTTTGAGCTTTTGTGATCAGTCTGTTCCAACCCGTCGATATCCATTCTCCTGCCTTGCCTATTATTGCTCCCACTCGTATTCCTCTGAAAAGGCAATCCTAAAGGGGCCCACACACGGTCAAACATGCTTGACAAGCATGGTTTTATTAGTTTCGCTTGTCAAGCATGTTTGACGTTTGATGTCGCACCCACACGGTCAAACTTGTCGTCAAGCTTCAACTTCAAACGTGCGCCCAAGCTTCAGCAGTGCTCATTTTGCGTTCATAATATGTTTAAGTATGGATATTAACCATTTGAGCTATTTGTATTGCCTTATCAGGGCCGAAGCCGCAAAATAAAGCCCACAGGAAGAAGAAAAGGTCTATGTGGACCAAACAATGGCTCATGAAAAGAGGTACTTTGGCCACGCAAATCTCTTGGAAGAGCTGAGATGTGCTCAGAGATTTTTTATAAATATATTCTTTTTTCTTATCGTCTATCTTATAGACGTAAAGTGTGCAAGTATGCTCCATGTTTCCAGGAAAGTATGTCCTTTCCTCGTGAAACACCCTATATTTAGTCAAAGGATTATTATGAAAAACCAATTTTTTCATTGTCATAAAAATCACCCCAATACCCTATTCTCTTTGTGGTTTAAAGGTTTGAAACACACACACACACGATCAAACATGTTTGTCAAATCAAATGTTTGAGAGCAAATTTTCTGGCAGTGACTGAAAACCGTCAAACGTGATGTCAATCCTTCAAACATGACCCCACACACGATCAAATCTGCTTGTCAAGCGAGGTTGGCAAACATGCTTGTCAAGCATGTTTGACCGTGTGTGGGCCCCTTAAGGGTCTGTCGTCCACTGGAAGCGTTTTCGAGCGGCGCTACAACGAGCGTACACCCCAAAGACTCAAATTGAACGCGTGACATCGTCCACTGTATGCTTAGCTGCAGTGAAATCAATTTAAGCCTTTTTGGATGTACGCTCGTTGTAGCGCCGCTCAGAACGCTTCCAGTGGACGACCGGTCTAAGGATGCGGGACAATTAGCAAAAGCTGGGACTATCCCGTGAAATACAACGACGTCTTGCCAACCCTACTTATAATAGGGTATTTCAGAATAACTGCAAAAAAAATGAATTGGAGAAAGTAGGCCTGATTTGCAATCAAGAAGGCGAAATACACCATAGTCCGAAACTCAATAGTTTCCTAGATAAGAATTTTCAAGGGTTTTTTAGGATGAACTTTTGGCGACGCCGGATTCGAAAATAACACGTTTTTACTGATAGGAATGACAGTTGTCGAGAGAATGATTCCTTTTTTATCACCATGACGTTTTTGTGCATCGTGATTTACCTATAGCGTTAACCATTTGCAAGAGAATTCCACACTGGTGCACACTGTTGTTGTCCTGATAAGAATTTTGGCGCTCCATTTGTCAATTGAATCGCACTACTGTAACTGAGATTTTGCTCCATTTGCCACGGCAACCTGCGCTAGCACAGTGCTTGTACAACATTTTCTGCCTCGAGAAATTAGACGGTGCAAGTAAACCTAACTTTAGGTTTATAACAGATAAACCGCACGGAGGAAAAAAAAATGACGAAGCTAGCTTAAAACTGCTCCATTTGAAGCCACACCAAACCAGGTGTTTACATGTTTATTACCAGTGCAATGACGTCACATACACTCCACGTGCCAGTGGAGAGATGGCAAATGGGAAACGCTATTAGTGTTGACTTCTATCACAAAATTGAGCATTTTCCAGTTTGCGCAGCTTTGAGCCGGTGTCGTGGTGATAAAAAAATGGCTCATTCTTTCGGAAACTGTCATTCCTAACAGAAAAAAAAAAAGTGTTCTTTGCAAATCCGGCGCCAGAAGTTCGTTTGGAAACGACAAAATCTCATTTTATTGAGAAAAGCGAGATACTGCTCTAAATAACGATTGAAAAATCATATCTCGGAAACTATTGAGTTTCGGACCATGATATTGGCGATTGTAGCTATCACTAGCGGCGCTAGTGTCGTGTAATAATGAAACCGGTACTCCCTACATAATATGTTAAATGACAAGTTTTGTGTTTTTTTTTTAAAGGGTTTTTTCTTGGTCAACGTCCGTAACATAATGGGGAAAAAGTAGTCAGTTGGCCTAAAGTGACGAGAACAGAAGAACATGGTTTCTGATGCATTTATACTCAAACGTCAAGCAAGCTCCCAAGCCTTTCGGCGGTAGACTTTCTCCCAACACTGGGCTAATTGATAGCTGACAACGTTAAACCCTCAATTTTTGGGGAACAATGAAATGACAATGTTGTGTCTCGGTTACGACGGGAAGAGCAACCAAAGACACAGCAGTTTTCTCTGGATTCACCCTTGAGAGACATCCCACGAGCGCCTTATCATTTTTTTATTGGTACTCGCCAGCTCACCGTTTCGTTTTAGTGCTCAGAGAACGGCACGGGTTCAGCAAAATGGTCGAAACCGTTTTTGAATCGGTGTTTTCGAGTTTTCTTGCTACAACAAATAGCCGATAGTGAAAGTTTCTGTACGGGTGTACTGCGCACCCGCATAACCGTCTTGTTTCGGTGATGCCAAAGGTACAATATCGAGGCCTCCTCGTCACCGTCGGATTATTTAGCCGCAGTTCACAGAAAAAAAGTGACACTGACCAATATTTTTGATACATGAACTTCCTCATTGCAGAAAAACTGTGTTGTAGTTTGTTGTCAAACGACAACAACAAATCACATGGAGTACCGGACTCAAATGTTTCTCTGAAACGCCGCCAGATATCGTATCCTTTAGCTACAATCGCCAATATTTGGCTTATTTGATTGCAAATCAATTATGTTTTAACCCATTTTACTTTTTTGTAGTTATTCTGAAACACCCGTTTGTATTACATGCGTATAACACAATTAATTGATGTTAATTATGTATTTTCTTGTTTTCCGGGAACTGATTAGCACAAATGGACGAAAAAGAGGAAGCAGGCTTTTCTTTCAAGATCGTCCAAACTATTGAAAAGGGGGAGTTGAAAATTACAGCAGTTCCATCTATATGGGAGAAAGACGGATTGCTTTTTTGGCCACCTAAGAGCGCCAAGATCAATGCTTTCAAAAAGCCCGGAAATCCAGGAGATGACTGGACCAAATTTCCGTGCGTCGTTCCGTGCGCCACACTATCACGTCACAGCACAGACAAAAGTGAAAAATGATTTGGTAATCAGGTGAGTCGAAGAGAAGCTTCTATAGCGTATGCTACAGAGGCTTTATGAAGCAAGATAAAGCTTGCTGTAAGCAGTGTACAAGAAGTCAGAAGTAAAAGCAGTCTAGAAGTAAAAGCAGTCTTATGGATGTCCACTTCCATAAGACTTCTTTAAAAATAGTCCTGGAACTAACCTAATTTCTTCCCACGGCTTCGGTTACATTGACTAAGGGAAGAGCAACAGAAGTTCAAATATGAATTGTGAAGCCTTTCCGAAGCTCATTGGAAATTGAAATCATGTTCCGCTGTAACACCTGTCGGTATAACTTCCATGATACTTTACAGATGTCATTAAAGAAGTTCCAGTTTCGGTAGTAGGTATACTTCTTCTGCACCGAAGCTCTACACAAATTTTAAGGAAGCTCAAACCAACACGATCTTCGCTTACTGGAGCTCTTGTGTTACTTGGGCATGCCGCCGGTGAAATTTCTCTCTATTTTAGTCGCGAATTAGCGATTTTTCTCCATCTTCATTTAGCAATGAATTAGCAAATTTTTCAATTTGAACTGAAAATTAAAGTTTTTCTTAATTTTAGCAGCGCTAATCAGTTATTTTCCCAAAATTAACCGCAAATTGGCAGTTTTTTTTACATTTTAGCCTTGCATTAACAATAATTTTTCCTTTTACCTATGGATTAGCGCTTTTCATCAGTTGTAGCCGCGAATTAGCGGGTTTTTTCACCGGCGCTCTTTCTCAATTTTTATCACAGATAAATAGCCAGAATAACCTTCAGAAGCCACGAATTGGCGTATTTTCAATTTCGGACACCAAATGGAAATTGTTTCTATTTAAGCCACGAATTACCGCTTTTTCTACTTCTTAAGCAGTAAAGTAGCGATTTTTCTCAATTACTGCCGCACAAATTGGCGTTTTCCTCAACTTTTAGCAGTGCAGTATCACTTTTTCTCAATTCAAGTTGAAAGAATATAGGAAATTAGCGTTTTTCTTGATTATTTAGCATCGTTAATTAGTATATTTTCAAAATTCGCCGCAAATTATTAGCGTTTTTTTTTTGTTTTTTTTAGTCTAACCCTGCATTAACAATATTTGTCATTTTTTACTATGTATTGTTTTTCCTACAGGTTATTCGCGAATTAGCGCTTTTTCTCAATTTCGTCGAAGAATTAAGCGATCTTTCTCAATTTCAGCCGCGATTTTTTACACCTGTGTAGCCTTCATGTAGCGCACTTTCACAATTTTAGCCACAGGCTTATGTACACCGAAAATCAGCTATTTTTTTTTTTTTTCTAAATTATTGAATGAAAGTTGCATCGAAAAACCAGGAAGGGGCGATTTTTCGCAGTCTTAGTCATGGATATCAACACTTTTGCTACTCACTTGTTCTCTTGCTCACTTCTTTCACTTTTCTTGTTTCCGGCTACTTGCCCAAACATCAACACATTAGAGCGCCTTCTCAATCTTTATCTGCTTACGGACCTAAAAAAACTTGGGATCAGCGTATTTTATTTATTTCAGCCGCGAATTCACTTCAGGAAGGCGCAAATTTTCTCAATTTCAGCCATCAGAATTGCGCTTTTGTGGGCTCGATTGAATATTTAGCCATACTGTTTGCCGATCACTGTAGTGACGTTCCATTCTCCAAATCCGCGATGGACTGAAAATCGTCGAAAGGAGCCAAATCCATGTCCAATCGTATACCAAAATCCATGAACATGAACCTAAAAATCCTTATTATTCCATATTTAAGCTTTTCGGGGGCCCCTTCTGATACCCCCTACATCGATACGCTACCGTGTTTCATGACTATTAAGTCACGAAATTTTAAAGTTTCAAAGTATAAATAGCTGCGAATTACAAGTTCAGAGACCTTTAGCCACGAAATTGCCAGTTATAGAAGATAATCAGCCACAAAATGGCGACACATTCAAGAACACATAAGCTGTGGCTAAAACAGCAAAAAAAAACGCTCTTTCGCTGCAACTTCCAGACCAAAATTGTGAAAAAATCGCTGAATCGCGGAGTGTAGAAGCCATTACATGGCTAAAATTTAGAATAAAACGCCATGATGTGATGTTCAAGGACCAAGTCAGCGGCAATAGAATCGAAGTCAATCGCTGATTCACAAATTTAGAAGTGAGTCGCGGCTAAAATTTAGAATTTCCCTAACTCGATGGATAAAAACGCTGCTTTGTGGCAAAAATTTGAAAGAAGAGCTGATTCGTGGAATGCACTTGGGAAAAACACGCGGCAGATATTGAGAAAAATTGTTAATTATCTATTAAATTGGAAAAAACACTAATTTGTGAGAAAAAATGCTAATTCGTGGTTACGTGTATGTATGTGTGTATTCGTGGCTAAATGTAGGAAAATCGTTATAACTCGCGGATGATTCTTGAAAAATTGTTGAAATTTTAAAAATGCGCTAATTCGCGGGTAAAATTCATAAAAAGGGCAGATGCATGATCAAAATTAAGAAAAACACTAACTCGCGGCTTCAATTAAGTAAACGCCAATTGCCCAACTCTTTGATGAAGGAATCTTCTGGCCCAAAGTCGAGGAAACGCGCTAATTAATGGTCAAGAGTGGAAAAAAGTCGCTAATTTGGGCCAAAAATACTGACAGTGAGAAAAGTTACAAATTCGTGGGTAAAATTGAGACAAGTCGCTATAGATCGTGGCCAAAATAGAGAAAACGCCAATTTTCGGATCCTGGTGAAGGCAGTTCCGTGGCTAAAATTGGGGAAAAACGCTAATTCATGAATGGCTAATAGCGTAAAAGAATCACTAATTTGCGGTGAAAATTGTGAAAAAGCTCAACGCAGTTGAACTTGTGAACGGGTGAAATTCAGCTAATTTACGTTTGTAATTGAGAAAAACGTTATTTCGCGGTTACATATAGTTGAGATTACACCAAGTCACTGCATCTCCGGTGAGAGCATTTCGTTGCTAAAATTGTGCAAAAGCGCTAATTCATGACTAATGGTGGATTTCACCACCTCAACTTAAGGTTCGACTCAGTTTATAGCCATTGTTTACACTTTACATACAATTAAACGCCTTTTCTCCCTTTGTGCCCGACTTAATTTTAAGCTGAGGTGGTATAAGAGCGAGAAATGTATTCTCTCAAAGAATGGAGCATTTTGATAGGTTGCATATTAGGCTCCACAGGCGCACAGCTCACAGCTTGTGAGTGGGGCCTAATGGCCGTATAGTGTCGTCACACAACCTGATTATTTGCTTATTTCAATTCAAAACAGATGATTCACGAAGATTGTACCCAAGGTGAGGCCCAATCTTATAAAAACGCTCTGTGGAAAGGCCTGCATCCAACCACAGTATAGCTCCAATCACAGCCAAACTGCAAAATCACAAACGAGGTCAAATCACAGCCACTAATCCCACTACAGCTAAAGTCCAGCAACAGCCAATGTCAAACCACAGCAAAGCCACAACTCCCAAAAAGCTTCAACCACAGTTTAAATCTCCAACCACAGTCAAGGTCCAACTACAGTAAAGGTCCAACCACATCCAAGGACCAACCTCAGGAAAAGTCCAACCACAGCAACGGTCCAAAAGATCCAAAAAACCAAAATCCTAAAACCAAAAAATCACAACCAAAAATGATCTAACCTCATCAAAAATCCAACCACAGCAAGCCTCCAACCACAACAAGCTAAAATTAGGAAAAGCCTCTGATTCACGGGATTCAAACACTAAACGTCACGTCTAATACTGAGAAAAGACACTATTGCACAATATGAAATTGAGAAAAATCGCGAGGAAAAGGTAAAATGGAGAAAAATTAATAATCCGCTTTACGAAAAATTTACGGGTGAAGTGTGGCAAAAGCGCTGCTATTGAATTGAGTAAAATGCCAATTCGCGGCTTCTTAAGCCAATTTGGCGCCTAAAATAGAGGAAAAGCGCAAAATTGCGGCTTAATAAAAGACAAAAATCGCTAAATCGCTAAACGGGAATACATTTATGCACAAATTAACTTCTTAAATGGAGAAAAACGCTGGCTGGCGGCTAAAATTGAAAACATGCCAATTCATCGACTTTTTGGTGCCAATTTCGCGACAATGAAAAAGAGAAAATTTTTAGATTGAGAAAAAGTTCTAATGCACGGCTAAAATATTGAAAAAGGCTTACTTTAAAGGCTTTGCTTAAATTGAGAAAAATCGCTTCTTCGCGGATAAGATGCAGAAAAGTGCGCTAATTCACGGTTTAAATTAAGAAAATACCATAACTCATCGCTATTATATACAATAGTCCATCACTAGCCCTGTAGGTGGGGCCTAGAATACACCTACCGTATCTCCTGCGTGTCGTAAGAGGCGACTAAAAGGGGCGGGGAGGCGGTCCCGTCAGCCTGGTAAGGCAGCCATCTAAGGGAGCACACCCCTACAGAAAAGCCGGGAGTCGGGTCTCGTCAGCCACAGGCGACCCGAACCTCGCAGGGTGACGTCTCGGCGTCACACGGGCTTGGTGAACCCGGGGTCCTGTTGCCTAGTTGCAGGGACACATCCCAGCCCTGTGGCTACCCCTATGGCCTTGGCCTCCTTTTCCCACATCCTGCTCCTTCCCCACTTCCTCATTCCTACTGGATGGATATGGCAGAACACGGCGTGGACATGGAAACGGACAATAGGGTTTTGAGATATCTCGCCCGACCTGGCAGTAGGGATAAAATGCAAAATACAAATCATTATGGCTAATTCAAATATTGAAGAAACCGGACTGATTATGGGCAACCTGGTAGAGAGTCAGGCTCTACTAGGCGACGATGGCGCGGACAATGACCTACAAACTCGGAAATGCAATGAAGAGAGTGGAAGAGGGCCGGCCTCTTCTCACTCTCCGAGCAAAAATACTGAGGGAAACCGTAGCCTAGAAAAGGAAATTCAGCAAGTCGGAGATTCTGCTTGCCTGTTTGCAAGGCATCCTGGCCTAGTAAGGTCAATGAATCTGCTACGAGAAACTCTGAGTAGGACGAGTAGCCTTGAGAGCGTTAATTCGCTTACTGGGAGTGAAGCTGAAAGAAAAAGGAAGACATTCTCATTGGACCCATATGAAATCCCTCCTCCAACGAAGAAACAAGCGCGTTCGCCAAAAGACAGAGCGAATGCAAATAAAAGAAGATACGAAGAACATAGAACGGGAATTCATCAAAGACCCTCAGTCCACTCGAGTGAGGAGCCTTTCGATAGAAACGTGGTCATTAAAGGGAAGGACTCGAGCTTTAAGGAAACCTCAATCTTCAAGCTTTGTCGAGAAGTACAAGAAAGAGTTGGAGAAGTAGCTAAATTCAGGAAACTGGCAAACGGTGACCTGTTAGTAGAAGCTAAGTCGAAAACCCAGGGTGAGGAGTTGAGGAAAATGGGAAAAGTGGCAGAACGTGAAGTCGAGGTGGATGCACCACGTAACCTTAATGTGGTGAAAGGTGTAATTTCACACTTCGAGATTCGATTTGCAGAAGAAGAAGAGTTAGTTGAAGCTTTCTCAGGTTTCGGTGTAATCGAAGCGAAGATTATTAAAAGGAACGTTGAGGGGAGGAAAGTTAACACGAGTACAGCAGTTCTCACATTCAAGGGAAAAGACCTTCCGAAGATGGTAGAAGGAGCAAAGATCTCGTTTATGGTTAGACCGTTTATACCGTCTCCGAGAAGTTGCTTCAGATGCCAAAAGTACGGGCATACCTCTATCGGGTGCAGAGCAGAGGAAATCTGTCGATGTGGAAGGGAAAAACACGAGGGGAGGTGCGAGAGGCCTTTCGAGTGTGTGAACTGTGGAAACAATCACATGACGGGCGTCAAACGGTGTGAGGTGCACCAGAAGGAAATGAGGATACAGGAAATAATGGTGAGACAACAGTGTGGCTATTTCGACGCTAGAAGAATGGACGAAGCAGGGGATTTTGTTAGGGAAGGCCATTCCTATTCAAAGGTGGCAAAAGCGACAGTTGGAGACTATGTTAGAGTGATGGAGAAGGGTAAGCGGGGTGTGTCGTCTCTAATGCAGGGCGAGAGGACAATTAGAAGGACTGGGTTTCCCGGAAGGGTGTTTCTAAACTCAACAGCAACGTCCGAGGACAGTGACATGACTAAGGAGCGGTCAGCGAGCGCAGGAAAGAAACAGAGTAGACTTACAGAGGTAGTTGGAAAAGAGCCTATGGTCATAAATGGGTGTTTAGGTAACCTATCGGCCCGGCTCCCGGCTCACCCGAAGACGAAGATACGGTCTTCCCCTAAAGAGCATAGAAAACAACAAATTCATGATCAGGGCGTGGATTCAGATGTTAGTAAAGCTGCGAAGGATTCTAGTGATACGAGCAAGCCTGACGTCATAGAAAGGTCAACCCTGGAGTCCATTGGAGGAAGCCATGAGCAAAAAGCGTTAGAGGAGGAAAATTCTGCTAAAAGCCCGGTATCGACAGCAACAGCAGGACTCAAAATTCCGTTTTCATATGAGTTGGAAAAAGGAATGGGGGTTTACCCCGATAAAAAAGCTGTCTCCCTAAATAAAGGTGGCAAAGGAGCAGCAGAAGAGGATAATGTTCTGGGGAAAGATCCCGCGTCACCGAACAGCAGAGACAAGCCAAACGAAAACACGAAGACGAAAAATGACGAAAATAAAGAAGTAACCCGGGAAGCTCCGACCATGGCAGCTGGAACGAGTACAAATACTAAAAAAAGTGGAACAAATGAAACATTAGGACTGAGACCAGAAATGTGGCAAAGTGCTTTACAAGGAACTCCTGCTGACTTAAAAGGTAGCGAGAGTCTAGGAAATGTGGAGCAACTCCTGGCCAAGAAGAAGGGCTGGCCAAAAGGAAAGACGAGAGGATCATCTGACGAGCAAAGAAAATCAGGAAGGAGAAGTAATTAATTCTAAACAGAAATTACTAACAAGACAATATATCAAACAATTAATCGAACAAAAATGGAAAACGAGACAATAATTCAATGGAATATTAGAGGACTTAAAGCAAATTACGTGTTCATTCAAAGGCTAATAAATAAATATCAACCATTGTGTTTGTGTCTACAAGAAACTAAATTGAAAATTAGCGATCCGATGCAAATACCGGGGTACACTTCGTATAACAAAATGGAAAACATTGGAGAGCGAGGTCGGGCCCACGGTGGCGTTACTATCTACGTGCGAAACAGTGCAAAGAAGAGGGAAATCCCGATATCCTCCAGACTTCAAACGATATCTGTTGAGTTGGAAACTCCCATAAGGACAACTGTGTGCTGCATTTACCTACCTGATGAAAAATGGGCTGAACCGGACTTGGTCAAACTGATTGCAGACCTTCCAAGACCGTGTATGGTATTGGGAGACTTCAATGCGCATAATCACTGGTGGGGCTCTGAGCGCACCTCTGGTAAAGGCTTAGAAGTTGAGAATATCATGGGACGACAAAACCTGGTATTGTTGAACAACGGATCCGCAACTCGAATAGATGGTGCTACAGGGAGGATGAGTGCCATAGATCTTAGTTTTTCCACTCCTCTATTGGCGACAAAATTAAGTTGGAGTGTGCTTGACGAACAAATGGGAAGTGACCACCTACCAATAATTCTACATACTGATCAAAAACGATATCAATATTCCGGTTATAAGAGGTGGAATACGCCGAAGGCAAACTGGGACTTATACCAGAGAAATATTCAGTGTCCCACGCTATCGGGTGACCCAGAAGCTGATGTACTAGCGTTAGAGGAGAGCATCAATTCTGCTGCCACGGTAAGTGTCCCATGGAAAGGAAGGCGAGGCTCTAAGCGGCAGGTGCCGTGGTGGACCGTGGAATGCCAAGAAACCAACAGGGAAAAACGACTCAGGTATAGATGCTTCAAACGAAACAGCACACTCGAAAATCTGGTCGCATATAAGATCGCGAAATCGAGGGAGAGGGTGGTAATGCTAAGAGCAAAGAAAAATAGCTTAAATAACTATATTAGCTCTATGACGAGTGATGTAAGTAGTACACAAATATGGCGGAAAATAAAGTCATTCGTTGGTAACGCCGGAAAGCCACAAGAAATCATACTGGAAAAAGATGGACGGGTGTTCTCGGACCCTGCAAGCTCGAGTAATATTCTAGCAGAGCACTTCAGCCTAGTTGCCAGGACAAGTGGATATCCTGCCGACTTTCAGGTTCTTAAAAGACAAGAAGAAGCAGCCGGATTCGATAACCTAAATACTCACGATAGTGAAAAGTATAACGATCCGTTCACGATGGATGAGCTGAAGTCGGCCCTTGGAAAGCTGAAGGAGAAAGCTCCCGGGCTTGATCGCATCAGAAACAGCATGCTGCAAAATCTACCTGAAACAATGACCAATCACTTACTGAATTTGTACAATGAAGTATGGCAAGGATGTTTTCCTGAGAGATGGAGGGAATCAATAATGTGCCAGTATTAAAACCTGGTAAAGAACCATCAGACCCTGGGAGCTATCGACCGATCTCACTGACCAGCTGTTTGTCCAAGGTCATGGAGAAGATGGTGGTTAGAAGGTTGGTCAACTTCTTGAACGAGAAAAAGGTGCTAAATAAAAACCAAGCAGGATTCAAAGAAGGGGTTTCAGCGGTCGACCAGATAGTAAAACTAGAAACCGAAGTTCTGGATGGTTTCGCCCGTAGATGTCATACGACAGCTGTATTCTTTGACCTCTCAAAGGCGTTCGACTTAACGTGGAGATATGCAATTGTCAAAAAGTTGGAGCTCTGGGGAATAAAGGGTAATATGCTCAGATTCGTTGAGGGGTTTCTGACAAACCGGACTTTCAGGGTTAGAATAGGAGAAACGCTATCCGACAAGTACATCTTAGAGAACGGAATACCTCAGGGATCTGTGTTGAGCGTCATCCTTTTCCTGGTGGCGGTAAATGACATAACTGCAGGCCTTCCAGAAGAGATTCATATCTCAATGTATGTGGACGACATCGCAATGTACTACACGGGTAGAAATGAGGAAAATGTCGACGAGATACTCCAGAGGGGAATAGACACTCTTTGCAGAAATGCGAGGAAAGTTGGTTTTTCCTTCTCAGAGGGAAAAACTCAGGTGGTCCATTTCTGCCGACTTAGGAAAGAACATCCACCACCGAAACTAAGGATGGGAAGAGTCGAGTTAAGTGTGAGTAGTGTCGTAAAATTCCTGGGAATATGCTGTGACGAAAAGCTGACCTGGGACAACCACATCTCAAGCATACGTGTCAAATGTACCAAGCCCTTGAACTGTTTTAGGGTGCTTGCAAATCAAACATGGGGGGCTGAACCACTGTTACTGGTTCGAACATTCTGTTCACTGGTACGATCCAAAATAGAATATGGTCAGACTGTTTACAGATCAGCCAGGAAAACCAGAGTAAAATGCTTTGACACAGTTTACCGTGAAGGCCTGTTGTTGGCCACAGGAGCATTCAGGACAACACCTACCAATAGTTTGATAGCCCTGGCTGGCATCCTCCCACCACAGAAAAGATACGACCAGGCTATGATCATTCAATGGATTAAAATAAACAGTATGGAAGATCACTTCCTCACGGGTTGTCTACAGGATTCGTGTGGGGTGGATAACATCTACAGGTACCAATCAAGTAGACAAAGACCGTGCAGAGTACGAGCTGAGGAATGCATGATGGCAAACAATGTACAAATAGCAACCCTAGACGCCGTAGAACTGACCGCTAACATAAAGAGGGTAAAGGAGGCGGTGTGGGAAACGTGGGAGACGGAATGGACAAATAAAGGAAGCAAATTGAACACTGTGAAACCTAAGGCACAGTTCGACACGTTAAAGCTAAGTACGCACCTCTGTAGGAAGGAATGCGTGACGATTAATAGGCTTAAATGTGGGCATACACGGCTCACCCACAGCTACATATTCCTGGGAAGAAGGCCACCAAGATGCCCCCTTTGCGGGGAGACACTAAGCGTACAACATCTGCTTCTAGATTGTCCGAATCTAGCTGAAGAACGAAGGAGAGCAAAGGTGAAAGGAAGTATGAGGGAAATGTTAGGAGAGGAAAACCAGCAAACAAAGAGCGTGATTACTTATCTGACCAATATTGGCGCAATTGGGTTAATTTAGGAAGACTTGAGAGAGAAGAACTGAACTGGATATAAGAAGAAGTAGTGTGGAACAATTGTAAAATGGCCGATAGCCCGCGCAGCTGGGCCAAGAAAGGGGGTGGTTTTAGCCGGTAGTCTGTCGCCAGGCAGGAGCCCGGCACATCGTGCGTAAAATGCATTTCCACCTCCCTCCCCAAAAAAAAAAAGAAAAAAAAAAAATAGTCCATCACCCTTTGATGGACTATATAGTTGAAACACAAGTGAAAGTATTTTGGGGGGGGGGGAGGTGAAAAGGTACCTTTGCCTATCCAATAGGAACCCAATAGTGGGGTGAATTCCAAGCCGTTTTCCGGGACCAAATTCGCTCTATTCGAGTTTCTTCTATGTCCGCATTACAGTCGTAGTTTGAAATCCCCAAAATTGGATTTTCTCGACCAATAACTGGTCATTTGGCCGATGATAATGGCTGTACAAAGATTCATTTTTTATCACGAACTCATCAATGCTATCAGAAATTGCGAAAAACTTACAAATTGACGATTCAAAAACCAACAACTTAGCCTCAAAATATCGAGGTATATGTAAGCCCAGGGACTGACTAGTTGACTGATGAAAATTTAGTCTTTCAAACTGGATATTTTGACTCACAAAACCCGCCAGGTGGACCTTAAATCGGTAAAGGTAAAATTCAGTTTCTTGGCAAAAAAAGAAAAACTGGAAATTTTGTGGCGTCCACGCCTGGCCGAAGCTCTTGCTTTATTCAAGTGTTCATGGAGTTCGCGAGGAAGCAAAGGGCGTAGCCGTCCGCTTAACTCGTGGTTGTGATGGGTGGGTAGGTGGGGGGGGGGCTTGTACATAAAAGACGACATTACTCCGGTGGGGCAGATTCCCCGGACAAACGTTTGTCATGTCACGGACAGAGGAGTCGACGGATAATTTGTCATTAAATTCTCGCCTGCTGTCCATTTTTCAAAGCTAATCAGCTTTTATTTTGTTTCGTGCCCGCAATGGAAAACAAAAAACGAAAAAAAAAAAACTTGTACTTTAGATGAACATCCTTTTAGCAGTTTTGACGAGTCCTTTTAAGTGCGACCTCCTTATAATTTGTGGCTAGACACGAAATATGTAATTTTTTTTCTTTTATATTTTATAATTTTTTTTTTTTTTTTCTTAGGGATTCTTCGCCTTCCGAATTGGTGGGATTACAAGGGAAATGAGGCTGGGAGGGGGGAAAAGACAGATTGCGAAGATGGGTCGGCGGCTGTTGGGTGGTGGTGGTGGGGGGGGGGAATGAGCTGCAGAGCATTTTGGGGCCGACTAGGAGGCGGCTCGTAATAACAGAGCGCATCACACAAGTACCAGAAGAGAGAAGAGCTAAAGGGAGAACCGTCCACCAAACTCCATTATAAAAACGATGGCTTGGATCTTGTGGGGTGGGCGGGGGCGGGGCTGGGATGGGTGAGGGGGTCTCGCCACTCTGTTTACCTTAATGTCATCCCCGTTGTTTGTGTGTGTGTGTGTGTCTGTCTGTCAGTCTCGACGGTCCGGATCCTACAAGGGTGACTATATCTTGGCCGTCTTTCTGGAACCAACCGTCTCCGTCTTATTAACAATTTTTTTCTTTTTCTTCATTCTTCGCTGTAATACGGTCTTTCCTCACGTTTTTCCCATTTATCCCACACAAAATTCAGCTCGTTAAATATCACAATTATCCTTAAGGTGTCGCAATTAAAATAATTCCTAGTCTCATGAAGAGAGCTTGATCGGGTTGAATGACTTCAGTTTTTTTCATTATTATTTTCTTAATAATTAGTCGATGAGGGTCATAACGACTTTGTAATGACATCTAATATTGCGGCGTTTATTCAGAGCGAAGATCTTTGCAGAGTTTTAACGCTTGGCATATGCCAAGTTGAGTATGGATTTGACGCAAGTAAGAAAACTCGGGGTGTCCAAGCGGAAAAGCACGGGTAAAACATTACAATTTTCATGGAGGCCCGAGCAGACGTATTATAAGAAACTGTGGGATATTAATGCAGCGTTTCAATTTGTCCACAATTTCCACGACTATTAGATAATAACAGGCGCCCTTTAAATGCGCTGGTATAATCAGTTATATGACAACGTAATAACAGGTCGTCCGCACTCTTAATGGACCTTCTAACCAGCGAAAATGTCAACCCTGACTGTATCCGTTTACTTCGTTATACCTAGTAGAAAAAAAAAAACAAAATGAGAAAGAGAAAAAAATACGCCTACACTGCCGTAGAGCGTTTACAACAGAACGCCTTTCATCTTTTTAAAGTACGACCAGCACAACAGCTGTGTGGTGCACGATTGCCGAACCAATCGTCCACTGGTGGAGTTGTTAAAGGGGGGGGGGCATAACAACCAAAATTAAGCGAGAAACGTTTTCCCTAGGAAAAAAAAAGTCAAAGTCCAGTATAATCATCATAGCTTTTTTAACTTTCAGATAAGCGGTTTTAAATGAGGTTAACATTGTACAAAAAGTAATCTTATCAACTAATTAAAGTTGAACTGAAATGCGGTTAATTAGCCCAAATATAAAAACCTAGTTTTGTGATAAGTATTCGTCAGAAATTAATCAACGAGGTAAAAACAAATGCATTCGTTTAAACGTACGAAAAATTAATCACCCTGGAGTGCATTTTTATATCATTTAATTAAGACGTAGTATAAGAAAATAGTCGAATGAATAAATTTCATGCTGGGCAAAACCTTATATGTATAGTGAGAAATGAAAAGGAACAAATAAAAATGCACACAGGTGCTAACGAGCTTATTCTCAAGCTTATCGAACGAATCTAAGGAAACAAAATTAAACAATACGGTGGGGAGGGGCGAGCGAGTGTGTTCGTCCGAAGGGGGACGAGAGAAATGTCAGTGTGACTGAAAAGCACGAATGCGTAAATCTTTTTTTTTTTTTAAGTATGAGATAGTTCCCAAGTCGTCCAAAAATCCTGGCGCAAAAGAGCAGTCACCGCAGTTTTTGAGGTCTATTATAATAATGCTAATGCGGTGAGGAATCGCGTGCGTCCGCAGGCGGGCGTTTCCTTTGGATTGTAAAAATTTTGAAAATGCGTCCCCGAGCTTTTTCATTTCCGAGAAATTCGTCAAGAACTGGCACAGCTCAAACTCCAAAGATGTGAACACTCTCGTTCCACGCGATCCCATTCTCGTCAACGACATTCGAGCCGTTCTCGAAATTCATCGCCAGCTCCATCACGCTCGTTGTGCTGGTATCATCAACGCTGGGGTAAAAATGCCCTTAAGTGCTCCTCACCCTGTATATTCCTTGCAAAAAAAACGCCCTGGACAGTCAGTAGTAGCGGCAACCGACTGCCCATCCAAAGGACGCCGCCTTTTTCTCGTCGACCACTTGACAAAACAGCAATTCCTTCTCGACATAGGCTCCGACGTCTGCTGCTACCCTCGACGCCTTCTCCCAAGACATCGTCCTCGCTCCGATTTCTAGCTTCTCGCCGCGAATAATTCCACCATCCCCACGTACTAGCCCTGATTAAGTGGAGAAAAATTGCTAATTCGTTGATGAAATTGAGAAAAAGCCAATAATTCACGGCATCTGAAGCAAATTTCGCGACGCTGCATCTGAAATTGAGAACAGTCGCTAATTAGCGGCTAAAATTGGGAAAAAACGGTTAATCGTGGCCAACAATTGAGCATTATTGCTACATTACGGCTAAAATGAAGAAAAATAGTTTTAATTCGCGGGTAAAATCTGGAAAAAGCGCTGATTTGCGGCTTATTAACAAAAATCCGTAATTTAACGCTACATAATGATTATGTTTTTTATTTTATTTTAGAGAAGAGACCACTTCCCTGGCCACAATAAGTATTGGCCCGACACTGCAGGACGGGCTGTTTAAAAGGTTCTCACTGCGATTCCGGCGTTTCTACAATAGCCACTTTGGCCTGTATTACGATAAGCTACCAATTCCTTGTCTGAGAACTACCAATTCGTGTATTTGGCAATAAATAAATCAATTCCGTGAATATTTTGAACCGGAAACTTGAAATTTCGCAGTTTTTTTTCCAGCTCAGAGTGATGTAATTTCGTAGCAATATTTGCCAGGCTTTGCTGGGGTTGGTTAGCCCGGGTTTCGCGGTCTGGCGGACTGGCAAAAATCAAGATCAGTGATATGGAATGTTTATAAAAACTGAAAACCCGCCAAGGGTGCTCTTGCCTCTTGTTTTGTCTGATAAGCTCTCGACGCTGTACGTTTCTGGTTCTGGAAATACATGCTGTTACGAGATCTTTACGATCTGTTGAGTTTCCCCGGTCCATCGTTCAAAACAACCAGAAAACTTGTAATTTTGCACTATATGAAGACGAGAAACCACAGCGATTTTGGGAATGTTCATCCATAAAACTTCCAATTTCACGGTTATTCAGTCGCCATGGTTCTGGAACCATGGGCACGGGAGAGGCAGGTCAAGGTCCTCTCTGCGACAGCAGGTAAGATGGTTTACTCTAGGGATGCGAAGAGCGGCCGAGAACTGCGCTGCTTCTAAATCCCGCAGTGAAGTTTCCAACTATGCCTGAGTTTCTGTGCAGAGATCTGACAGCAGTCAGCCAGGAAGCCAAGGACGAGGACCGGACCCGGAGGTGTGTGTCCGCGTACTTCCCGGGGGACGCTGAGGTGACGCCGCCGGGGGAGCTCTGTTTGTTGGTTGTGACGCGAATGCTCACCATAACATCGTCGTTAGTGGTAACCGCGACCTTTGGCTTAATGGTTTGCCGAGGTTTAAGCCCGGCACGCAAGTATGATATACTGATGGACACTGTGAAGGATGGGGGTGCTGGGATCGGGGTCTTTGGTCACAGGCTATGGCATTGGAAGTCCCTTATTGGGGCGACCGCAACCATTTTTCAGGCGGAGATCTATGCTATAGAAGCCTGTGCACGAAAGATTAGTCAGAGGGGTCTTCGGAAAGCGAAAATCGTTATACCATAAAATCCAAATCCATAAATCTCCAAAAATGAGTGTTTCTCGTTGAAGTTAGTTTTAGCAGATTTTCTCGACTTTCAGCAGACCGAAAAGATCCGCGTGCTTCCAGCTGCTTCCTTGGACTTCAGACCCCACGCAGTAGCTTACCTTGGTGAGGGGGAACCGCCCCGGATCAGACGGGCCCACCGAAAAGCTTAAATACGGATGAATGAAGATTTTTAGGTTATCCATGGATGTAGGTATGTGAAGAGGTTGGAAGGTTGGACAGCGATTTGGCTACTTTCTACGAATTTCAATTTATCCGATCTGATGGAGAACATAACGTTGCAAGTGATAACAGCCAAGACTGTGGGCTAAATATTCGATTGAGCCCCCGAAAGCGCTAATCTGGTGGCTCAAATTGAGAAAATTCGCGATATCTTGAGGAAAATTCACGGATAAAAAGAGAAAATACACCGTGTCCCCAGTTTCATTAGGTCCTTAAGCAAACAATTGAAAAAAACCCGTTAATATTCGTGACTATAACTGCGAAAAAGCGCTGATTCATGGTCTCGCAATGTAACTTCCAGACTAAAATTCAGAAAAAATCGCTGATTCGCGGTGCATGGTTGCCATTCTACGAATAAATTGTGGAAATCAACGCAAAAGGGTTGTTTTAGGACCAACCCCGCGGTTAAAATTGAGATGCCACGTATAATATTGACAACAAAAAAAAACGCTTTCAGGTGAAAATTTGGCAAAAATAGCAGATTCACAACTGAAATGGCGTAAAAACGCTAATTTGGTGCGGGCATAAAGTCGAGGAAAAACCTTAATTCGCGGAAACAAATGAAGAAAATCAACTAGAAAAAATTACTAATTAGCCCGGCTACAATTAAGAAAAACGCTAATTTTCGGTTCATATTGAGATGAAGTAATAATTCTCTGCAAAAATGGAAAAAAAAAACTCCTAATTTGCAGCTTAATTAGAGGAAAACACCAATTCTTGGCAAAAATCTAGAAAATTCGTTAATGCAAGGAACGCTACTACGCTGCTAAAATTGAGGAACATCAATAATTCTCGGATAAAGTGTGGTGAAATTTAAAATTTCTGATTCAAATACGCTCCTTCTGAAGGCAATTGTGACTAAAATTCAAAAAACTGGAAATTCCTGCACGGCTATAAGTAAAAACAACGCTGATTCACGGGCTAGAAACAAGAAGAAGCAATAATCTATACATAAAGTAACATAAAATTGCTAATACGGTGCTAAAATGTGAAAACCCGCTAATTTGCGGGTAATATTTAGAAAATAAATAATTAGTCTGGCCAAAATTAAGAAGTTTTAAAGGTTATTTTGAGTTTTAATTGAGAAAAAGTGCTAATTCAGGGCTAAAAATGGAAAATACCGCCAATTTACAGCTGGAATTGCGCAAAACTCTGATTCGCTCAAATTGAGGAAAACTATAATTTGCGTCAAAGCTGAATTATACGTCATTCGCGGCTTCTGATGGCAACTTCTGAGGCATAAATTGAGAAAAAACGGCAATTTATCGCAATGGGTGAAAAATCCGCTTATTCGCGTGTAAAACGGAGACAAATTGTGCTCAGTGAACCTAATTTGTGAAAAGCCCCCTATTTCGAGGCTAATTCATGAGGAAAACACTTAAGAAAAACGTAATGTTTAGTTAAAACTGAAAAAAGCGCTAACCCCCTGCTAAAAAAAAATGGAAAAAATCGCTAATTTGCTGCTAAAATTGAGGAAAACGCTAAAACTCGCTGAAAATTGAGAAACATCGCTCACGAGATAAAACGCTGCTTTGCTGCTAAAGTTGGGAGAATGCGCAAATTCAATAGCTATGGGGGGAGGGGTCAAAACCGCTAATCCGTGGCTGAAATTAAGAAGAATGGAACACGCGGCCAAAATTGAGAAAAGCGCTAAGTCAGAAAAAAGTTGCATTAAATCGCCAAATTCTTCCCCGGAAAATGAGTTTTACACAAAAAGGGTCGTAATCCACCGAAAACTAACATTTCCGTTAGGAAATATCGCCTTTAGCCTTCCAATTCCAATTTTATGTCCAAAAACTGACAATGTTTTCCCTATAAATCGATACTCGTAGGAAAATATTGGCACACTCAATACTGGGTGTCCAACTTTTCATCAACGTCATGTCTGAGAGGCGTAAAAAACCAACGATTTTCAACTCAAAACTGACGTTTTTTAACCCAAAACTAAAGACTTCACTCTAAAACTGAATATTTTACTTTAAAATCGACGATTTCACGCCAAAGGCGAAATGTTACCCCTAAATTATAGATTTCACAGCAAAACTGGCGTTTTTAAAACCCAAGGCTTCGCCACAAATTGATGATTTCTCTCTAAAACTGGCGGATATAACCAAAACTGATAAAAAACAAGATCTTGCAAAATAACGGACCAGTCTGCATTTTTTTTTTTTTTTCGGGATTGTAGTACTACCTTTTAGTGTTACAGGGTGTAGGAGGGAAAAACCCAGGCGGAGGCTTTCGCCATTTTGCCTGGCGCCTTTCCTACCCCGAAGTGTAGGACCTCAAAAACCCAGAGGTTGGCCACAGTTGACCAGCGCGGGAATTAAATCCACGACCGCAGTGACCATGGGTGCCAGGCCACTGGAGCGCAATGCCCTAACCCCCCACGGACACACCGGCCATCACCAGTCTGCATTTAATAAAACTGCAGATTTTACCCCTCAAGTGACGAATTTTACCAATGAATGGACAGTTTTTCTTTGAATTAGCGCTTCTCCCCAGTTTTAGATGTGGGTTAGCCATGTTTTCCATTTTCGCAGTAAAATAACACTTTTTATTCATTTTAGAAGCGGATTAGCGACGATGTATTCACATATAGCGACGAATTGAAACCTTTTTTTAATTTCAGCCGTGAATTAGCACACTTTCTTCATTTTAGCATCTAATGAGCGCTTTTTTTCATTTTAGAAGAGGATTAGCCGTTTATTCACGTATAGCGATGAATTGCCAACTTTTTTTCGGCCATGACTTCCCATTTAAACACGAATTAGCGCTTTTCCTCAGCTTAAGCAGTGCGAATTAGCGATGTCTTCACATTTTTATCTACAAACTAGTGCTTGCTCTTAAGATTAACAGCAAATTAGCGTCGCTTTATTATTTTAGCTATGATTTAGCGCTTTCTCTCCATTTTAACAGCGAATTAGCGCTTTTTTTTCGAATTATAACGCAATCTATCCATCTCCAGCGCTGTTTCACAATTTGAGCAGTGAATTATCAGGGATGTATTCACATTTACCCGCGAATTAGCGTTCCCCTCCAATTTAGCCGCTAATCAGCGATTTTTCTTAATATTAGCTGCGAATTAGCGCGTTTTCTCCATTTTGTCAGCGACTTGGCGATGTATACCAACGAATTGGCGCTATTTTTCTCAATTTCAGCCATTGAATTGCCCCCGGAAATTGCGGATTGGCGTTTTCTCACTTTTGAAATACAATGGGCAGTTTTTCTCAATTTTTGCTGTGAATTTTATGTGATGCTTATTACCGATTTTTTTTTTTTTCATTTTAGCAGTGAATTAACAGTTTAGAGCGCAGTAGTGATGTATTCACGTAACATAGCGTCGGATTAGCACTTTTTCTTATTTTAGCCTTAATTAGCGCAGTTTCTCTATTTTAGCAGCGAATTAGCAGTTTTCTACATTTAACCACGAATTAGCGCTTTTCATCCATTTCGAAAGCCAACTAAGCGATTTTCACAATGTAAGCCGCCAATTAGCACTTTTTATAGTTTTTAGAAACGGATTAGCGACGTATTCACATTTAGCGACGAATTAGCTCTTTTCCTCCATTTTAGCCGTAAATTAGCGCATTCTTCTTTTTAGCAGCATTTTTTCCATTAGCAGCAAATTTGCGCTGTTTTTCAATTTGAGCATTGAATTAGCGATTTTTTTCAAATTTTAGCTGCAGTTTAGCAGTTAATGGGCGATGTATTCACTTATAGCAATGAGTTAGCGCTTTTATTCAATTTCACGGTTTTTGCGCATTCAAAAATCCAATTTCAGAGGATTCGAAAAAAACAGTTTTATACCAAATTTTAGAGTTTAACCTCAGAAATGAACATTTTACCCCAAAATGGGTTATTTTAAAAATTGTGATTAGATTTGGGATCTAGTTGGGATCAACTAACTCGCGGATCAACCAAAAGCGGGACCAAAATGGGCATTTTCCATGGTTTTGATATCATAGGGGTGTGGGGTGTCGATTTTCACGTAATTTCAAGCTTTTGGCAGCAAGATTTGGCTACATTCACGAATAACAAACCCATTTGCAAAAATTTGCAGCGTTTTTGTTTGGAGAAGTAAAATCTGAAAAATTGGCTTTTCACTTGTGTCAGATCTGCGAAAACGGTATTTTAGGGTGCAAAAACCGCGAAATTGGGATGTCAGCCTTGCGAAATTAGTTTTGTTGTTTAACAAAAATCCTTGACATTTTTTTTTTTTTTTAATGTGGGCGCTGACGAAACAAAATATGGTTATCCTGAAGGATTTATACTTTCAGAACGTATCTATTGCCCCATAAACACACTTTCATCGAATCGACGTCGATAGGGGTTTTTTTCGTTGATGAGGATATTTCATCGTAGAATAGATGTCGATTTTGCGTTGATAAAATGATGTTGATTTATCGGCCATGATACAATATCGATACAACGTTGAGCCATCCACGTTCATTATTCTACGTAGAATAGACGTTTTATGGTGAAATGCCATCTATAAAAACGTCGATTGTCACATTGGTGGAGTCGTCAGGAAGCTCAGAAGTAACCAGATAACGTTTCATGACCTCCAGGATTCCATTGTACCAGAAGATACCACCAGCTAGAGACGTTAATTTCTTGTGTACGTTTCTAGGGGTCGTGAGCAGTGTTCTAGCGTCTTTTGGGAGGTTTTCATGCCCATGTTCTGAATTAACGGCACAGTGAGTAACGTTATTTTCTATAGCCCACAAGGCAAGTTCGTCATTCATTTTTCGGTTTGGCTCATCAGGTTCTTTTCCATTGTCACTATCACTCATAAAATCATTGCTTTCTGTGAAGTTATTGAAATGAGAGGAAGGTAATTGTTTTCCAAATGCCGATAACTGTCCTGGTTCTTCATTTCTTTCACAACAATCACAATGAGGCGATAAATTGTCATAGAAAAAAGCATTTGAGCTTGTTGTTGGTGCAGGGGTGTGCAGTGCGTCTCCTTCGTTCACGTTACCAGATTCTCTGATAGAACTTAAGACATGATTTTCTGACGTTGACGCGCCCATTCCACTGGCATAATTCTGTGATTCTGAAATAGAAGCATTGATCACCAACTGGTCAATTTCTTCTTCGTCCAACGTAATTTTTAGACGTTTGACTGATTCTCTTCTATGCCTCTTCCTTGCATTACTAATCTGTAACGAAGAATGTAAAGATTAAAAGTTATGTGCTTGGATGTAATTGTAATGCACTATACTATTCACCTTTCTATCCATCGTTCAAGGATCGATGCCCAAAATATATTCAAGGCTTACTGCTTTTTCACAATGTAGAAATAGAATCCTAACTTACAAGGACCAACTTTTTATTCATCTGATTTTTTCTATAATAGTAATAAAAAATAATAAAACTAAAAGCAACAGTTGCTGGTTGTTGGTCGTTACATCATATCCTAAACAAACAATTAATTAAACTATTAAGCCCCTCCACTTATCTCGTATGGTACATTCGTCTGTTGGGTTTTCGGGTGTGTAATATGGTCAGCTTTTACTTTAAGACAACGTTCTTTATTTATTCTTTTAATCCGCAGTCCATGTACCTTATTCTTTCTTATTATCTTTTTTTACCTCTCTCAACAATAATCTTCTCTTTGTAACCCGTCTCGAACCTCAGTTCTACTACTACTATCACATCTTTTCTTTTCTCCAAAATGAAATGATCAGTTATCAGTTATCACAACTTCTTTACACAACTTATTTCCTATCCCCAGTAGCACAAAAACGTTCTTTGAACGTTCGCCGAACGTTTAACCTTAACGTTAAATCGTTCGCTGAACGTTCGGTTTTACTTCGAAACGAACGTTCGAATTACGTCTAAAGTTCGCACTTGGCAAACCATGATAGGTTCGGATTAGAACGTTAACCTAACGTTCTCGAACGTTTGCAGAAAACGTTCCTTGAACGTTCACCAAACGTTTATCTTTAACGTTAAATCGTTACCTGAACGTTCGGTTTCACGTTGAAACGAACGTTCGAATTACGTCCAAAGTTCGCACTTGGCGAACCATGATAGGTTTGGATTACAACGTTAACCTGACATTCATCGAACGTTGTATGGACTTTCTTCGAACATTGTAATAGTGTTTTTAGAACGTTATATCAACGTTCTTTGAACTCTGTAAAAACGTTGTTCTAAATTCATCACAAGAATTCATAATATTTCGAACTTTTATTGGACTGAAAAATGAAAAAATCGGTGCGGTGGAGTGCGAACTTAACTCATTAGTATTGCCAATTCTGAAAATTGCTCAGTCTTCAATTAACTCCACGACTAAAACCTTAAACGAGAACCATATTTATAGTTCACACTAGCGCACAATTTTAAAAACAATTCAAGTCATACGCTTCGTCCTCGGAACGGGCAGTAATTCAGCCATTCTTTAATGGGCTGCGTCACATCCTGAATCACCGCTTCTCTACACCAAATCTTTGCGGCGCCTGCAATAATATCAACCTTGATCAGGCTTCGAACAATAAACCACACTGAATAGCTTATCAAGTATTGCGTGACAAAGACACGTGTTTTTGAACGCTTTCTTTTTACCCTTCCCTATGCCCAGTTGAAAAATGTTCCCAATTTCCTGTTGATAACGTCAGCCATCATTTGAGTGACGGTTACCTTCACGGACGTTCCGCGCAAGGGCAGACAAATCAGTGAAGTTCAAACAAATATGTATAGGTTTATACGAACTGCGAACCCTCAAGAAGGCTAGATCGATGGAAGGAATTCGGTGGCTCAAAAAGTCGAGACTAAGGCAATATGCACGACGAACAACAAAAATACACAACGCTTAATAATTATGAAATCATCAAAATCAGGAGCACATGGGTGACGGGGAGCAGTTTTACACACTTAATTAATAGAGAATAAACTAAATGAGAAGAAATGAGGCTGATTCTATTTTAATTCAAATTGAAGGGAAGTATTTTGTTTTATGTGGAGAAGTTCAGGGGCGGAGAGACTATTCCGTTCGTATTCCGGCTCCGTTCGTTTGTTAGTCCAGGACTACTCCGAGCAGCACGAGATTTTGTAACCCGCGGGTTATCATGTAGAATAATAGGGGAAGTGCAGGGGGGGGGGAGTGCAGCTCCGGACGAGAAACGAACGAACCTATACAATCCTATAGCAACCTATACGAACCTACAGCAAATCGCATTACACCATTTTGTGGCAAAAACGTGATTCGTATCTATGTATAAAATCGCTCAAGTTGCTCCTACAATTTAAACCAACGCCAATCATCCTGTAATGCTTTACAACGTTGCTCTAACGTTTTTATGAACCATACAAATAACCGTCATATTTTCGTTCGTAAGAAACGAACGTTCGCCTCGTTCATTTTGATAACGTTAGTTTCGTAGGTTTAACGTTCTGTGATTTTTCCAAGTAGCGTGAAAACGTTCCTTGAACGTTCACTAAACGTTTAACCTTAACGTTAGAGCGTTCGCTGAACGTTCGTTTTCACGTAGAAACGAACGTTAGAATTACGTCCAAAGTTCGCACTAGGCAAACCATGATAGGTTTGGTTACAACGTTAACCTAACGTTATCCGAACGAATGAAAGGGGGCGGGTTTTGACGACAGTGCTGTAATTTCAAGACCGCGCCCGACCCCGATACAAATCGTTTGAACGTTGCTCTAACGTTATTATGTAACGTAAACATAACCGTTCTATTTTCGTTCGTAAAAAACGTTCGCCTCGTTCGTTTTGCTAACGTTAGTTTCTGTGCCTACGTTCGCCTTGCTAACGTTCTGTGCTACTGGGGATTATGTATATATAAGATATGTTTAGAGTCCGTAAAAAACGTTTTTTAAAAAAACACTTTTATTTTCACCAAACTACAAATTAATAACTTGAACAGATTTTCCCGATGTGAATACAATTAACTCTCGCCCGAGACTGTCACTGCTTTCTTTCTTTTCTCTTCCTCTGAAATTCCCCCCTCTTAATCTAGTAACATAATATTGCTTACACTATGCTTATTCTACCAATTGTTCTAATCTACCCCATAACATATCTCCTCCACCCTTAGAGTTTGGCATCCCCTGGAAGGTGCATGCCAGGCCCTACATTACTAGTTCCTTTTATACAAAGTCCATATTTCCTTATGATAAGAATAAAAGTTATCGCAATTACAACAGAGTACAAAAGAATTGTCCATAAACTAGGCACTATGATATGAGTAGAGTCGAAGGTTTTAACGTACTGCAGTCTATTAAGTTTGATTTGACGGAGATTTACATCTTTGAAATGGATTGAGAGATTTGGGGTTTGATAGTGCTCATTAGAAAGTTCTATATTTGGTATAATTCGTGGCTGACCTCTAGAGGAAGAATTGGAGATTAAAAGTTCATTTCTAAAGTAAATTTTGTCTTCGCCTGTTTCTATCAGGTAGATGCCTTTCATTTCTTTGATTTCACTGCCTTTGGGTGATTTAATTTCGATCATTTCGCTTTTAATAAAAATACCTAGATATTGATTAATTTCGGGGATAATGGTTATCTCATTGTCCTGAATTTCTAAATTTACAATGATACAATTTTGGGTGCCTCCCGAGCTAAGAATTTCCTTCTCGCACAAAGCTTTATCATTTGCAACATTAAAGTTGGAACACAAGTATTCTCAAACCATGATACAGTTGTTTTTTAACGGTTTTATGGATGAGTTGTTTTTATTTTTCAAAAGGTATTGAAATTGAGGGACCAGGGTGACGTAATTTCTCTGGGACAAGGTTGGTATTGAGTGCAAGTAGTATAGTTCAAATTGATCTGTCGTAGTAATGGGTAGGGATAAGAAGAATGTAATTTGGGAAGGATTAACGGAACAGTGAATTTTCATTAAGGCTTCTAAATCGATAATTGTTTCATATTTTATTTCTTGGGGAAGTTTTCCTGGGTAATACTTCTTGATTTTTTCTATTTCGAGGAACAGTTGCTGAGTAATAATTATGCTTGGATGCATAATACCAAGTTTGCAAAAAGTTAACACATTTTCGATGTCTTGTACCACGCTTAATATGGAGTTGTAAACTATTTGTATGTGATTCAAAATTTCTTTGATAGAGGCTATGTTTGCTTTTAGTGAGTTGGCTTGCAGTATGATTCCTGTGTCTAACAGTTTATGCTTAATTTCTTGATTATTGAATTGAATTCGTTGAACGTATCATTGAATTTTTCTATCAGGTTATTATTAATTGACAATTGAGATTCTAACTGTTTCTGAATATTTACTTCGTTTTCTTTGGCGTGAATTATAAATTGGTCATACCTTTTTTCATCAGCTGCATCCAAATTGCCCGTGATCATTTTAACTATGCTGCCTAGTCCATTAAATATTCCTCGCTTATTTCTTCTCCTATGTACAAGAATATTCTCTAGCTTATCTTTAATTATTTCTATTATATAGTCAGTTAATCTGAAATGGTCTTCTAATTCGCTAGCGTTGTAATTTCCTAATTTATTAGTCCAATCTTTATATCTAAGTTGTAAGCTATTAAACTCTCTAGTTAACCGTGTAAGGTCATAGTAATGGATGAACGTGTGTTCTGAATTAGTCAGTTTAGCATCACCAAGCTTAATAGGCAGAACTCCCTGGTTGAACGTTACATCCTTTATGGTGGAACCTGCGGCTGCGGCTGCAGTCCAGAGGGCCCTGAAACGTTGGATTCCTGGTCAGTTTGCCGATTTGAGTCTGTGTTTTGTTTGTCTGGTGGTTTCCGTGGTCTTTTAACGTTGGACATATGAATTTTTTCTATCGTGTTATGGTGTCTAGGTTGTATGGTAGCGGTGTTTCTGTCTTTATTGGTATTGATAACAGTCTCTTTATTGTACCTGTTTTTAGTCTTGCTTTGGAATTGCTTGTTTTTAACGTAAACTTCTCTTGGTATTTCCTTAATTTCTTCTCTAGAGGAATTTCTTTTATCAGTCACCTTTTCCTTGTTTGCCAGGTATTTTTCCTGTATTTTATTGTAAAGTATTTGTATCTTTTCTTTGTGATTCTGTAGATAATTATTCGTTAGCTGATGGTCTATGTTAATGTCAACTACACAATTGTTATTAACATGACCATTAATGATTTCGAAAGGAGTGAAATTGGTTGCTGAGTGAATGCTATTATTGTACGCTATAAGGGCATAATTGACCTTGGAGGAAATGGTTTCTTTCTTATATTCTTCTTGATTATTCAATATTCGTATGTGTTCTATTAGAGTAGAGTGGAATCTTTCGATTGGCCCGTTTGATTCAGGGTGTTGACTACTAATAAAATGAATTTTGATTTTATGTAGGGCCATAAGTTCCTTTATCATGTTGCAATTTAGTTCAGTCCCATTGTCCGACACTATTAGGTCTGGAACACCGTGATGAGAAAAATATTTCATTAGAGCTTTCACTACTTCTATACTATTAGATGAAGATACTGGGTAAGCTTGCGCGTACCGTGAGAATTTGTCAATAATTGTCAAAAATTTAGAACCTTGTAGGGTTAATTTGTCTATATGTAAAATTTCGAAAGGACGCGAGGGTGTCGGTGTTATATTATATTTTGTTTGAATTGGTCTTCGGTCATATTTACATGCCAAACAAATTTCGCACTGATTAATAAAATCTTGGATGGTCTTTTTTTGATTAGGCCAAAAGTAAACCCTTTTAATTTTACTATAGGTTTCTGCAATTCCTCTATGATTGGTTTTGCCCTCATGGTAATTTTTTACTATATCTTCCATTTCTTTGTCGTCGTCTACATCTAGCAATTTAGTCGTGCATTTCGTGAAATTTATTTCTGAGGTCTTAAAGTGTTTTACCATAAGGTTAGTGAATTGCTCATAAATATCCGTTGTGAAGTACAACGAGTATTTAGTCTTTGGGACTATCATTTCTTTAACGAATTGGACCAATTCTTGCTCTAGATTATTTTCTGAAAATTCAACAAGAATTCTAATTTTTGATTTGAACAGTTCAATGATTTTAGGTTTTTTAGGGGTTGTTGCCACTACTGAAATAATTACTTG
The DNA here is from genome assembly GCA_038030265.1 of Corythucha ciliata. NCBI lineage: Eukaryota > Metazoa > Arthropoda > Insecta > Hemiptera > Tingidae > Corythucha > Corythucha ciliata. The sequence goes on from CM075938.1 coordinate 61,611,138, forward strand.
ATGATTTCCATGATTGACAGGGGTTTCACTTATTGGAATGGATATAATTGTGTTTCCTTCTCCATTCGAATGTATTGTCACGTCGGAGTCACTAATTCCGTCGCTTTCGTCTATATTTACTAATAGAGAGTGTCCGTCGTCTTGTGGTGGATTGTCGTCTAACGAGGGGTTTTCGTTAAAAAATCCCGTTACTAGTTCATTAATTATTTCATCTGCGTCCTCTGTCTCTACCATATTGAGTTGAATTCTGGATAGGGCATCTGCATTGGTATTGGTAGAGCCTTTTTTGTAACAGGTCTCGTAATCGTACTCTTCTAATTTCAACCTCCACCTAAATAATTTTGAATTTGGCTCTTTAATAGAAAATAGCCACTGTAGGGGTTTGTGATCAGTAAAAATCTTGAACTTTCTACCGTACAGATACGGTCTGAAATATTTGACTGCCCAAACCACGGCTAGCAATTCCTTTTCTATTGTGGACAGTTTTTCTTCTGATTCATTGAGTGTGCGACTCGCGAAAGCAACAGGCAAGTCACCTCCCTTATGAGGCTGACTGAGAATTGCTCCAATTGCGAAGTTGGAAGCGTCTGTTGTTAAGTGGAATATTTTATCAAAATCGGGATATTGTAAGATGGGGTCATTGATCAGTAAATTTTTGCATGTTTCAAAAGCTTCCAGATAATCTAAGTCACCCACGTTGATTTTAGCTCCCTTTTTCAATCTTTTAGTTAGGGGTTTAGTTATGGCAGCTAAGTTAGGGATAAAGCGCCTATAATAGCCAATTAGGCCAAGAAACCCTTTAATTTCTTTTGTGGTTTTCGGTATTGGGTAGTCTGTGATAGCTTTTATTTTGTCTTTATTTGGTTTAACACCTTCCGGTGTTACGACATGTCCCAGGAAAGCCACTTCTTTCCTTAAAAATTCTGTTTTGTCTAATTGAACTTTCATATTGGCTTCCCTTAACCTTTCAAAGATTTGTCTTAACCTGACCAAGTGTTCCTGCAGGCTAGTGCTGTAACATATGATGTCATCCATGTACACTAGGCAAGATTCGTTTTGTATTCCTCTTAATATGTTGTCCATGACCCTTTGAAAGCTAGGTGGTGCTCCCTTCAATCCAAAGGGCATCCTTAAGTACTCCTTAAGTACTCATAATGGCCCTGCTCCGTGCTGAAAGCCGTTTTTTCAATGCTGTCCTCATGCATTTCAATCTGATGGAGACGAGCAAATAGAAGGCATTAAAAATTCATAAGGTTGCCACACAGATGAAGGTTAATGTCGACAAAGCGATGGTGGATTTGGCCAACTATCGTTCCAAGGATGGACTCTGGGGGAAGACATTTTTGTGGGAGAGTGCCTCGGCGGTCACGCCAAGTGTTTGGTGGCAAGGACTTTGTTCGACTTCAACTTTGTCTTCCGTTGCGGTTAGAATTTTATCAGCTGCGACAGAAAGATCCTTTAGCACGTTTTCTTGAATGAACAGCAAAAAAAACAAAACACAAAAGTTTAACGACTGATCAAGCCGAAAAACTGACCTATCTGTCCCACAATTGGAAAATTCAAAATCTTCGAAAAAGCAAAAACAGAAAGCAGTGACTCCTCAAACCTTCTTGGACGCTGGGATACCGAAAACAGGTTCGGCAGGCAAATTCACACTTCATTTTTCAAAGGTCCAACGAAACTGATGCAACGGCATCTGAATCATCATCATCGTCAACAACCGGAAGCTAAATCGATTGTAGTGAAATACTGGCTTTTACCTAATTTGTCTAAAATGTCTGTGATATTAGGAAGAGGGTACTTGTCGTCTATTGTCTTTTCGTTGAGTTTTCTAAAGTCACAGCAAATTCTAAATTTTCTCCGCCCTGATGCATCTAATTTTTTGGGGACTACTACCAATGGGGAGTTCCAGGGTGAGTTTGAGGGGCGAATAATATTTTGGTCGAGCATTTCGTTAATTTGTTTACTGATTTCCTCTTTGTACACTTGAGGGTATCTATAAGGTCTGGTGTATAGGGGAGTCTCGTCTGTTGTTCTAATTTGATGTTTAACTTTATTGGTAAAAGTGAGGGGATTACCTTCGGTCTGGAAAATATCCGAAAATTCTTTTACTAATTTCAAAATTTCCCTTTTTTCTTCATTATTTAAATGGTCTAGTCTTAGTTTTGATGTGTCCAAGTCAACCTTCTCAGAGAAATGCATATTGAAATTATTATTTTCCTTATCTTTAAAACTTACATTTATTTCTTCTAATACTAACGGTCGAATCATTTTGATTTTTCTCTTACTTTCACTTGGGTTAAGCATGGCACAATAGGCCTCATAATTTTCAACTTTTACTACACTTTCTGGAATTTCAATATTTCCGATTTTCATGTAAGGTATAATTCCTACTCCATCTTTAATATTTTTAATTTTTATTTTGGTTCTTTGGAATGTTCTTGCTTCGATTTCAAAAATTTCTGAGCGTGATACTTGATAGAAATGCACCGGTAATGTTACTTGCGGGGTAATTAAACTGTTCTCAATTAGGTTGATATTGGCGTTCAAAAGCTTAAGGTTATCTAGTCCTAAAAGTAAATCGAAGTAATCATGGAATTTAAAAATGAAAAATTTTAAGTTCAAATTTCTTCTTTTAAACAGCTCGCCACAAGGTATTTGTGTACTGGAATTTTCTATAGAAGTGCCATGTGCCGTAGTTACTTGAAACGGATCGTTCTTAATTTTTAGAGGGAAAAATTGTTTTGCTACTGAAGGATTAACAAAAGACTTAGTACTAGCTGTATCAATTAATACTTTCAAATTATATTTCGGCATTATAAAGTAAGGTAATTCGTTCAATCCTTGTCCCAGGTTTGTCAGGTTAAAGGATTGAAAGGGTCTTGACTTATCTCTAAAAAAGGATTCTCTTCTTCAAGGACAGGGGAGTCAATGTTTCGCTCTTCTCTTTCTTGAGGAGGAAAATAAGGATGGTGTTCACTTTCGTTTTCTTGCACTTCAATGTTTCTATATTGAAATTTAGGTGTTGTGTTGGCAGTGGAAATGCTCATCGGCGTTTGCGGATGAGGTGAAGAGGGGTAGCGTTGTTGTTGTTGTGGATAAGAAGGTGTTGGGTATCGTCTTTTATCCGCGTTAGGAAATTCTTTTCTCGGGGTGTTTGGCATTTCATTGTAAAAATTACTTGGTTTATAATACTGATTAGGGAGGGGCTGTTTGTTTTGAGGCGGTCTATTAAAATTTACTTGCTTATAAGCTTGAGAAGTTTTTTGTTCGGTCTTAAAATAATTCCTAGTACTCATGTACTGAAAATCATTAGTTAACAAGTTTCTTGCTTCAGCTAAATTAGTGGGGTGTCTTGCCTGGATCAGGCTTGCTAAAGGCTCTCTTAATCCTCTCAAAAATACCCTTAACGCCATTTGTCTTACATACTCTTTTAACTCTTCCGACTGTGGTCCTTTGGTTTGAAGGTAAGATAATTGGAGGGACAAATTATTCTCAATTTTTGCTATGTACTGAAAAGGGTCATCGCTTCCTTGCTTGACTTCCATAAGCTCTATTCCTAGAGTAAAAAGGTCTCTTTTATCTGAATACCCATTAAGTAACGCGTTTCTTAATTCTTCCCAAGTGGTAATACTCGAACAGTTAATTAGCTCTGCAGCTTTCCCTTTAATTTTGTTTCTAATACAAGACATTAAGTACCTATTTTGGAAATTTGCTGGATTTCCTACATCATAAAAGTTTGTGACTAATTCGTCACAAGTGGCTAAGAAAGGAGCTAAAGCGGACGGTTCCCCGTGAAATTCCGGGACATCTCTAAATATTGAGATTTAAATTCTTGCACTGCCTGTACAGCCATTGCTGGTTCTAATTGCGTATCAAAATTTAAATTGTCCTGACTTACAGAAGAAGACGGTGAAGGCACATTCGTTGAGCTTCTCTTCGGTCTTCTGAAGGAGGGGAGAGCGGAGCTGTATCGGTAGACGGCTCTCTCTCTGTGAGTTCGGGCGGTGACCTCTTCGCTTGGCGGTGAATCTCCTCTAACGTCTGCCGTCGTGAATTCGGTAGGAACCACGGTGGACTTCTTGGTTGAAGTTGGGGTTCCTCTTTTTTTTTTCGACGGGAGAGATTGGCCTTTGCTGATGGTCCTCTTTACTCGAGTTCACAAATTATTTTCGGGTATGGAACCAGGAGAGTGCCCTTCGTGAATCTCAATGCTAGAGATCCAGTGGTAGAAGGATAATCGGTGTTCTCCTGAAGTTTCTGTTCAAGATGAAAAAGTTCGTCGATTCGGTTAACCGTTAAAACGGAGAAGATTATTTATTTTTTTTCGTCAAATTTTCACGAAAATAACTCCCGAATCGTCCTACCGACTGCGCCAGATATGTTTAGAGTCCGTAAAAAACGTTTTTTAAAAAACACTTTTATTTTCACCAAACTACAAATTAATAACTTGAACAGATTTTCCCGATGTGAATACAATTAACTCTCGCCCGAGACTGCCACTGCTTTCTTTCTTTTCTCTTCCTCTGAAATTCCCCCCTCTTAATCTAGTAACATAATATTGCTTACACTATGCTTATTCTACCAATTATTCTAATCTACCCCATAACATATCTTATATGTACATTCTATCAAATATAAGAAAGTTATACAATTTCAATTTTATACATTTTTTTGTTTTTGTATTGTTTTTTTTGTTTTTTGTTTTTTTTATTTATTTATTTTTTAATTATTTATTTATTTATTTATTTATTTTTAGATAATCACTTTTTTATTCTTTCTGGGGAGGGTCCATTAATTTGTGTGCTTTGAACATTTCTATTTTTAGTCAGTGTATCTGGACGGTTTTTTAATTACATTTCTATTTCTGAGGTTGTAGCGCATATGATCGGTGCCATTTGAATCGGTGTTATTTTGTCTGGGGTTTTCAGGCTCTGACCTCTGTGTATTTTCCTTTCTCGAGTATTCTAGTTTGGTCAAATGCCGTCTGTTTCTTCTTAATTGTTTCCCACTGGAATCAACGACTGTAAATGATCGAGGGGTAGACATTTTATGTGAAACCCGACCCTTTTCCCAACAGTTATTTTTTTTTTATGAGTACGTTGTCTCCAGGGAGAATTTTAGGTAAAGATCTCGTGTTTGTGTCGTAATATTGTTTTTGAGCTCCTGTTGGTTTATGAGGTACGGTTGGCGTTGAACGTCAGTAGATGGGAGTCTGTCTCGCAGTCGGCGATTGAAAAGTAATTGCGCGGGAGAGAACCCAAGATTAGAAATTGGGCTGTTTCTATAAGCTAGTAGGAATTCGGACAACTGGCCAGACGAGTGCTGGGATTTTTTTAGCATTAACTTAACAATGCCGACTGCACGCTCAGCAAGACCATTTGATTGTTGATAATTTGGGCTGACAGTAGTGATTTCAATGTCATGATTCTGGGTGAATGTCTTGAACGTATGGCTATTGAAGGGCATGTTATCACAAATTATTTCACAGGGGTAACCATGGATCGCAAAAATGGGCTTTCTGGTGTTTTTGACCGTAATTTTGAGACTTCAATCCATTTTGAGTAATAATCAATCACAACGAGATAGGGAGTCTGGTGAAATTCCAAAATATCCATGCCAATTTTCTTCCATGGCTAAGGCACTATAAAACAAGAGTACTGCAACACGCCTAATCAGCGCCATATTTGGTCCCTTATATCATTATCATTTATCACACGGGTTTCTTGATAAGTAGGGTATTTATATTTATTTTCCGAGTTTCCTGCAAGTTTTGGCCGCGTTTCGTGTTTTTTAAACATTTCCTTCGTAATCAGTAGTTGCAATTTTGCAGTATATTTAACGGCAAGTATAAAATGTCCTTTATTTCACCCCTGATGCCGGTAAACATCGGTCAACAGCTGAATAATGAGTCGTAAGAAAGGTATTCAATTTGAGCATCTTGGTATTCAAGAATAGTTTTTCATTAAATTCGTGTACTTGTAGTGTGCCGAAAACTTGATTGGGACTTAAAACCCAAAAACGTGTCATCGTTCATCATAACGGAAACTTGGTATAGGTATGTTTCATGCCAATGACTACAGGCGTAAATGCTAGACTAGGTACCCAATCTCAAGTTGTTATACCCACCGTCCATGCCCGTAATTACCAAAATATACTTTACAGTGTCAATTAGTAAAGGCGAGTTTTCAATGTACTTTTCTTTTGAAATGCCTCAATCCTCCATGACTCATAAAATTGTTCTTCTGGTTCAACATTTTTAGAAATATAAAGGTAATAATATACGTCGAATAGTCCATGGTAGACCACTATGGACCACGGTCCTTGGTGGTAGTTCCATGGTACGTCACACAATTGTTTGATTGAACATCAATAAAAATAAAAACATTCAAGTCCGATTTTATTGATTATCCGTGGTCCAAATCAAGGTAAATTCACACTTAACAATGATGAGACGGGTCTTCCCAATTTGCGGACCAACAAAACGAATTCCGTGGACCAGCCCATAACTCGCCCTAAAAAGTGATCTGGATGGGCTAATTTTCTGTGTTTAGACTCTGTTCCGGTGTGCGGAGAAAGGGGTCAGCAAATTATCGGATCGTCATCAAATTTTGATGGGTTGTACTGCCACCGGAGCAGAGTCTACATACTGAAAATCAGCTCAGTCGGACCACTTTAGAGCGAGTTATGGGCTGGTCCGCAGAATTCGTTGTGTTGGTCTGCGAATTAGGAGGACCCTGATGAACAGGGCCGTTTTTAGGGGGTAGGCAGGGTAAGCGACCGCCTAGGGGCCCCGACCCATGGGGGGCCCCCGGCTTGGAATAAAATAGTAGAACACTCGGCTAAATTTTTACAATTTTGAGGCACTTCTGTTGAAACGATTAAAAATCGTGTTCTAAAATGCCTAAGCCTAGAAAATAATGGTTTTTAATGGAGAGAAAATCCGGGTTTTACAGAGCTAAAAATCCGAATAATACGGTTTTTGAAGAATTCAGCCCCACGAAATTGGATTTTCCAACCATGAAAATCCGCGAAATTGGCTTTGAAGGCGCCTTATCCACAAAAAGGGGTCTTGAAAGATCCAAACATGTGAAAGTGAAATTGGCGTATTTGAGCCAAACACCCGAAATGTCCATTTTAAATAGCCAAATCTAAGAAATTTGGTTGCTAAAGTGGACCAAACCGTGGGTTTCAAAAGAAGAGAAATCTGCCCAATTGATGCTTTAAAGGGGCAAATCCTGGAAATTCGATTTTTAAAGCTCTCGCGAAATTGCTTTTTCGAATGAGGGAAACCTCGCGAAATTGTCTTTTGAAGAAGACATAATTGCGAAATTGGCTTGTCGGTTAAGCCAAACCCTCGAAATTGATATTTGAAAGAGCCGAACCCACGGAACTTGTTTAAACAATTGAGACGGACCCCCCCCCCCCTAATTGCTATTCTAAAGAGCTAAGTCCAATAAATTCGGACCTTGAAGGATCTCTCGGTACGAAACTTGAACGTGTTTCAACTTCGGCCCCAGGAACGACGTGTCTCAATGTAAGCCACTCTTACCCACTGTGCTTGCAGAATGCCTCTGCAGTTCGACAATTTCCAAGTCCTTCGTTTCAGCCGCTTATTTGGTGCACTTTTGACTGCTACAGAGCCGAACAGACAGGTAATTTCATTGGCCGGACTAGCAAAATATCCTTTCCATAAAAGTGCAAAATAGGTACTGTTCGGTTTAATCTGCTACTAATCGCAAAAAACTCCCGCAGTTTCATGGCTGAATCGCCATTTTTGAACTGGGGGCTTTTTGGAACTTTTTGTACGTAGTAACTTTCTTGGGGTTGTAGAATTTTCATAATGAAGGCAAAGAAATGAAAAAGCTTCTCCCACTTGTTTTATTTGAACTATCTTGACCGCGGTTTCGGCAACGCCATCATTTTCAAACGAGTCAACGGATAAAACACAACTGGTGTTGATAATTTTAGGGCACCAATCTATTTTTAGGGCGTACAGAGTCAATTTTTGCAATTTTTCGGGGGGTGCTCAGTCTTGGCCATTCTTGGCGCGCTTTTGCCATTTTCATGGCGGGAGTCATCTGTACAGGCATTTTTAGGGTGCGAATCGTCAGTTTTTAGCCATTTTTAGAGTGCGTGGAGCCAATTTAGCTGTTTCTTCGGACGCCAAGTATCCAGAAAGCCAAGGCCACTTTTCGTGCGCGAATGGCCGATTTAGCCATTTTTAGGGCGCGAATCATGTACTTTTCAGGTATTTTCATGGCTCCCTAATCGTACGTATCTAGCAATTTTTAAGGCACGAGTCAGTTTGGCTACTGTTAGAGCGACATTCGCCAGTTTTGCTATTTTTAGGTCGTAAATAGTAAGTTTAGCCATTTTTAAGGTGCGAAAATCTTCATTTTTTGGTGCGACTGTAGTCAGCTTATCCGGTTTTTTGTGGGAATACCTAGTTTAGCTATTTGAAGGATGCGAGTGGCTATCAAGCCAGTTTTTTGTAGAGCAAAGTATGCAATTTCTGAAACCCCTGCCTTTTAAGCAAAACCTGAATCCGCGTCTCCACCGGCTGCTAGGGGGCCCCCCGATAGTTCTCGCCTCGGGGCCCCGCGAGGGCTAGAAACGGCCCTGCTGATGAAACAGTGATTTTTCAGAAAAATGTGCTCACTGTTGTTTTTAATTCTCACATGTTAAATTGCCTCGAAATTTTAAAAATCACTGTGGTAACGTTACGGTGCCGATCGGAGCACTGAATCACTGTCACGCGCCGGTCTAGCATCAATTGATCAATCGAGCGAATAATATTTTCATTTTTGCCAGACAAATCGCGTGCCGGGCACGGCACTGTGACATGTGAATCAACCTTGAAGGCCCCGCCACACCGAACGCGAACTGCCGCGCGGACAGGTCCGCACGCGGAAAAACTATGGTAACGGGGTATACCTCACCCACGTACGTAGTCATGGTTTTTTGGCGAGCGGACCAGTCCGCGCGGCAGTTCGCGTTCGGTATGGCGAGGCCTTAAAGGTATTGACACTTCGGGGATCAAGACATCGCTACTATCTGACATTTTCTGCCCTTGGTATTCCAATTTATTTTGACTGCTGCAGTCTAGAGATGCACAGTTCCTAGAGTGAAAGGGCCTTACATGGTTCGTTTGTCGCGTCGTAAGTAAAGACAATTCGGTCAAACGTAGTTCGCGTTAAGGATTCCTCTAACGAGTCATTAACTTTTTCAAAGCGGCTCAACACTCAATGAGGCGACGGATTTACCGTGTTTATTTCCAAATGAAGAAAAACATAAGCAACATTTCAAAATCTAATACAATAACCAAAATACAGGGTGGATGCGTATAAGTGTAAAGAAAAAAATTGGGTACAAGTAGACCTCATTTGCGATCGAAACCCCCCCCCCCCCCCATAAGCCACGGTCCGAAAATCAAAACCCTTAGAGATATGATTTTTTAATCATCTTTTTAGGATAACATCATTTTCCTTGACTAAATGCGAGTAACTCGCTTCCCGGCTGCTATTGCAGCCAGGGGTGGGCAAGATACTTGAGTATTTAAAATACTTTGTATTTTAAATACAAAATACGTATTTTGTAATTGTATTTAAATACTTTTGGAAAGGTATTTGTATTTCTGTATTTAAAATACATTTTTGAAAGTATTTTGGGCTTTGTATTTAAAATACATTTTCAAAAGTATTTTGTATTTCACACTCAACGAAAATACAAATACAAATACAAATACAAATACAAATACAAATACTTTTAATTTCAACGTTCTTTAGTTTCCACTTCTTCGCCACCATTCACCAGTACAACCTAACTTAGTGACACCATATTTGGCACAAAAACCCGGTGTAATAAGATCCTTCGATTGACGTTTTCATTTGTCAAAAAAGTGGAGAGGGAAGGGTAGTCATGATGGGAGGTGGAAGTTCCGAATTCCTTGTTAGCAGAGCTGCCGCAAAAATGATGCTAGCGGATGGAAACTTGGCACAAAAATGGATCGTACAGAGCCCTAGCCTACAAGTACACAAAGCTGTACATGTAAACAAAACTCGTGGCAATTATTGCGAAAAACAACGCTAATTCGAGTTTAAACTGGACCAAAATGGCAAATTCACAACTCAAATGGCGAAAAATCGCCTATTAATAAAAAAAAAATAGAATAGATGATGTGCTAATTCGCTGCAAAATTATCAGATAACGCTATTTCACAGCTGAAATGAAGAAAAATCAATAATTCGCGGCTGAAATTGAGAAAACGAAAATCTGTATATGTAGCTTCTGAAAGAATCGAGGCTCAAACTGAGAAACAGCGCAAATCCGTAGAAAAAAATTGCTCACGCGGGCTAAAACCTAAAAAAACTACGCGGCTAGAATTGAAAAAAATATTAATTAGCGGGGCCATCTTTAAGAAAAACACTAATTTTCAACTCAAACTGAGAAAAAAGTGCCAATTGGCTGCTAAAAAATGGCTAAACTGCAGCTGAAAATGAGGAAAACGCCAAATCGTGGCTAAAATGGAGGAAAATCGCCAATACAAACGAAAGAATTCCTACTGCACTGCTAAAATTGATTAAAAGCGCTAACCCGTGGCCAAAATTGGTTAAAGTTGTAGCGTGCCATCAGCTAACAAACCTCAATTTTTATTTTAAAAAAAAAACAAATATTATGTTAAAAAAACAACATAAGTCAGTTTGATCGCGAGTTCATATTTTCCCAATTTTTCATTGTCGTTTTAAAAAAGATCTCTAAATTTTTCGTTGGCCGTTATTTTGTATACCGAAGAGAGCGCGACCCACAAAGTCACTAAACCTTGAAAAATTGACAAAACGCAAATGCGTAGCTTCTGTTCGAGGCTAAAACTAAACAATAAACGCTAATCCATAGCAAAAATTGAAGGAAAACTCGTTTTCAGCTCAAATTGGAAAAAGTGTTATTCCAGGCTAAAATTTGAGGAAATCACGAATTCGTGGCTGAAAAATGAAGTTAATTCGCGAATTCACAGATTAGAAACGCTTCAAAGCAGATAAAGTTGAAAAAAACGCGAATTTACGGCTAAAATTGAGGAAAATAATCGCGGATAAAATGTGTTGGTGTGTGTCCGCCTTCTGCATGACGACAACTTTGTGGCTAAAATTGAGGTAAACGGCAAATTCATGGTTATAAGTAAAAGAAAAAACACTGATTCACGGCTAGAACTGAGATGAAGCCCTATTCTACATATAATTAAAATTGAAAAAAATTACTAATGCGGTGCCAAAATGTAAAAGAACCCGCCAATTTGCGGCTATTATAGAGAAAATCAGTAATTATTCTAGCTAGAAAAAAGAGAAAAGTTAATTTTCAGCCTAAATTGAAACAAAAAGTGCTAATTCACTGTCAGAAATGGAAGAATTGCCGATTTGCAGTAAAAATATCGGAAAACGCCAATTCGTGGCTAAAATGAACAAAAATCGCTAATACACGGGCTAGAAATAGCTACTGCACTGCTAAAATTACGAAAAAATTGCTAAAATTGAGACAAATTTAAATTTGCGTCAAAAATTGGAAATACGTTAATTCGCGGCTTCCTCGGGAGACTTTGAGGCTAAAATTGAGAAAAAGCGCTAATTGATGGCTGTGAGTGAAAAACTCGCAAATTCGCGGCTAAAACTGAGACGAAATCGCTATTCCGCAGTGTATGGTTACGGCGAACAAAAAATGCTAATTTGTGGTAAGCATTTCGAGAATTTTACGGCTAATATTGAGTAATTTTCAGCTCATACTGAGTAAACCGCTAGAAAAAATCGCTAATTTGCAGCTAAAATTGTGGAAAACGCCAACTCGAGGAAAGTTAAAGAAACATCGCTGATTCACAGAATACAAAATCTACTTTGCTGCTAAAGTTGGGGAAAATCGCATATTTATGTATTTATGATGGGGGGGGGGGGTTACCCTGCTAATCAGTTGCTAATTTGCGGCGAAAAGCGCTAATTTGCTGTTAAAGTTGACAAAAAGCACTCATTCGCGGCTAAAATGGAGAAATTCGCAGTTTAAACTCGGCATAAGCGCTGTTTAGCGGATAGACTGTGGAAATAGCGGTAATTGCCTACAACATATGGAAAAGGCCATGGCTAAAATTAGAAAAAGGCCTTAGAGGTTACCAACAGAGGTTTTATGTATATTTAGAGACTTTTAGGGGCCTCTTGAAGATTTCCGCCCCGGGCCCCGATATAGGTCCACCAGTGACCTCACCTCCTTTTCAGCTCACGATCCACCAATGCTCGCCGGTTCGGTACTAAATATTTGGTGACTACTTTTTTTTTGCGCATCGCGGCGCAGCGCCATTTCGCGCTGCTACATTTTGTCAACTTGTCTATTGAAGGACCTGATATGTTTGAATTATTTATTTTTCGTGTTTTTCGCACTATCTGCCATCGAAATCGAATTTTTGAAAAGTATTTTAAATTGTATTTGTATTTTATTCAAAATACAATTCAAAAAGTATTTGTATTTCAGTATTTAAAATACTTTTTTGAAAGTATTTTGGGCTTTGTATTTAAAATACATTTTCAAAGTATTTTGCCCACCCCTGCAGCTGACTTTCTGCAACTTTTGACGCTGGATTCGGGAAGAGCACACTCTGTTCTGTCAGGCCTAGCTATTTTCGTCTAAAATAACTATTTTCTGTGTCCTTAGCTCGGCAGCTCTTCCAAGTCGTGCGAAACGGAGATTTTCAATAAAAGGGAACCCCCACTTGCCCGTACTAAAACTGCACCTATATCGACTTCTCATGGATCAGAAAAGCTTTTTCAACGTGTTACTTTCGAAATTACTCATGAGCGTTTGTTTCATTAATTGGCGATTTCTCGGCAGAAATCACAATTTTTTTTTTAGAAAAAACAGTGATTTTCCTATTCAAAAACAATAAATTGCTTTTACCTGCCAAATTCAAACAATCTTTGTGAACTTCAACATTCTCAGCGTCATGAAAACTTCACCTGAAGTGGTCCATTGAACGTAACCAACTGTGAACGCCTACCAGAGTATCAAGAAATGTCGCTCCGGCAGCTTGCTGTCGAATAAAGTGCATTTCACTACCACGCAGTTCGACGTTTTCAGTTAATTTGCGATTATTCGACAATAATTACTGCTTAGTGTGACTATAGCTACTTTTATTTAGCAATTTCTGCCAAATAATCGCTAATTTACTGAAATTCGTAGTAGTGAAATGCACTCCATTCGACGAATTTGATGCTTTGGTGAGCGTTCATATTCAGTTCCATTCCAAGGACCGCTTCAGTTGAGGTATAATGATTTTTAGCATGCTGAAATTCGCAAGGATTGTTTGTATTTACATGTAAAAACCAGCGATTTTGAATAGGAAAATCACTAATTTGTCTAAAAAATTGTCATTTTTGCCAAAAAAATCGCCAATTGATTAAACAAACGCTCATGAGTAATTTCGAAAGGGACACGTTATTGAAGAAGTTTATCTGATCCATGGGAAGTCGATAGGCGTAGGTTTAGTGGGGGTTGACTTTTATTGAAAAATTAATAATCTCCGTTTCGCACAACCTGCAGGATATCTAAGGGACACAGAAAATAGTTATTTTTTGACGAAAATATAGACTGCCTGACAGAAAAGAGTGTGTTCCGTCAAAGTTGCAGAAAGACAACTGGGAAGCGAGTTATTCGCATTTAGTCAAGGAAAATGTTATCCTAATAAGATGTTTGAAAAATCATATCTCGAAGGGTTTTGAATGGGGAACTTGCACATTTTTCAAAAGTTGGTGTTTCTTAAAGAGGGCCCTTCCACAAGCCTATTGCTGACATTAAAATTTGAAATCAATCAAGGATGCATTTTTAGCGAATTTTTAAAAATTTTGAGTGGGAGTTCGATTACGTCAGACCTTATTTATTGAAATGGATGATGCGGTGAAGAGGGGGTTAGACGCGTTTACTGGAGGGAAATTTTTCATGTTATTTGTAAACAAACAATTTTAGAGTTCCCTCAAATGCTTCACAAGTAAGGATTTACGTCATTTCCCCTCGCACCATCCATCCCCTCCTGAAGAACTTTGAACCTTTTTTAAAAATCTTAAAACGCATCAATCGGGTTGCAACTTCCGTTGTTATCCTTCAGTTCACGGGTCAAATCACCGGTATGCTTTTCTTCCCAATCTGAGATTCATGCAAGTTCCCCATTTCGGACCATGGCTTATGGGGTGAACCAATTTACCCAAACGGGGTGTCTAACCCTATGTAGTTTTGTTAGGGCGTGAGGATTTTCTGTAACAACAAATAACTACAGAAGTAATCATCCAACAGTATTAGGGTTAATTTTTATCAATTCAGCTCACAAAACTGCGCAGGAATTAGACGTCCTGTTCGGCAAATTGGTTCACTCCTTAGGGATGACATGGCCAACGACTACCCTCCCTAAAAAGATATTGGGCACCCCATATCTTTTCGGACTATTCGAAGGGCCCTGATTAATGACCTGAAGCACTTCATTTTCTATCTTAATAGGCGTCTTTTTCTGGAAAGACAAACTTAATCCGTTCACTGACATTGCCAAGCCTTAATTAATGACGAAAAACTTGCAGCATACTTATGACCTGCCCTCAGGATTTTCTATGCTTTTGACTTCGGATAAACCCGATCCTCCTGAGTTCATAATTGTCTGAAAAGAATGAATCGGTTGGGTATAGGGGGATATTTTTATTGGACAAAAATGTCAATTTCCGTAGCCTTACTTCGAGCTTCAATGACGTATTAATCGTTTTATTTTCACGTGATGAATTTAGCCCGGCAAATATAATCGGAATGGCGTTAGGCTTTAACTTTCGCCATCCATCTGGCCTTCTTTTCTCCCATTCGGAGTCTTCAAAGTGAATCTGCTCAAATCAGAGGAAATAAAAATCATGATAGGGGTAAGATAATAATAAAGGTAGTTTTTCACAAGGAGTCGAATCATTTTTTTTATTATCTGTCCTGTTTCTCACACTGTTGAGTATCCAGGATGCATAGTAAATTAATATTTATTTGAAAGCAAATCCCGGATGCCAAACAAGAGTATTATTGGCTTCGTACGGAGTTGTCAAACATTGCCATTGATGATTTCATTATAAAAACGGCAAAAAATAAGCGAACAACTCAAGTAACGGGCCTACAACTAAATTAAGTATAAATCGTACTCACTTCACAAATTCTCGAGTAATTAGTGGGCTCCCATTGTTCCCTCAGACAATTTTCGGTCCACTTCTTTCTCCTTTCTGGTTCTGACGGGAATTTAAAAAGCCGGACTCCGTCAATCCACTAGCATTCAATAAAAACCAACCGTGATTATACGTCGATTCGATGTCGATGAGTCAACGTCTTTTCGATGACGATGGTTGCTCGACGGTTTAACGTTGACCCATCGACATAGATTCGACTGAGAATCGCGGGACGTTTTTGACTCGATGTCGACTCGATTTTTGATTCTGTCATCGACTCGATGAATGACGTTGATTCGATGTCGATTCGATGCAAGTGTGTTTATGGGGAGGGGTGGGCAGCTGGCCCCACTAAATCTGCGGTTTCGAGTCTAGGTGAGGGCAGCTGCCTACCCCCTGCCCCCCCCCTCTGGCTACGCCCATGTAGGAGATAGTTTCTTTTGGGGTTTTTCTCCCCGTTTTTAATTAAAATAAAATGGCCATTAGCTGCACTCTGTCGCGTGGCTTCAGGTAAATTATACAATATAAGTCACTTGGTGATCTCAAGGTTCAAGAAGGGGCGCTGTATAATGGGAAAGTGAAAAGTTACATTGCGCCAAAGTTGAGAATATCCTACCACGCATTGTTACAAATGAAGCGCCCCCCCCCCCACCCCGCCGGCTCCGCTACCAACCACGCGAGTTGAACGCACTGTGCAAGATTTTGTATAATTCTTTTAAAAAATTCCTCGTGGGGCTTCAACTTGATGAATTCTCCATGCATAGTTGAATTTTTCGAAGATTACAGCCAGCTTCTCAATTTTCATTAAAATGCGGTTCTTAATAATCAAAAATCCATCAAGAATGTAATAAATATATAGCGATCACTTTGGCTAAACTAACATATTTTGAACGTTTTTCAAAATACGAAAATAACAATAAAATAAAAAAAAATAAAATAAAACGAAGGAGATAAAACGCCTCAGGATCTCATTTTAGTTAAAGAGGTCCTACGAAAAACTTATCGAACGAATCTAAGGAAACAAAATTAAACAATACGGTGGGGAGGGGCGAGCGAGTGTGTTCGTCCGAAGGGGGGCGAGAGAAATGTCAGTGTGACTGAAAAGCACGAATGCGTAAATCTTTTTTTTTTTTAAAGTATGAGATAGTTCCCAAGTCGTCCAAAAATCCTGGCGCAAAAGAGCAGTCACCGCAGTTTTTGAGGTCTATTATAATAATGCTAATGCGGTGAGGAATCGCGTGCGTCCGCAGGCGGGCGTTTCCTTTGGATTGTAAAAATTTTGAAAATGCGTCCCCGAGCTTTTTCATTCCGAGAAATTCGTCAAGAACTGGCACAGCTCAAACTCCAAAGATGTGAACACTCTCGTTCCACGCGATCCCATTCTCGTCAACGACATTCGAGCCGTTCTCGAAATTCATCGCCAGCTCCATCACGCTCGTTGTGCTGGTATCATCAACGCTGGGGTAAAAATGCCCTTAAGTGCTCCTCACCCTGTATATTCCTTGCAAAAAAACGCCCTGGACAGTCAGTAGTAGCGGCAACCGACTGCCCATCCAAAGGACGCCGCCTTTTTCTCGTCGACCACTTGACAAAACAGCAATTCCTTCTCGACATTGGCTCCGACGTCTGCTGCTACCCTCGACGCCTTCTCCCAAGACATCGCCCTCGCTCCGATTTCTAGCTTCTCGCCGCGAATAATTCCACCATCCCCACGTACTAGCCCTGATTAAGTGGAGAAAAATTGCTAATTCGTTGATGAAATTGAGAAAAAGCCAATAATTCACGGCATCTGAAGCAAATTTCGCGACGCTGCATCTGAAATTGAGAACAGTCGCTAATTAGCGGCTAAAATTGGGAAAAAACGGTTAATCGTGGCCAACAATTGAGCATTATTGCTACATATTACGGCTAAAATGAAGAAAAATAGTTTTAATTCGCGGGTAAAATCTGGAAAAAGCGCTGATTTGCGGCTTTAATTAACAAAATTCCGTAATTTAACGCTACATAATGATTATGTTTTTTATTTTATTTTAGAGAAGAGACCACTTCCCTGGCCACAATAAGTTTTGGCCCGACACTGCAGGACGGGCTGTTTAAAAGGTTCTCACTGCGATTCCGGCGTTTCTACAATAGCCACTTTTGCCTGTATTACGATAAGCTACCAATTCCTTGTCTGAGAACTACCAATTCGTGTATTTGGCAATAAATAAATCAATTCCGTGAATATTTTGAACCGGAAACTTGAAATTTCGCCGTTTTTTTTCCAGCTCAGAGTGATGTAATTTCGTAGCAATATTTGCCAGGCTTTGCTGGGGTTGGTTAGCCCGGGTTTCGCGGTCTGGCGGACTGGCAAAAATCAAGATCAGTGATATGGAATGTTTATAAAAACTGAAAACCCGCCAAGGGTGCTCTTGCCTCTTGTTTTGTCTGATAAGCTCTCGACGCTGTACGTTTCTGGTTCTGAAATACATGCTGTTACGAGATCTTTACGATCTGTTGAGTTTCCCCGGTCCATCGTTCAAAACAACCAGAAAACTTGTAATTTTGCACTATATGAAGACGAGAAACCACAGCGATTTTGGGAATGTTCATCCATAAAACTTCCAATTTCACGGTTATTCAGTCGCCATGGTTCTGGAACCATGGGCACGGGAGAGGCAGGTCAAGGTCCTCTCTGCGACAGCAGGTAAGATGGTTTACTCTAGGGATGCGAAGAGCGCCGAGAACTGCGCTGCTTCTAAATCCCGCAGTGAAGTTTCCAACTATGCCTGAGTTTCTGTGCAGAGATCTGACAGCAGTCAGCCAGGAAGCCAAGGACGAGGACCGGACCCGGAGGTGTGTGCCGCGTACTTCCCGGGGGACGCTGAGGTGACGCCGCCGGGGGAGCTCTGTTTGTTGGTTGTGACGCGAATGCTCACCATAACATCGTCGTTAGTGGTAACCGCGACCTTTGGCTTAATGGTTTGCCGAGGTTTAAGCCCGGCACGCAAGTATGATATACTGATGGACACTGTGAAGGATGGGGGTGCTGGGATCGGGGTCTTTGGTCACAGGCTATGGCATTGGAAGTCCCTTATTGGGGCGACCGCAACCATTTTTCAGGCGGAGATCTATGCTATAGAAGCCTGTGCACGAAAGATTAGTCAGAGGGGTCTTCGGAAAGCGAAAATCGTTATACCATAAAATCCAAATCCATAAATCTCCAAAAATGAGTGTTTCTCGTTGAAGTTAGTTTTAGCAGATTTTCTCGACTTTCAGCAGACCGAAAAGATCCGCGTGCTTCCAGCTGCTTCCTTGGACTTCAGACCCCACGCAGTAGCTTACCTTGGTGAGGGAACCGCCCCGGATCAGACGGGCCCCCCGAAAAGCTTAAATATGGATGAATGAAGATTTTTAGGTTATCCATGAATGTTGGTATGTGAAGAGGTCGAAAAGTTGGACAGCGATTTGGCTACTTTCTACGAATTTCAATTTATCCGATCTGATGGAGAACATAACGTTGCAAGTGATAACAGCCAAGACTGTGGGCTAAATATTCGATTGAGCCCCCGAAAGCGCTAATCTGGTGGCTCAAATTGAAAAAATTCGCGATATCTTGAGGAAAATTCACGGATAAAAAGAGAAAATACACCGTGTCCCCAGTTTCATTAGGTCCTTAAGCAAACAATTGAAAAAACCCCGTTAATATTCGTGACTATAACTGCGAAAAAGCGCTGATTCATGGTCTCGCAATGTAACTTCCAGACTAAAATTCAGAAAAAATCGCTGATTCGCGGTGCATGGTTGCCATTCTACGAATAAATTGTGGAAATCAACGCAAAAGGGTTGTTTTAGGACCAACCCCGCGGTTAAAATTGAGATGCCACGTATAATATTGACAACAAAAAAAAACGCTTTCAGGTGAAAATTTGGCAAAAATAGCAGATTCACAACTGAAATGGCGTAAAAACGCTAATTTGGTGCGGGCATAAAGTCGAGGAAAAACCTTAATTCGCGGAAACAAATGAAGAAAATCAACTAGAAAAAATTACTAATTAGCCCGGCTACAATTAAGAAAAACGCTAATTTTCGGTTCATATTGAGATGAAGTAATAATTCTCTGCAAAAATGGAAAAAAAAACTCCTAATTTGCAGCTTAATTAGAGGAAAACACCAATTCTTGGCAAAAATCTAGAAAATTCGTTAATGCAAGGAACGCTACTACGCTGCTAAAATTGAGGAACATCAATAATTCTCGGATAAAGTGTGGTGAAATTTAAAATTTCTGATTCAAATACGCTCCTTCTGAAGGCAATTGTGACTAAAATTCAAAAAACTGGAAATTCCTGCACGGCTATAAGTAAAACCAACGCTGATTCACGGGCTAGAAACAAGAAGAAGCAATAATCTATACATAAAAGTAACATAAAATTGCTAATACGGTGCTAAAATGTGAAAACCCGCTAATTTGCGGGTAATATTTAGAAAATAAATAATTAGTCTGGCCAAAATTAAGAAGAGGTTTTAAAGGTTATTTTGAGTTTTAATTGAGAAAAAGTGCTAATTCAGGGCTAAAAATGGAAAATACCGCCAATTTACAGCTGGAATTGCGCAAAACTCTGATTCGCTCAAATTGAGGAAAACTATAATTTGCGTCAAAGCTGAATTATACGTCATTCGCGGCTTCTGATGGCAACTTCTGAGGCATAAATTGAGAAAAAACGGCAATTTATCGCAATGGGTGAAAAATCCGCTTATTCGCGTGTAAAACGGAGACAAATTGCGCTCAGTGAACCTAATTTGTGAAAAGCCCCCTATTTCGAGGCTAATTCATGAGGAAAACACTTAAGAAAAACGTAATGTTTAGTTAAAACTGAAAAAAGCGCTAACCCCCTGCTAAAAAAAAATGGAAAAAATCGCTAATTTGCTGCTAAAATTGGGGAAAACGCTAAAACTCGCTGAAAATTGAGAAACATCGCTCACGAGATAAAACGCTGCTTTGCTGCTAAAGTTGGGAGAATGCGCAAATTCAAGCTATGGGGGGAGGATTCAAAACCGCTAATCCGTGGCTGAAATTAAGAAGAATGGTACACGCGGCCAAAATTGAGAAAAGCGCTAAGTCAGAAAAAAGTTGCATTAAATCGCCAAATTCTTCCCCGGAAAATGAGTTTTACACAAAAAGGGTCGTAATCCACCGAAAACTAACATTTCCGTTAGGAAATATCGCCTTTAGCCTTCCAATTCCAATTTTATGTCCAAAAACTGACAATGTTTTCCCTATAAATCGATACTCGTAGGAAAAGATTGGCACACTCAATACTGGGTGTCCAACTTTTCATCAACGTCATGTCTGAGAGGCGTAAAAAACCAACGCTTTTCAACTCAAAACTGACGTTTTTTAACCCAAAACTAAAGACTTCACTCTAAAACTGAATATTTTACTTTAAAATCGACGATTTCATGCCAAAGGCGAATGTTACCCCTAAATTATAGATTTCACAGCAAGACTGGCGTTTTTAAAACCCAAGGCTTCGCCCCAAATTGATGATTTCTCTCTAAAACTGGCGGATATAACCAAAACTGATAAAAAACAAATGATCTTGCCAAAATAACGGACCAGTCTGCACTTTTTTTTTTTTTTTTTTTTTTTTTGTTTTTTTTTTTCGGGATTGTAGTACCTTGCAGTGTTACAGGGGGTAGGGGGGAAAGACCCAGGCGGAGGCTTTCGCCATTTTGCCTGGCGCCTTTCCTACCCCGAAGTGTAGGACCTCAAAAACCCAGAGGTTGGCCGCAGTTGACCAGCGCGGGAATTAAATCCACGACCGCAGTGACCATGGGTGCCAGGCCACTGGAGCGCAATGCCCTAGCCCCCACGGACACACCGGCCCTCACCAGTCTGCATTTAATAAAACTGCAGATTTTACCCCTCAAGTGACGAATTTTACCAATGAATGGACAGTTTTTCTTTGAATTAGCGCTTCTCCCCAGTTTTAGATGTGGGTTAGCCATGTTTTCCATTTTCGCAGTAAAATAACACTTTTTATTCATTTTAGAAGCGGATTAGCGACGATGTATTCACATATAGCGACGAATTGAAACCTTTTTTTAATTTCAGCCGTGAATTAGCACACTTTCTTCATTTTAGCATCTAATGAGCGCTTTTTTTCATTTTAGAAGAGGATTAGCCATTTATTCACGTATAGCGATGAATTGCCAACTTTTTTCGGCCATGACTTCCATTTAAACACGAATTAGCGCTTTTCCTCAGCTTAAGCAGTGCGAATTAGCGACTGTCTTCACATTTTTATCTACAAACTAGTGTTTGCTCTTAAGATTAACAGCAAATTAGCGTCGCTTTATTATTTTAGCTATGATTTAGCGCTTTCTCTCATTTTAACAGCGAGATTAGCGCTTTTTCTCCAGCGCTGTTTCAAAATTTGAGCAGTGAGAATTATCAGGGATGTATTACATTACCCGCGAATTAGCGTTTCCCCTCCAATTTAGCGCTAATCAGCGATTATTTTCTTAATATTAGCTGTGAATTAGCGCCTTTTCTCCATTTTTGTCAGCGACTGGCGATGTATACCAACGAATTGGCGCTATTTTTCTCAATTCAGCCATTAAATTGCCCCGGAAATATCGATTGGCGTTTGTCTTCTCTCACTTTTGAAATACAATGGGCAGTTTTTTCAATTTTTGCTGTGAATTTATGTGATGCTTATTACCGATTTTTTTTTTTTTTTTTTTTCATTTTAGCAGTGAATTAACAGTTTAGAGCGCAGTAGTGATGTATTCACATAACATAGCGTCGGATTAGCACTTTTTCTTATTTTAGCCTTAATTAACGCAGTTTCTCTATTTTAGCAGCGAATTAGCAGTTATCTACATTTAACCACGAATTAGCGCTTTTTCATCCATTTCGAAAGCCAACTAAGCGATTTTTACAATGAAGCCGCCAATTAGCAATTTTTATAGTTTTTAGAAACGGAATTAGCGACGTATTCAAATTTAGCGACGAATTAGCTCTTTTCCTCCATTTTAGCCGTAAATTAGCGCATTCTTCTTTTTAGCAGCAAATCAGCATTTTTTCCATTAGCAGCAAATTTGCGCTGTTTCTCAATTTGAGCATTGAATTAGCTGCGGATTAGCATTGTTTCTCCAGTTTAGCAGCTAATGGGCGATGTATTCACTTATAGTAATGAGTTAGCGCTTTTATTCAATTTCACGGTTTTTGCGCATTCAAAAATCCAATTTCAGAGGATTCAAAAAAATCAGTTTTATACCAAATTTTAGAGTTTAACCTCAGAAATGAACATTTTACCCCAAAATGGTTATTTTAAAAATTGTGATTAGATTTGGGATCTAGTTGGGATCAACTAACTCGCGGATCAACCAAAAGCGGGACCAAAATGGGCATTTTCCATGGTTTTGATATCATAGGGGTGTGGGGAGTCGATTTTCACGTAATTTCAAGCTTTTGGCTGCAAGATTTGGCTACATTCACGAATAACAAACCCATTTGCAAAAATTTGCAGCGTTTTTGTTGGAGAAGTAAAATCTGAAAAATTGGCTTTTCACTTGTGTCAGATCTGCGAAAACGTATTTTGGGTGCAAAAACCGCGAAATTGGGATGTCAGCCTTGCGAAATTAGTTTTGTTGTTTAACAAAAATCCTTGACATTTTTTTTTTTTTTTAATGTGGGCGCTGACGAAACAAAATATGGTTATCCTGAAGGATTTATACTTTCAGAACGTATCTATTGCCCCATAAACACAATTTCATCGAATCGACGTCGATAGGGGTTTTTATCGTTGATGAGGATATTTCATCGTAGAATAGATGTCGATTTTGCGTTGATAAAATGATGTTGATTTATCGGCCATGATACAATATCGATACAACGTTGAGCCATCCACGTTCATTATTCTACGTAGAATAGACGTTTTATGGTGAAATGCCATCTATAAAAACGTCGATTGTCACATTGGTGGAGTCGTCAGGAAGCTCAGAAGTAACCAGATAACGTTTCATGACCTCCAGGATTCCATTGTACCAGAAGATACCTCCAGCTAGAGACGTTAATTTCTTGTGTACGTTTCTAGGGGTCGTGAGCAGTGTTCTAGCGTCTTTTGGGAGGTTTTCATGCCCATGTTCTGAATTAACGGCACAGTGAGTAACGTTATTTTCTATAGCCCACAAGGCAAGTTCGTCATTCATTTTTCGGTTTGCCTCATCAGGTTCTTTTCCATTGTCACTATCACTCATAAAATCATTGCTTTCTGTGAAGTTATTGAAATGAGAGGAAGGTAATTGTTTTCCAAATGCCGATAACTGTCCTGGTTCTTCATTTCTTTCACAACAATCACAATGAGGCGATAAATTGTCATAGAAAAAAGCATTTGAGCTTGTTGTTGGTGCAGGGGTGTGCAGTGCGTCTCCTTCGTTCACGTTACCAGATTCTCTGATAGAACTTAAGACATGATTTTCTGACGTTGACGCGCCCATTCCACTGGCATAATTCTGTGATTCTGAAATAGAAGCATTGATCACCAACTGGTCAATTTCTTCTTCGTCCAACGTAATTTTTAGACGTTTGGCTGATTCTCTTCTATGCCTCTTCCTTGCATTACTAATCTGTAACGAAGAATGTAAAGATTAAAAGTTATGTGCTTGGATGTAATGGTAATGCACTATACTATTCACCTTTCCATCGTTCAAGGATCGATGCCCAAAATATATTCAAGGCTTACTGCTTTTTCACAATGTAGAAATAGAATCCTAACTTACAAGGACCAACTTTTTATTCATCTGATTTTTTCTATAATAGTAATAAAAAATAATAAAACTAAAAGCAACAGTTGCTGGTTGTTGGTCGTTACATCATATCCTAAACAAACAATTTATTAAACTATTAAGCCCCTCCACTTATCTCGTATGGTACATTCGTCTGTTGGGTTTTCGGGTGTGTAATATGGTCAGCTTTTACTTTAAGACAACGTTCTTTATTTATTCTTTTAATCCGCAGTCCATGTACCTTATTCTTTCTTATTATCTTTTTT
This sequence comes from Corythucha ciliata, assembly GCA_038030265.1. Lineage (NCBI taxonomy): Eukaryota > Metazoa > Arthropoda > Insecta > Hemiptera > Tingidae > Corythucha > Corythucha ciliata. Next base: position 61,635,385 of record CM075938.1, read on the forward strand.
TACCTCTCTCAACAATAATCTTCTCTTTGTAACCCGTCTCGAACCTCAGTTCTACTACTACTCATCCAGCACGGACCGGTTTCGTCTGTTCGCACATCTTCAGCTCCTGATTTCACGTTTCTGTGCGCCATTTCCTGCCAGGACGATGAAATATTCACGCCCCCGCTTTCCTAGAGTGGTGCAATT
>CM075938.1:61636070-61799888 GCA_038030265.1 Corythucha ciliata
TAATCATCATAGCTTTTTTAACTTTCAGATAAGCGGTTTTAAATGAGGTTAACATTGTACAAAAAGTAATCTTATCAACTAATTAAAGTTGAACTGAAATGCGGTTAATTAGCCCAAATATAAAAACCTAGTTTTGTGATAAGTATTCGTCAGAAATTAATCAACGAGGTAAAAACAAATGCATTCGTTTAAACGTACGAAAAATTAATCACCCTGGAGTGCATTTTTATATCATTTAATTAAGACGTAGTATAAGAAAATAGTCGAATGAATAAATTTCATGCTGGGCAAAACCTTATATGTATAGTGAGAAATGAAAAGGAACAAATAAAAATGCACACAGGTGCTAACGAGCTTATTCTCAAGCTTATCGAACGAAACTAAGGAAACAAAATTAAACAATACGGTGGGGAGGGGCGAGCGAGTGTGTTCGTCCGAAGGGGGCGAGAGAAATGTCAGTGTGACTGAAAAGCACGAATGCGTAAATCTTTTTTTTTTTTTAAGTATGAGATAGTTCCCAAGTCGTCCAAAAATCCTGGCGCAAAAGAGCAGTCACCGCAGTTTTTGAGGTCTATTATAATAATGCTAATGCGGTGAGGAATCGAAAAGGATTCTAGCTGGCGCCCTTGCGGTGATTATCGCGCCTTAAACGCCCGAACAAGCACCGATCGGTACCCCGTGCCCCACATACATGATTTTAATCACCAGCTCCGTGGATGCTCCGTCTTCTCCGTCATCGATCTTGTCAAGTCGTATACTCAAACCCTTGTCAATCCATCCAACATCCCAAAGACCGCCATCGCGACGCCTTTCAAACTTTTCGAATTCCATTTCATGAGTTTTGGCCTCCGAAATGCTGGCCAGACGTTCCAACGATTCATCGATGAAGTCCTCCACGGCCTCGACTTTTGTTTCCCCTACGTCGACGACGTCTTGGTATACTCCACCAACGCAGACACTCATCTCGCTCATCTCCGCGCTGTATTCGACCGCCTAGCGAGCCACCGAAAATGAGCGTTCAACTATTAATTTGGTCGATTTCCTCCGGTTCACTCGGATCGAGGGTCTTTTAAGGCTTACGTCATACACCCTGTGGCGTCATCTTTTTGTTTTCTTTATTTTTGGTCATATTATGAATAAATGAACAGTCTTTTGAGAAAATCGAAATAAAAAAGTTTGTACAGTTCTTGGATCCATTTTATCAACGGAACATCGAAACCCGTTATTTTGGTGACTCCGACACGAAGAAATCCGCGACATCAGCCCTTGGACGCTATTTACCGCGATGGCCAACACCGACGACGTCGCCCAAGAGCTCGCTCAACTACGACAGCACTCTTAAAAACGCTCTCATTGAACGTCTACCGGTGTCCGACTCTCCCAATTTGGCGTTCGCCAAATACTCTCCCAAGAGGAATTAGGAAACCTGAAACCCTCTCAATTTCTTCGGCATTTGAGATCTCTCGCTGGGACGACTCCTGTTCATGACAATTGTAGGGAACGCGAGTTCCCTAGCAACGAGTGTGAGTGGAGGCGTCTTGTTAGAGATATAAAAAAAGAGAGAGTTTTCGTTTTTGCTAAAATACAGAACTTGATTTTGGTTTATTAAAATGACTTGAGTACCTTACATTTGGCGCTGCGGACAATTTTTTTAAATTTTTTTTATTTTTTTTCGCGCTTGTGGCTGTAATGCCATATAAATCTAAAAGCAAAAGTGCACGAAGAAAGGACAGACATGACGAAGACGGGGACTCAACACCAAACGTCCAACGGAAGCAGACTTCAGACGATGAAGTAGACAGTGGTGAAGACAGGCGAGGAAAAGAAACATATCCAGCAGGTAACATGTCTTTTTTACGAAGCTTTAAATTCCCTAGTTTCGACGAGGAATCAGAGGAATGGCCTTATTACATGAGTCGGTTTGAAATAGAGCTTGAAAGACACTTGCTGGGTAACACAGTGACAGACGATGTCAAAGCGATTCTTTTCCTTTCTTCAGTGGGTCCCACGTCGTTCAAAATTTTGGTCGACCATTTCCGACCGAAAGAGATTAGGACGGTACCGTACACGGATTTGAAACGGGTCCTAAACGGTTATTACGTCAAATCAACTTGTATTTTTTCCGAACGTCGCACCTTCGCATCCAGGTTTAGGAACGAAGGCGAAACAATTCCGAAATTTGTCAATGGTTTGAGGGTGTTAGCAGGTACTTGTGATTTTGGCGAGTCATTGAGCGAACGATTGCGGGATCAGTTGGTAATTGGGATCAATCAGGCGCGCTGGCAAGAGGAACTGATTCGTTTACATCCGTCCAATACCACAACTTTTTCCGAGGTAGAAGCAACTGCACTGGCGTTGGAGAGGGCTTCATCACAAAGGGCGGTACTCTCCACATTTACCACCATTAATCCTGAAGTAAACCGGATTGGAGGGAAGGCCAGCAACAAGTCTGTAGGAAACACACGGGATTTTCCTGGGAAACCGCGTCCACGGAAGTTATCACGTTCCACAGACTGTTTGCAGTGCGGTTTTCCAAAGCACGGAGTGGGACGAAAATGCCCTGCTTCAGGCTCCAAATGCAATGCGTGTGGTAAAGAAAACCATTTCGCAAGGGTGTGTGTTAAAACTCATCGCGCCATAATCGTTGACGCTGGGGCGTCAAATCAAAACATCAGAGCACGACAGTTAGGAGGGTCTGGAAGTACTAGTGCCAGTTCCCTTTGCAGTCAAGACGCCGTGAACAACATTAACGGATGTGGGACGAAGCTTATGGTACCTGTAGAACTTAATGGAGTTAGATTGGAAATGTTGTATGATCCAGGAGCTGCTAAGTCAGTCATAAGTAAACGTGTATGGAAAAAACTAGGATCTCCTCCATTGGCTCCGACGGAAAACCTTCTTGCGTACACGGGATTCCCAGTGGAAACGATAGGGAAGTTAAATCTTCAGGTGTCGGCGTTTGGGAAGCGCAAAAGATTGGAGGTCGTTGTTGTTAAACGAAATGATTTACCTTTATTCGGCCTAGACTGGGCTTTAATTTTCAAGTTGCCCATGCCTGAAGGTGCTCGTTTGTGTTTCGTAGGTGATCAGAAAACAAACTCCTCGAAATCCACTAGTGAAATCGGTCAGAATAACCTCAATTCATTGCTCTCAAAATTCAAGAACGTTTTCGAAGGCTCGGGTAAAATATTGGGCTACAAGGCTAAAATTCACATGAAAGAAGGAACTTTTCCCAGAGTTTTTCGCCCTCGACCGGTCCCTTTTGCCCTACGCTCTCAAGTGGAGGATGAGATAGAGAGATTGGTAAAGGCTGAAGTTTTAGAGCCTGTGGACGCCACGTCTAGTCCTCTCACGTGGGCTTCCCCTGTGGTAATTGTAATGAAATCAAACGGGGCTGTCCGCCTTTGCGGGGATTTCAGGGTTACAATAAACCCACACATTCTCACTGATTTTCATCCTTTACCGACTTTCGACGAAATAACTTCAAAACTCAGTGGGGGCAGATTTTTCTCTGTACTCGATTTGAAGGATGCTTATCTACAACTGGAAGTGGAAGAGGAGTCCCAACATTTTCTCGTGATTTCAACTCACAAAGGTTTTTTTAAATACAAGAGACTTCCATTTGGCGTTTGCTTTGCTCCAAATTTTTTTCAAAAGGTAATGGACACTATTCTTTCGGGAATCAAGAACGTCGCATGCTACCTAGATGATATTCTGATCAGTGGAGTCACGATTGAAGATCATTTAACTGCAGTCGAAGAGGTCTTGACTCGTCTTTCAGCTTCAGGAATAAAGACTCAGGTCTCAAAATGCAAATGGCTTCAAAAGAGTGTTCAGTACTTAGGTCACGTCTTAGACGAAGATGGTATTCGCCCTTTGCCTGATCACTTGGATGCGATAAATAAAATGCCCACTCCGTCGAACGTGCAAGAACTCAAATCATTTCTTGGATCAATAAATTATTATAGTCGTTTTGTTGACAACTTGCAGGGAATTTGCGCGCCCTTGCACAGGTTGACGAAGAAGGATGTCAAGTGGGTCTGGAATGATGAGTGCACTTCGGTGTTCAATCGACTTAAAACATTGATGACGTCCACAAGCTCTCTTACGCACTATTCTTTGGAACTACCTCTGATTGTCTCGGCTGATGCAAGCGTAAAAGGAATCGGGGCAGTCATGTTCCATAAAATGCCTAATGGGACGGAGCGACCTGTGGCTTTTGCCTCTAGGCTCCTCAAACCAGCAGAACAACGCTATTCAGCTATAGACAGAGAAGCTCTGGCTTTAATTTTCTCGCTCAAGCGTTTCGATCAGTACCTTCGAGGCAGAAAGTTCATTTTGAGAACTGATCATAAACCACTTATTCAAATTCTAGGCAACGACCGTGAGATACCCAAGATGGCAGCGAATCGTTTAACAAGATGGGCGCTGATTCTTCGCAGCTACGACTACACTATAGAGTACGTTCAAGGTAAAAACAACACTGTCGCGGATTCGTTGTCGAGATTGCCAATGACAGATGTTCATCCGAGTAGCCTGGAGGAAATGGGAAAGGCCAGTCGTTGTCATCTTCTTCGCTTACATTTACAGGACATGCCTGTGACTTCATCACATTTTAGAAGATTGACGGCCGGGGATAGAGTATTGCAGAGAATTATCGGATATTTGGAAAGGGGATGGCCGGATAAGAAGGACTTGGATGTGAAAATCCATCCATTTTTCGAGAAGAAAAGCGAGCTGTCATACGAAGAAGGCATTCTCATGTGGAATGGTGGACTTTTAGTGCCCCTCGAACTCCAGAAGAACTTTCTCCAGATAATTCATAAGGGTCATCCTGGGATTCGAGCCATGCGAGATATTGCTCGTTTACATTTCTGGTGGCCTGGTGTTGACAGAGAAATTGAAAAATACGCAAAACTGTGCAATCCATGTCAGCAATCCAGACCAAAAGCAGAGGAAATGCCAATTTATTCGTGGAATGTCCCATCTCAACCTTGGACAAGACTTCACCTCGATTTTGCGGGTCCATTCGTGGGATCTTACTGGTTGGTTTTGGTGGATGCAACCTCGAAATGGATGGACGTCATCCCGATGCGGACTACCACGACGGCAGCAACGATCGAGGCTCTGAAAAACATATTCGCTCAGCACGGGCTTCCAGTCTCGATGGTCACCGACAATGGTCCTCAATTCATTTCATTAGAATTTCGTCAATTTTGCAAAACAAACTGCATCACTCACATTAAGGTCACCCCGTATCATCCTAGAAGCAATGGATTAGCAGAAAGGGCAGTTCGAACATTCAAAACTCGAATGACAGCCGCAAATAAATCAAAAGGGACGATTATGGACAAGCTCAGAGAATTTTTAATTTCGTATAGGAACACGCCTCACTCTACCACGGGAAGAACTCCAAGCGAACTGCTAATGGGTCGTCGGTTACGATCAATTTTCGATTTACTGAAGCCCTGCGTTTCTGAAAAAATTGATGTCGCCCTGACAAAACAAAGGCTTTACAGAGACTCTCGAACAAGGTTCAGATCGTTCGTCGAGGGGGAGGAAGTCTGGGTGTCTAACAAGCTGACGAAAGGCTGGACCCCAGGAATAATATTAAGAAGAACAGGCGACATCTCATATCACGTTCTTGTGGACGGGAAGTGTGAACGCAAGCATGCCGACCAAATTCGTAGAAAAGAGGATCGTCCGAGAAAGGGGAAGGAAGATGTAGGGAACGCGAGTTCCCTAGCAACGAGTGTGAGTGGAGGCGTCTTGTTAGAGATATAAAAAAAGAGAGAGTTTTCGTTTTTGCTAAAATACAGAACTTGATTTTGGTTTATTAAAATGACTTGAGTACCTTACAACAATCTCCTCCGATCACTGTGGATCCAACGACTTCCGCTCCCCGTCCAAGCCATTCTGCAAACTCAGGCAGACTTGCCGCTTGATCGTCTTTCAATAACAGCGGACAAAATAATGGAAATCCAACCGGCCTTTTATCCATCAGCCCCTAAGTTCCCCGTCGTCCAACGCTGTATCGCATACTGACTCCAGTCTCGCACAACAACTCGCAGAAATTCGTCAAGAACTGGCACAGCTCAAACTCCAAAGATGTGAACACTCTCGTTCCACGCGATCCCATTCTCGTCAACGACATTCGAGCCGTTCTCGAAATTCATCGCCAGCTCCATCACGCTCGTTGTGCTGGTATCATCAACGCTGGGGTAAAAATGCCCTTAAGTGCTCCTCACCCTGTATATTCCTTGCAAAAAAAACGCCCTGGACAGTCAGTAGTAGCGGCAACCGACTGCCCATCCAAAGGACGCCGCCTTTTTCTCGTCGACCACTTGACAAAACAGCAATTCCTTCTCGACATAGGCTCCGACGTCTGCTGCTACCCTCGACGCCTTCTCCCAAGACATCGTCCTCGCTCCGATTTCTAGCTTCTCGCCGCGAATAATTCCACCATCCCCACGTACAAAAAGCCCTGATTAATTGGGGAAAAATTGCTAATTCGTTGATGAAATTGAGAAAAAGCCAATAATTCACGGCGTCTGAAGCAAATTTCGCGACGCTGAATCTGAAATTGATAACAGTCGCTAATTAGCGGCTAAAATTGGGAAAAAACGGTTAATCGTAGCCAACAATTGAGCATTATTGCTACATTACGGCTAAAATGAAGAAAAATAGTTTTAATTCGCGGGTAAAATCTGTAAAAAGCGCTGATTTGCGGCTTTAACAAAAATCCGTAATTTAACGCTACATAATAATCATGTTTTTTATTTTATATAAGAGAAGAGACCACTTCCCTGGCCACAATAAGTATTGGCCCGACACTGCAGGACGGGCTGTTTAAAAGCTTCTCACTGCGATTCCGGCGTTTCTACAATAGCCACTTTGGCCTGTATTACGTATAAGCTACCAATTCCTAGTCTGAGAACTAACAAATTCGTGTATTTGGCAATAAATAAATCAATTCCGTGAATATTTTCAACCGGAAACTTGAAATTTCGCAGTTTTTTTCCAGCTCAGAGTGATGTAATTTCGTAGCAATATTTGCCAGGCTTAGCTGGGGTTGGTTAGCCCGGGTTTCGCGGACTGGCAAGAATCAAAATCAGTGATATGGAATGTTTATAAAAACTGAAAACCCGCCAAGGGTGCTCTTGCCTCTTGTTTTGTCTGATAAGCTCTCGACGCTGTACGTTTCTGGTTCTGGAAATACATGCTGTTACGAGATCTTTACGATCTGTTGAGTTTCCCCGGTCCATCGTTCAAAACAACCAGAAAACTTGTAATTTTGCACTATATGAAGACGAGAAACCACAGCGATTTTGGGAATGTTCATCCATAAAACTTCCAATTTCACGGTTATTCAGTCGCCCATGGTTCTGGAACCATGGGATGCGAAGAGCGGCCGAGAACTGCGCTGCTTCTATATCCCGCAGTGAAGTTTCCAACTATGCCTGAGTTTCTGTGCAGAGATCTGACAGCAGTCAGCCAGGAAGCCAAGGACGAGGACCGGACCCGGAGGTGTGTGGTAGCTTCCGCGTACTTCCCGGGGGACGCTGAGGTGACGCCGTCGGGGGAGCTTCAGCGTTTGGTCCTGTACTGCAGCGCGAGGAACCTGCAGCTGATTGTTGGTTGTGACGCGAATGCTCACCATAACATCGTCGTTAGTGGTAACCGCGACCTTTGGCTTAATGGTTTGCCGAGGTTTAAGCCCGGCACGCAAGTATGATATACTGATGTACACTGTGAAGGATGGGGGTGCTGGGATCGGGGTCTTTGGTCACAGGCTATGGCATTGGAAGTCCCTTATTGGGGCGACCGCAACCATTTTTCAGGCGGAGATCTATGCTATAGAAGCCTGTGCACGAAAAATTAGTCATACCATAGCGTCATACCTGTAGCGAAAATCGTTATACCATAAAATCCAAATCCATAAATCTCCAAAAATTAGTATTTCTCGTTGAAGTTAGTTTTAGCAGGTTTCATCGACTTTGAGCAGACGGAAAAGGTCCGCGTGCTTCCAGCTGCTTCCTTGGACTTCAGACCCCACGCAGTAGCTTCCCGTGGTGAGGGGGAACCGCCCCGGATCAGACGGGCCCCCCGAAAAGCTTAAATATGGATGAATGAAGATTTTTAGGTTATCCATGAATGTTGGTATGTGAAGAGGTCGAAAAGTTGGACAGCGATTTGGCTACTTTCTACGAATTTCAATTTATCCGATCTGATGGAGAACATAACGTTGCAAGTGATAACAGCCAAGACTGTGGGCTAAATATTCGATTGAGCCCCCGAAAGCGCTAATCTGGTGGCTCAAATTGAAAAAATTCGCGATATCTTGAGGAAAATTCACGGATAAAAAGAGAAAATACACCGTGTCCCCAGTTTCATTAGGTCCTTAAGCAAACAATTGAAAAAAACCCGTTAATATTCGTGACTATAACTGCGAAAAAGCGCTGATTCATGGTCTCGCAATGTAACTTCCAGACTAAAATTCAGAAAAAATCGCTGATTCGCGGTGCATGGTTGCCATTCTACGAATAAATTGTGGAAATCAACGCAAAAGGGTTGTTTTAGGACCAACCCCGCGGTTAAAATTGAGATGCCACGTATAATATTGACAACAAAAAAAAACGCTTTCAGGTGAAAATTTGGCAAAAATAGCAGATTCACAACTGAAATGGCGTAAAAACGCTAATTTGCAATGTGCGGGCATAAAGTAGAGGAAAAACCTTAATTCGCGGAAACAAATGAAGAAAATCAACTAGAAAAAATTACTAATTAGCCCGGCTAGAATTAAGAAAAACGCTAATTTTCGGTTCATATTGAGATGAAGTAATAATTCTCTGCAAAAATGGAAAAAAAAACTCCTAATTTGCAGCTTAATTAGAGGAAAACACCAATTCTTGGCAAAAATCTAGAAAATTCGTTAATGCAAGGAACGCTACTACGCTGCTAAAATTTAGAAAAAGCGCAAATTCGCTGCTAAAATTGAGGAACATCAATAATTCTCGGATAAAGTGTGGTGAAATTTAAAATTTCTGATTCAAATACGCTCCTTCTGAAGGCAATTGTGACTAAAATTCAAAAAACTGGAAATTCCTGCACGGCTATAAGTAAAAACAACGCTGATTCACGGGCTAGAAACAAGAAGAAGCAATAATCTATACATAAAAGTAACATAAAATTGCTAATACGGTGCTAAAATGTGAAAACCCGCTAATTTGCGGGTAATATTTAGAAAATAAATAATTAGTCTGGCCAAAATTAAGAAGTTTTAAAGGTTATTTTGAGTTTTAATTGAGAAAAAGTGCTAATTCAGGGCTAAAAATGGAAAATACCGCCAATTTAAAGCTGGAATTGCGCAAAACTCTGATTCGCTCAAATTGAGGAAAACTATAATTTGCGTCAAAGCTGAATTATACGTCATTCGCGGCTTCTGATGGCAACTTCTGAGGCATAAATTGAGAAAAAACGGCAATTTATCGCAATGGGTGAAAAATCCGCTTATTCGCGTGTAAAACGGAGACAAATTGCGCTCAGTGAACCTAATTTGTGAAAAGCCCCCTATTTCGAGGCTAATTCATGAGGAAAACACTTAAGAAAAACGTAATGTTTAGTTAAAACTGAAAAAAGCGCTAACCCCCTGCTAAAAAAAATGGAAAAAATCGCTAATTTGCTGCTAAAATTGAGGAAAACGCTAAAACTCGCTGAAAATTGAGAAACATCGCTCACGAGATAAAACGCTGCTTTGCTGCTAAAGTTGGGAGAATGCGCAAATTCAATAGCTATGGGGGGGAGGGGTCAAAACCGCTAATCCGTGGCTGAAATTAAGAAGAATGGTACACGCGGCCAAAATTGAGAAAAGCGCTAAGTCAGAAAAAAGTTGCATTAAATCGCCAAATTCTTCCCCGGAAAATGAGTTTTACACAAAAAGGGTCGTAATCCACCGAAAACTAACATTTCCGTTAGGAAATATCGCCTTTAGCCTTCCAATTCCAATTTTATGTCCAAAAACTGACAATGTTTTCCCTATAAATCGATACTCGTAGGAAAAGATTGGCACACTCAATACTGGGTGTCCAACTTTTCATCAACGTCATGTAAAAAACCAACGATTTTCAACTCAAAACTGACGTTTTTTAACCCAAAACTAAAGACTTCACTCTAAAACTGAATATTTTACTTTAAAATGACGATTTCACGCCAAAGGCGAAATGTTACCCCTAAATTATAGATTTCACAGCAAAACTGGCGTTTTTAAAACCCAAGGCTTCGCCACAAATTGATGATTTCTCTCTAAAACTGGCGGATATAACCAAAACTGATAAAAAACAAGATCTTTCAAAATAACGGACCAGTCTGCATTTTTTTTTTTTTTTTTTTTTTTTTTTCGGGATTGTAGTACCTTGCAGTGTTGTAGGGGGGAAAGACCCAGGCGGAGGCTTTCGCCATTTTGCCTGGCGCCTTTCCTACCCCGAAGTGTAGGACCTCAAAAACCCAGAGGTTGGCCGCAGTTGACCAGCGCGGGAATGAAATCCGCGACCGCAGTGACCATGGGTGCCAGGCCACTGGAACGCAATGCCCTAACCCCCCCACGGACACACCGGCCATCACCAGTCTGCATTTAATAAAACTGCAGATTTTACCCCTCAAGTGACGAATTTTACCAATGAATGGACAGTTTTTCTTTGAATTAGCGCTTCTCCCCAGTTTTAGATGTGGGTTAGCCATGTTTTCCATTTTCGCAGTAAAATAACACTTTTTATTCATTTTAGAAGCGGATTAGCGACGATGTATTCACATATAGCGACGAATTGAAACCTTTTTTTAATTTCAGCCGTGAATTAGCACACTTTCTTCATTTTAGCATCTAATGAGCGCTTTTTTTCATTTTAGAAGAGGATTAGCCATTTATTCACGTATAGCGATGAATTGCCAACTTTTTTCGGCCATGACTTCCCATTTAAACACGAATTAGCGCTTTTCCTCAGCTTAAGCAGTGCGAATTAGCGATGTCTTCACATTTTTATCTACAAACTAGTGCTTGCTCTTAAGATTAACAGCAAATTAGCGTCGCTTTATTATTTTAGCTATGATTTAGCGCTTCCTCTCCATTTTAACAGCGAATTAGCGCTTTTTTTTCGAATTATAACGCAATCTATCCATCTCCAGCGCTGTTTCACAATTTGAGCAGTGAACTATCAGGATGTATTCACATTTACCCGCGAATTTAGCCGCTAATCAGCGATTTTTCTTAATATTAGCTGCGAATTAGCGCCTTTTCTCCATTTTGTCAGCGACTTGGCGATGTATACCAACGAATTGGCGCTATTTTTCTCAATTTCAGCCATTGAATTGCCCCCGGAAATTGCGGATTGGCGTTTTCTCACTTTTGAAATACAATGGGCAGTTTTTCTCAATTTTTGCTGTGAATTTTATGTGATGCTTATTACCAATTTTTTTTTTTTTTTCATTTTAGCAGTGAATTAACAGTTTAGAGCGCAGTAGTGATGTATTCACATAACATAGCGTCGGATTAGCACTTTTTCTTATTTTAGCCTTAATTAGCGCAGTTTCTCTATTTTAGCAGCGAATCAGCAGTTTTCTACATTTAACCACGAATTAGCGCTTTTCATCCATTTCGAAAGCCAACTAAGCGATTTTCACAATGTAAGCCGCCAATTAGCACTTTTTATAGTTTTTAGAAACGGATTAGCGACGTATTCACATTTAGCGACGAATTAGCTCTTTTCCTCCATTTTAGCCGTAAATTAGCGCAATCTTCTTTTTAGCAGCATTTTTTCCATTAGCAGCAAATTTGCGCTGTTTTTCAATTTGAGCATTGAATTAGCGATTTTTCTCAACTTTTAGCTGCGGATTAGCATTGTTTCTCCAGTTTAGCAGCTAATGGGCGATGCATTCACTTATAGTAATGAGTTAGCGCTTTTATTCAATTTCACGGTTTTTGCGCATTCAAAAATCCAATTTCAGAGGATTCAAAAAAATCAGTTTTATACCAAATTTTAGAGTTTAACCTCAGAAATGAACATTTTACCCCAAAATGGGTTATTTTAAAAATTGTGATTAGATTTGGGATCTAGTTGGGATCAACTAACTCGCGGATCAACCAAAAGCGGGACCAAAATGGGGATTTTCCATGGTTTTGATATCATGGGGGTGTGGGGTGTCGATTTTCACGTAATTTCAAGCTTTTGACAGCAAGATTTGGCTACATTCACGAATAACAAACCCATTTGCAAAAATTTGCAGCGTTTTTGTTTGGAGAAGTAAAATCTGAAAAATTGGGTTTTCACTTGTGTCAGATCTGCGAAAACGGTATTTTAGGGTGCAAAAACCGCGAAATTGTGATGTCAGCCTTGCGAAATTCGTTTTGTTGTTTAACAAAAATCCTCGACTATTTTTTTTTTTTTTTAATGTGGGCGCTGACGAAACAAAATATGGTTATCCTGAAGGATTTATACTTTCAGAACGTATCTATAGGGGTGGGCAGCTGCCCCACTAAATTGGCGGTTTCGAGTCCAGGGGAGGGCAGCTGCCTACCCCCTGCCCCCCCCCCCTCTGGCTAAGCCCATGTAGGAGATAGTTTCTTTTGGGCTTTCCTCCCCGTTTTTAATTAAAATAAAATGGCCATTAGCTGCACTCTGTCGCGTGGCTTCAGGTAAATTATACATAATACGTCACTTGGCGATCTCAAGGTTCAAGAAGGGGCCCTGTATGATGGGAAAGTGAAAAGTTACATTGCGCCAAAGTTGAGAATGTCCTACTGTAGTGCTTCTTGAAAAGAAAAGATTTCTTCAAGCGAGAACCAAAGAATAGTCTAATGCGGTATAGAAGAACGTTCTTTATTGAAGCAGTTCTATTTTGCCCATTGTCTTCGTAAATAATTGCTTTCGGGTAATCATCCATTTTTATAACCCTTTTCACTACAAATGGACCTTTTATGAACGGCTTTCTATTTTGATACCCGCATTGAACCAGAATCTCGCTTCCAACTACTATTCTCGGGATGGTTTTAGGATGCCTAGAATCAAAGTTCTTCTTCATCCTAGAATAGTAGTGTTGTTGCTCTTCTTTTGTAAAGGGACTCTCCTTTATCATTTCGTCGCTGACTCTAAATTTTAGGTCCACTGGAAACAAGTTTGTCTCTCCAAATGCCTTGTAGTGAGGTGAACATCCAATAGCCGCCGAATGAGACCTGTTCATGTGTTTCACAGCAGATTCTAAGCACACCTTCCATCCTCCTTTCATGTTAGGATAAAAAGAAATGTACTGCTTCAAGTCTCTAATATTCCTTTCTGCAAGTCCATTTCCCGCCGGGTGATAAGGGGAAGAAGTGACCAGTTGTATGTCATTCTTTTTAAGAAAGGTAGACATTGCAGAAGACGTAAATTGAGGACCGTTGTCGCTGACTACTTTCTTCACCTTTTCAATGTGTGGGAAATTTTTTAAATAGCCAACGACTGCTCGTGAGCTCGGCTTCATTGCCTTGGCGAATGTGTATTTGGAAAACTCATCCACTATCACCAAGGATGACCTCGATACTTTTTAGCCTTCACTTCCTTTGCTCAATTCCGCGAAATCTACGTGAATTGTAGAAAAAGGCTGTTCAGCCAGCGTAGGCACAACCATTACATCTGGCTTCGGCTTGAATTTAAACTTCATAAACTGGCAGTCAGATCATGTTTTCACGTACTTGGATATGTCATCTTTCATTTTTGGCCAGTAAACCTTTGCCTCAGTTTTAAGTATGTCCTGAGGAAACCGTCATGTCCACCTGATTCTGGGTCATCGTGGTAGCTCCGAAGGACAGCTGGAATCAATTCTGGTTTTATTTGAATTCTTCCGTGAATTCGTTGAGTAGTTGATTCAGTAATATTTGCTTCTAAACGGCCAACACAGGGCGTCAGCATCCTCGAGGTCGCTACCCTTTCTGTGGTTAATTTTTAAATCATAACCCATTAGAAATACTTGCCACCTTGCAAGACGACCTTTTGGCTCCTTTAGAGTCAAAAGGTAGCTTAAAGCCTGGTGATCGGTATGAATTGTGCATGACCTATTCTCGATATAGCTTCGAAAGTATTTTAGGGCTTTTATAACAGCTAGAGCCTCCTTGTCAGTAACTGAATAATTGATTTCAGGCTTCGAGAAGATGTACGAGTAGTATCCTATTACTCGAAGCTGGCAGTTTTTCTTTCGGGAAATATCGCGCTGATAAAGGATACCTCCACAACCGTAATGCGAAGAGTCTGTACACAATTCAAATGGCAGTTTCCAATCGGGTAACTGAAGGATGGGGTTCGACGAAATGCTCCGAACCAACAGTTGAAAAGCCTCTTCTGCTTCTTCTGTCCAAACGAATTTCACCTCTTTTGCTTTTAATCTGTCCAGAGGCCGATTAATCTTAGCATAATTAGGGATAAAAGATCGAAAATGACCTGTCAAACCAGCGAAAACTCGCAAGGTGTGAAGGTCGTGTGGTCTTTGCATGTTTCTTACTTTTTCTATTGACTTCTGTTTCGTTGTTTTTGTATTTCCATCAATAACTCTGCCAAGAAATGTAACCCGATTCTCGCCGATCGCACTTTTATCAATGTTGCATGCTAAATTGGCCTCGGCCAACTTTTTTAAGACGAGGTATGTCCTTTCCCCACATCCATCCTTGGAGTGGCCTCCGATTAGGATGTCATCGATGTACACGCGTGTCAATGGATCGTTGAGTAGGTCACCTAGAACATGAGTCATGGCTCGCTGAAATTTCGATGGGGAATTCTTCCAGCCGAAGGGAAGCCGGTTGAACTCAAAATGGCCGAAAGGAAGTACAAAAGCAGTGAATTTTTTAGTATGTTCGGATAACTGGAGTTGCAAGAAACCGTCTTTCATATCAAGTTTTGAAAAATAGTGACAACCACCGAAATTGCAAATAATGTCGTCTAAAGGATCTAATTCGGTATGCTTGTTGATTTCCCGATAATCCTGGCATAAACGCCAACTGCCATTTTCCTTCGGCACAATTACGCATGGAGAAGCGTACTCGGAAGTTGAGGGCCTAATGATTCTTTTTTCTAACAATTGTTGTACCTTTTGTTGAGCCCACGAGTACTTCTGTCTCGTCAGACGATAGGGTTTTTGTTTTATGATAGGAGCATTGCTTTTTAGAGAAAAGTCAATTTTGAAATCAGGGGGCTTATTCTCCAACTCCGAAGCAATAGCTTTTTCGAAGTCATATGTTTATTTCATTAATTTTCTTCAAACAAATCAATGAAATAAACACATGGCTGGCGAAAAAAATATTGCTTGTTGTTAGAGAATAGGCCCCCAGGCGTTTTCGTTTGATTGAATAGTGATGGAAAGAATGAAAGAATATCAGATGTTGAAAGAATTTTTGGAGCCTTGCTTTTATCCTTGGGGGTTGATATGGAAGGTATGGGGCTTTTATCAACCAGGTTAAAATGGGTGTTACTTGTCGCCCGTTGATGCACCAATTGGTATCCCAGTTTGGCTAGCATGGGGTGCCCAATGATTAAGTCATAAGACAGTTCATCCATCACATAGGCCTTTTCTTCCACTTCAACGCCGTTTGATACGATTTTAATTGAAACAGAAGTGCTTATCCGCTCAGTGGACCCATTAAATCCTTTTAAAATTTTACTTTCTTTCATACACGGCCATTTATTCTGTACAACTACTTTGGACCTCACGATGTTGACAGTGGCGCCCGTATCCTATCCTCCATTGGAATATTATTTATTAGAAACTTTTGGGTGAGAGGGGAATGAACTGAGTAGGCCACAAAATATGATGAAAAAAAAATCCGAATTTTTTACTTTTGCTTCATCTTCAACACAAAAAGTATTTTTGAATGGAATCTTCTTTTGCATCTCTTGCTTGTCTCCCTTGAAGGAAGCCATAGGCTCTAACGGCTTAAGTTTTTCTAAAGCGTGACGAAAGTCATCCCTTGAATTGAACTCCTGATGGGAAAGATGAGTTTGAAACGTTTGGGGCAGGCCAAGCATGACTAAAAGTATGAATGCCCGATCTGGAAGTTCACCGTAAGCTAGAGAAAGCAGCCTCTGCTTTTCGTAGAAAAACTCCATGAGATGTCCTCCCCTTTAGTGCCACTGATTCGCTTTTATAGCCAGATCCAAAGGGTTTTGACCAAAAGCCTTCATGAAGGACTCCTTCCATTCACGCCAATCGTAGTCATGATGTCTTTCTAGTGAGGAATTGAACCATTTTTCAGCCATACTACCCGAATCGAAATGGGTAACCAGATTGAATATCTTCTGCCACCAGTCTGTACACCAGTAAATTGCCTCACAGGCTTTATCGTAGACATTCATCCAGGTGGATGGATCCTGCTTTTTCCCGTCGAACTTAGCGATTTCCAATTTCGAGCGACGAGACGCGTCCACGAGGCGTGTAAGCGCACCGAGAGATTGAGAAGTTGAATCCAAAAAGGCTTTCATTAGTTGAATGTTACTCTCTCGCTGGGATTCGACGATTTGCTCGAAGAAGGAACAGAAAGAAGAGGCTGAAGCATCCTGAGCAAAGTTTTGTGACGACAGAGAGATATAGTAGTCGAAAACGTCTCGTGTCATGAAGATTTCCAGCGTTCGTTGTGTGAAATCTCCATCGAGTTGTGCTGTTAGTTCATTGTTAACGAGTCGAGAGTGGTGGCGAATATCGCGAAAAACTGGCGGTATGCTCAACCAGTTGCCATTCTTCTCCCTGAAGGAATGGCGTTACTGGAAAGGCAAAGTATCGTAAGCGCCACTTGGCCAACTTTACAGGAGATGCATTTTTCATTTAGGACAACTTAGGGCCGTATTCAGAAACTCACCTTTACAAAGCCTTAACTAAAGGAGTTGAAAAATGTGATGGTTTAATACAAATGTGTCATCTGTTTTGAAGCGCTTAAAGGAGATGTAAAGGTTAAGCCGCCTTCACATGCGAGCTGTGGCACCTCCTGTTCTGAGGCCTTATATGTCAGCATCAGAGTTACAAACGTGGGAAAACTACATCAAAACGGACGATAACTTCTACACTGCTGTAAGTTTCTCTATTGGTAACTCATTTCAATGTATCGTGTTTTCTATACGTAGAAGACGCTTTTAGGTGAACTTGGTAGCAACGCACGGCGTCACCGGATGCAAAGAATCTGTTTATGCCATGTTTCGTACGCGTCGGGGAAGGAGTCTCTGAGCAAAAATCGGCTTTTACGCAGACGCTGACTTACAAGCTTATAAGTGGTAACTATATATTTTGTTGAAATGCTAGCCGCGTGACTTTAATGCAAATAATTTCAAATTCTACTCTCTTGGCACGTTTAATCGATTAAAATGTAACTATGGTACTACGTTTCTTCCAGTTGCCGTCAAAAAATACCTGGACGACTTGCCCCAGAAAAAGTTCTTTCCTGTATCCATCAACGAAGGTGTCAAAATTGCTGTATCGAATTGGCTGAAAGATAGTAGAACCCGCCTAAATAATAAAAAGAAGAAAGAGGAAAATGAAATGAGAATGCTAGCAAACCAAGTGGACGAGTCAGATTGAGGTAAACATAAGTTTATCGCAGTTCCTCCATGCTCAGGAGCGTTAATTAATTCATAAATCATTGCTTGCAGAGTGTCCTACGTAACATAGACATGACGGTTAACCCACCAAAGTGATTGCTTCTATATTAACATTTCAACTTTGAATTTTAATATACATATTTCCTTGTTTTCCATTTATTTATTTAATAATTTATTAATGAAAAAGAGCTCATCGACCGATCTAGATTTAGCCAACCCACTAGCATTCAATAAAAACCAACCGTGATTATACGTCGATTCGATGTCGATGAGTCAACGTCTTTTCGATGACGATGGTTGCTCGACGTTAACGTTGACCCATCGACATAGATTCGACTGAGAATCGCGGGACGTTTTTGACTCGATGTCGACTCGATTTTTGATTCTATCATCGACTCGATGAATGACGTTGATTCGATGTCGATTCGATGGAAGTGTGTTTATGGGGAGGGGTGGGCAGCTGGCCCCACTAAATCTACGGTTTCGAGTCTAGGGGAGGGCAGCTGCCTACCCCTGCCCAACCCCTTCTGGCTACGCCCATGTAGGAGCTAGTTTCTTTTGGGGTTTTTCTCCCCGTTTTTAATTAAAATAAAATGGCCATTAGCTGCACTCTGTCGCGTGGCTTCAGGTAAATTATACAATATACGTCACTTGGTGATCTCAAGGTTCAAGAAGGGGCCCTGTATGATGGGAAAGTGAAAAGTTACATTGCGCCAAAGTTGAGAATATCCTACCACGCATTGTTACAAATGAAGCGCCCCCCCCCCCCACCCCGCCGGCTCCGCTACCAACCACGCGAGTTGAACGCACTGTGCAAGATTTTGTATAATTCTTTTAAAAAATTCCTCGTGGAGCTTCAACTTGATGAATTCTCCATGCATAGTTGAATTTTTCGAAGATTACAGCCAGCTTCTCAATTTTCATTAAAATGCGGTTCTTAATAATCAAAAATCCATCAAGAATGTAATAAATATATAGCGATCACTTTGGCTAAACCAACATATTTTGAACGTTTTTCAAAATACGAAAATAACAATAAAATAAAAAAAAATAAAATAAAACGAAGGAGATAAAACGCCTCAGGATCTCATTTTAGTTAAAGAGGTCCTACGAAAAACTTATCGCTCAAGAATTTCCGCGGATAAAAAAAAAAAACGTGATTCGCGCTGATTGAAATCTTACGTGTGATGTCACCAAACAAGACAAGAAGCGCACATTCTTCAAAAAGCGAGTGCATTTTGTTATGTAATGCGTATATAAATGGACCGCCGCGCCGTTATTCCAAACATGGAATAGTTTTGACCGTTGTACTGACATACGAGAGTTGCTAACCCAGTTGGTGAATGGTTGGCGTGATGGGGTCGGGCGGGGGTGGGGAATTATTAATGTGTTAATTTATAATGTAATGCTGTTTGAAAGATATTCATCGAGATACTCCTTTCTTCACACTTGTGCCCCGGTACATTCTTATCTTTTTTTTTACTTTATTCGCACGACTCTCTTTATACTATTCGATGACGTTTTATGCGCAAAATACTCCCATTGTCTCACATTATAAAACAATCGGTTCTCATATCTTCTAAAACCTTTTAATGATCGTCTTATCTTGCGGGTATAATGCTCCGAAATGAAAGAGGTCTCTTAATTGTTGATGTTCTCGCGCATAAAATGTCAAGTGGAATTGAACGTCCATTTTGCCACCGGAAAAAGGTTTTTTTTTTTTTTTTTATCTTCTTCGGGGTAGGGGAAAGGGCATTTGAGCAGAAGCGGAGGCGGAGCCTTTGGCGGCGGCGGTATAGCAGCTCTTTTCGACCCCCCACGTGGGTCGATACTGGAGTTTAACGCAGCCGCGTTTGATTAGTCGATAGTCGAGAATTATTTTTTTTTTTTTCTTCTTCTTCAATTTGACAGCTTTTTGGATGCAACGAGTGAAAAGAGTGAAAAACGTGTAAAAGAAGCAGGTGTTGGTAGTTGTTATACGACTTGTATCTAACGATGTCTTGGCGCCGACAGAAATGAAAAAAAGACTGGTGGTGGAGGAGGGCAGGGGGGGAGAAAAAACTCATAAATGACATTTCTTTGAAAAAGAAGTGAAGGAAATGGGCTAAATTGTGGTATAAAAGGAGAGGGGAAAAAAAGTAGCAATTAAAAAACACGAATGGGCGGGAGAGGCACGTATATTGAAGAGCTTGGGGGGATTTATGAGACTCGCCAAGGAGACTCGCTCAAGCTCTTATTGTTCGAGAGAGGCCCAGGTGATTCAATTAATTTATAAACACGCTCGGTATTGGCCGAGTCTAACTAGTCTAACTCCTAACTGGGAAATAAGGATGAAAAACATGGCACCTCCGGCCAGAACGACCACAAGAAGTCTGCTTTTGGGCTGAGGAACGCATGAACCTGGCGTCTTTTTGATCGGAACTCAAGGCCCTCACTATCTTCTTCCGAAGCACTGACGTCATAGCACCAAGAGAAAGCTATTTCATATCGAAAAAACGATAAAACGTCATTTTTGAGGGAAATTATAAACGCCACGAAATTAATCGTAAGCGACAGTAATTTGGCGCATACGATCCCAAGCGGAAGTCTCATGTCGTTTACGTTTGGCTGAGAGGGTGGATACGATGTTTTTGATGGCGCTTACGTTTTCCCGTCCAAATTTCAAAGCTAAAAAAAAAAGTTTTAACCCAATTTTGGCTTATTTTGTTGTTGTTTTATGTACATGTACGTGCCATAGAATCTAAAAACCCCAAAAACTCAAATTCACGAAAATTGGCGCTTACGATACTTTGCCTTTCCAGTAACTTGGAAGCTCACCTCTCCCCGGCCTTTTTAAAACTCACGTCAACGGTAAGTGCGTCCGTGGCCATAGTTACCGACCGCGCCAAAGTTGTAGTGCTTCTTGAAAAGTAAAGATTTCTTCAAGCGAGAACCAAAGAATAATCATTTATTATTTTTTTTTAACATATGAAGGGGGGGAGAGTTTGGAGGGAACTGCATGTATTTATATTTTGAGGTGTTACACTACCACGCATTGTTACAAATGAAGCGCCCCCCCCCCACCCCGCCGGCTCCGCTACCAACCACGCGAGTTGAACGCACTGTGCAAGATTTTGTATAATTCTTTTAAAAAATTCCTCGTGGAGCTTCAACTTGATGAATTCTCCATGCATAGTTGAATTTTTCGAAGATTACAGCCAGCTTCTCAATTTTCATTAAAATGCGGTTCTTAATAATCAAAAATCCATCAAGAATGTAATAAATATATAGCGATCACTTTGGCTAAACCAACATATTTTGAACGTTTTTCAAAATACGAAAATAACAATAAAATAAAAAAAATAAAATAAAACGAAGGAGATAAAACGCCTCAGGATCTCATTTTAGTTAAAGAGGTCCTACGAAAAACTTATCGCTCAAGAATTTCCGCGGATAAAAAAAAAAAACGTGATTCGCGCTGATTGAAATCTTACGTGTGATGTCACCAAACAAGACAAGAAGCGCACATTCTTCAAAAAGCGAGTGCATTTTGTTATGTAACGCGTATATAAATGGACCGCCGCGCCGTTATTCCAAACATGGAATAGTTTTGACCGTTGTACTGACATACGAGAGTTGCTAACCCAGTTGGTGAATGGTTGGCGTGATGGGGTCGGGTGGGGGTGGGGAATTATTAATGTGTTAATTTATAATGTAATGCTGTTTGAAAGATATTCATCGAGATACTCCTTTCTTCACACTTGTGCCCCGGTACATTCTTATCTTTTTTTTTACTTTATTCGCACGACTCTCTTTATAATATTCGATGACGTTTTATGCGCAAAATACTCCCCATTGTCTCACATTATAAAACAATCGGTTCTCATATCTTCTAAAACCTTTTAATGATCGTCTTATCTTGCGGGTATAATGCTCCGAAATGAAAGAGGTCTCTTAATTGTTGATGTTCTCGCGCATAAAATGTCAAGTGGAATTGAACGTCCATTTTGCCACCGGAAAAAGGTTTTTTTTTTTTTTTTATCTTCTTCGGGGTAGGGGAAAGGGCATTTGAGCAGAAGCGGAGGCGGAGCCTTTGGCGGCGGCGGTATAGCAGCTCTTTTCGACCCCCCACGTGGGTCGATACTGGAGTTTAACGCAGCCGCGTTTGATTAGTCGATAGTCGAGAATTATATTTTTTTTTTTTTTTCTTCTTCAATTTGACAGCTTTTTGGATGCAACGAGTGAAAAGAGTGAAAAACGTGTAAAAGAAGCAGGTGTTGGTAGTTGTTATACGACTTGTATCTAACGATGTCTTGGCGCCGACAGAAATGAAAAAAAGACTGGTGGTGGAGGAGGGCAGGGGGGAGAAAAAACTCATAAATGACATTTCTTTGAAAAAGAAGTGAAGGAAATGGGCTAAATTGTGGTATAAAAGGAGAGGGGAAAAAAAGTAGCAATTAAAAAACACGAATGGGCGGGAGAGGCACGTATATTGAAGAGCTTGGGGGGATTTATGAGACTCGCCAAGGAGACTCGCTCAAGCTCTTATTGTTCGAGAGAGGCCCAGGTGATTCAATTAATTTATAAACACGCTCGCTTTTTAGATAGCCAACTATTAAGACATTAATCAAAAGGACTATCTTGGGCTATAAAAATAGTTTTAAAAGTATTTTTCAAGCTTAGCTCCCCTGCCAAAGGCCTCTCTCCCACGCGCCTTCCTTTTTTTCTCCAATTTATTTAACTCTTCTCTTCTAGTAATGTTGACACATTAGCGCCCCGCTTAAACCAGATTATACGAACATCAGGGGGGGTCCCCTTTTTTTCGACTTGGGTCGTTCTCATGAGCATTAGAATTGTCCTCAGTTATTCTTTCGAGGGGATTTAAGTTGAAAATAGTCCCCCTCTCCACACACACACACACGCGAGTCCACCCACCCTTTTCTCTCTCTCTCTCTGCCAAAAGTCACACGAGTACGACCCGGGCGGTGGATTAGGTGATGTAGAAAGACCCTTTAGTACTCTTTTTACTTCTACCTCAATTACCTTGCATTGTATCGGGTGGGGTGGGACTATACTTCTGATTATACATTAAATAGTTCGTTATGCCTTTCAAGTTTGGCCTGATTTGACAAAGTCAATGACATGATCATGTCGGACTCTTTCTCCCCTTCTCCCCCCACCTGATCGGCGGGGATTGAGTCGAGACACACGACCTTCCCCTCCATAAAATGGTCCTTCTCTTTTCATCTTAATCACCGTCGTTTCTATATATATAAAGGGATAAAAAGTTTCCCCTGTTGCGATTTTCTCAGGCATCATTTATTCATACATCACTTCCTTTTTCAAAGGTTATCAAACAAGTGGTTTTTTTTTTCAACTTATCAGGTAATGAGAGTTATCCAAATAAAGAGATTAACGAGCTTCTTTCTAGTCTTTTTTTTAAAATGCTGCCAAAGGGGAACGAAAACATTCATAAAATAAATAAAATTTGCGGCGTTGAAAAAGATAACATTCTTATCATACGGTTGGGTGGCAAGGGCAGGGGGGGGTACAGGTGAAAAAAACAAAGAAAAACAAAACGTGAAGGGCAAGAAGGGGTTGGCACGGAGAGGCAAAGGAAAAGAAAAGAGGGTTACAGGTTGGCGTTGGTCATGCCATTGCGTTTCTCGTGGAATCCAGTCTTTTCCTTTCATCTAAAGCCGGCAGCCTGCTTCGGCTTCGTCTTCGCGGCAACATTTTTTTTTTTTAAATAAATAAAAAATAGTAAATAATAAGAAATAAAAAGAAACAGTTTTTTTCTCGACTTTCACGTCATAATCTTGAAAATCGGGAATATCCCTGTTGGAATGCGCATTTTACATAGAATGCTACTTATAAAATAATGTTTTATTATTGTTTTTTAAGAATCTAACCGTCCAACCTCCAATGTTTCCGTTCTATTCCGTCTTCTTTTGTTTTATTTTTATTTTATAACAGGGTCCAGTGGGTGTTTGGATGCGGGAAGAGACCGGCTCTCTTTGTGCAATTTACCAAGTAATTGACCCAAAGAAAAAAAAAAAAGCCGCCTTTCCCTTTCAATTCTGGGGAAACAACAGGACTATCAATATTATTATTCTTATATAGTACAGTTGCTGTCAATTATTATTTCTCTTTTAATGAATATCGTTAGGGGTACTTGCTATGTACTTATAAGATCATAGCCTCCCCCCCCCCCATCCTGCTCTGCTTCATCCTCGAGTACAGCATATTGTGGGAAACGTTCAATTGATCGTTGGGGTGGGAGGGAGGGGCACGGGCTTAGATTCATGTGATTCAAAACATCGGACGAGATCTTCACACAGCGTGGACATTATACGACAGTACGACACTGATAAAAACGGCCTTATGACCGCAGGGGATAAGAATTTTTAAACACGCGAGGAAAAAGGTGACCCCCAAGACTGTTAATACTGAGGGGGGGGGGGAAATAATGATTTCTTTTTTCTCCGCTACAGAAAAAGAGAGCAAGCGCCTGCCTGTCGCCGGTTTGATGAGGCTGAGTAATTGGCTCTAGCTTGTTATAAAAAATAAAAAAAAAATGCTCAGGAAGGCACTCTAAAAAGAAATCATTTCCCGGATAAGTTAATAAAAGCGAATAAAAGTTCATAACTACGAATAAAAAAAAAAAATCGCGTTGGAATGCTTCACATCATTTCATAACCTGTTGGACGACTTATATGAATCATGACATTAAAAGCTATGTATTCCAAAATTTTAACTTTTTTGTGCTTGTGGGGTGTAATGAGCCTTATTCTAAAAAGTGAAGCTCAAAATATGTTTTCTACTGTAAGCGTGTACAAGAAAAACGAGACCGCGTAAGACAGAGAACGAAAGTCTATATTTTTCTTTTTTTTTTTCTTTTTTTTTAATTCCAAACAACTTAACTTTACTGTAAATTGATTACATTATAGTTTTGCTTAATTGTAACAATGGAGATTATGCTCCTCACGTAACGTGTTGCAGGCTACTGTCCATTGACAGCCCCCGCTAGTAACTTATTCCGAAATCAAGAGATTTATATGAAGTGTTAAATAAATGCATGAATAGATAAATATATAACTAGATAAATAAATAAATAATCAAATAAATAAGAAATATGAGGAACTAAGAAATTCAACAAATGATTATAAACTATGAATATGGTTCAAATTAATGAGGGCAGTCAGAGCATATCTGGTGGTCTCTTGCGTTTAAGACGCCGCTCCGGTCTTGGTGGGGGAGGGTTATTCGCAATGTTGGAAATGAACTCATTTTGGTGATTTAACATGGCCGAGTGCAGTCTACGGTACGTGGTCCTTAATACGTCATTGACTTCAGGGATTTGTAAATCATTATGTAGAAGAGAGTTCCTGACGTACCATGGAGCGCCAGAAATCACTCGTAGGACCCGATTTTGGAAAGTTTGTATTCGTTTCACCTGCGAGTTAGATGCTGAGCCCCATAATTGGCAACCATACAACCACATAGGTCTTAGAACCACCATGTAAATTAACCGCTTGATGTTCAAAGGTAGTGGGGACTTGCTGTGGAGAAGGAAATACAGTTGCCTGAAGCGGTGCCTTAGCCGGTGGAGTAATTCAGTGATGTGTACATCCCATGTTAGTTTTTTATCAAGTTGAAGACCGAGGTATCGAACAACCTGTTTGTGCGGTATTGTTTCTCCGCTCAGTTGAATAGACGGAGTTGTCATTTTTAGTTTATACGTGAATTGCATCAGAGTAGATTTTTGAGGATTTAACTTTGTTCTCCAGCGACAGCACCAAATCCCTAACTCGTCTACGTAACTCTGCAGTTCTGTAAGCGAAATTTGGTCAGGTCCAGGGGAAAGAATAGCCTGATCATCGGCAAACTGCGCAATAGTGAGTGTGGAGGAACTAGGTAGATCATGTACATAAAATGTGTACAGTATGGGCCCTAGGACACTCCCTTGAGGCACTCCTGCTCTTATATCACACACTGGGGAAACTGAGTTTTTAACTTTAACCGAGAATGTTCTGTTGTGCAAGTAGGAATATATTAATCTATAAAGTGAATCCGATACCACTGATTTTAGTTTGATTAGGAGACCTGGTATCCAAACGCGGTCGAACGCCTTCTCTGTGTCCAAAAAAACTGCATGGCATAATTCCTTCCTTTCGTACGTTTCCAGGATAGTGTCCACGACTCTGTGGAGTTGCTGTACGCAGGAGTGAGAGCTCCTAAAGCCGAACTGAGTAGGAGGTAGCAGTGGGCTGATCGGACCCAATAAGAGTGGCAGTAGTAGGCGTTCGAGAGCGTTTTTAAGAGAGCGGTGCCATCTTTCAAGTTTACCATTGGACTGCGGATGGTACGCTGTAGTACGAAAATGACGAATCCCGAGGCGGTAGTTGAGAATTCGGAAAAGATTGGACTCGAATTGTCGACCTCTGTCGGTGATGATCTTAGCGGGAACGCCGTAACGGGCGATCCATTCCTTGAAAAGAGCGTCAGCCACTGTTTCGGTGGAGATTGATTGAATGGGTATGGCTTCGGGCCAGGAAGAAAAACGGTCGATCAAGGTGAGGATGTAGTGCATACCGTGTGATGGGGGAATTGGACCAATGATGTCCAAGTGGACGCATTGAAAACGTGCGTCGACGGGAGGGAAAACACCGAGAGGACTACGGGTATGACGTCCAATTTTGGATTTCTGACATTGAAGGCAGTTTCTTGCCCAAGATCTGGAGTCTCGCTCAATTCCGGGCCAAACAAATCGTTCACGAATTAGTTGTGATGTACGCTTCGGAGATGGGTGTGCGCTGTTGTGAATTAGAGCGAACGCTTGACGACGAAGGGATAAGGGAATAAAAACGCGGTGTCTATCGTCGCAAAATAACGATATGTTGAGGCCAGGTATGCATTCTCGACGAAGATTTATTTATTTATTTATTATTTATTTATTTCCAAAAAATATACAGTTTACATTATTAATATACACATACACGATGTACACAGTAAGTAACACATACCCTTGGTGTCACACACCAATATTGTGCTGCTCACAGCCATGGTTACATTACGAACAAGAGTCGAGGAAATTAATCTTCCATATGAGCCTAAGCTCGTGTTGGAAGATGAGTGAGCCCAAAACCTTACAAAGCATTCAAATTAAAATGTGTACTCGTATGGAAAACAAGAAAAATTAGTGATTTAAGTTAAACAAGTTAAGCTAAGATTAGGAAAAAAAAAAAAAAAAATTATGATTGAAGTTAAATAAATCAATTTAAGGTAAAGATAGATGGTAGGGTAAAATTATTTATTTTGGACAACTTTAGGCTACAAAATACAACTTACACAAAGATTATAGGAACATGAAGGCAATGCTTTAGGCTAGTTAGGGCCTTAGGAAGACAGAATTTATGGTATAAGGGACATGCTGTAGACAATAACTAGGTAGCTACCGCCAAGCAGTCTTGGATGGGATTGGATCACATATTTTCACATTTTCATCCGCCAAGCAGTCGACTAGTTTATCCCTCAGGTTCTTTGAAAATTTATTATAAAGCAGTTGCTTTCTAAGTGGGCTCGGCAAATTGTTGAACTCATGAAGACCCTTATATTTATACGAGTTCTGAGCAAAGGTAGTGCGGAAAGTTGGGTAAGAAATTTTATTATCGTTACTGAACCTAGTATAAATTGCGTGCGTAGGTAGATTATAGTGTCTAGTTTTCAATAATTGTTTTATGTTACTTAGGGAAATTAATTTATGGAAGGGCAGAATTTTCATATCTAAAAACAGATTGGCAGTATGCTCAAGCCTACCGGTTCTCGCCATTTTTCTTATGAGCGCCTTTTGAGTGATTAGGATAGGTTCCAAATTTGTCTTATAAGTGCTACTCCATATGGGTAAACAATAAGACAAAACGGATTCGACCAAGGCAAAATAAACTTTTCTGAGCAATTTATTATTCAAGACTCGTGCGAGTTTGGAAAAAACGTAGAGTAATTTTCTCAGTTTTACGTTCGTGGTCTGAATTTGTTTAATAAATTTCATCTGCGTATCAAAGAAAATTCCCAGATACCTAGCGCAACTAGTCGAGTTGATCGTTTTGCAAAACGTACAGGGCGTACTATGCCTATCACAATCACGAGCATGGATTATCAATGGAGGCAAGTCAGGAGGATTACGAGGATCAATGCTAAAGGGCACGAATGTTGTTTTGTCTGCATTTAACGTAAGTTTGTTTTTCATCATCCATCCACTCAGAATATTCAATCCGGCCTCAGCTTTCTGATGCGTAACATCCCACGAGTCGGAAGAACAATAGAAAACCGTATCGTCTGCAAAAAGGAGCACTTTTCCTGGGAAGTTTAGTTCTGAAATGTCGTTGACATAAAGAATAAAAGTTAAAGGCCCCAGTACCGTGCCTTGGGGGACCGAGAACGAACCTAAGGCAACTTCATCACTCCTGACCCCGTTAATTTGCACGATCTGCTTCCGATCTTTCAAGTAACTTTTAAACCAACACAAAACTGTATCAGTTATGCCATAATTTTGCATTTTTTTAAACAAAATTTCATGTGAAATGGTGTCAAAAGCCTTAGCCTGATCCAGAAATATTGCCAACGGCTTTTTTCCAGCATCTAAATCTTCTGAAATCAAGTCATAAAGAAAACACGTTGCATCCTGGGTGTTACGATTACTTCTGAAACCAAATTGGGCATCAGTAAGCAGATTGTTTGATTCTAAGAATTCGACCAGTTGCTCCTTAACGCATTTTTCTATTACTTTAGCTACGCAAGAAACCAAGCTAATCGGGCGGTAGTTCTTACACTTGTCTCGATCGCCTGATTTGTATATGGGCGTTACCAGTGCCAATTTGAATATTTCGGGGAACCTGCCTTGACTGAAACTGCGATTAATGATCGCACACAATGGCTTAGTTATCGCATCTTTATTTGACTTCAAGATTTCAGAACTAATTCCGTCAAAACCTGGGCTAGAGCCCCCTCTCAGCGAATCTACAACCTTAGCTACATTTATTTCAGTTATTTCTTTAAAACGAGAAAATGTATGTCCAGTATTTGAATAACTAGTTTGGTTCAAGGTTTCCTCATTTACGTCGTTGATACTTTCAGCGAGATTCTTCCCAATAGTTGCAAAGTACTCATTCAAAATATTGGCACATTTCTTGGGCTCCGCAAGCCCATCAATTATTCGATCACCGATATCCAAATTGACCACCCGAGTTTCTTTTTTAGATTTTTTATCAATAATTTCATTAATCACATCCCACTCCTTTTTACTATTCCCCTGCACCCTGCTCAACCTTGCTTCAAAATACTTGTCTTTTTCCGCACGAATAGTTTGTTTAAGTGTTCGTTGATAATTAAGAAAATAATTGTTGAGCCCTGCGTTGAATGGTTGCCTACGACATGCTGCGTACAACTTTCCCTTCTTTCGTATACTAACAACCAGAGATCTAGTCAACCAAGGTTTTAACGGAGCGAATTTTTTTGGCAAATGAAGAGTTTCTGTTGCGTCAGTCATGTGCTTTTGCATCAGTTCAATAAAGGCTTCAGCGCTTTGATCAACGTCTATACTTTCCAACACGGGTCCCCACTCTTCTGTAGCGAGATTCGCGTTCAATCTGGTGTGGTTCAGCTTATTTGATTTGGGTCTACTGTAGGAGCTTTTATCACATTTATTACATGGTATTATTGCTAAAATGGCTCTATGCTCACTAATTTGAGAGTGGACAACCGCAGGATTCACGTCGACGGATAACCTCGAAAATATGTGATCCAGGCATGAGCCATCGAGAGAGGTAGGGCTCCTAGGTCTTGTAACGCTATTGATACATGAAAGGTAGCCGTGCATTGCCATAATATTAAGATACTTTTCAGTATGACTATCTGGTGAAAAATCAATTATGTCGAAGTTCAGATCACCTATCACCAAATCAGGGCACTTACAATCAATCGTAGATTCAAAGTCGTTAAAAAACAATTCTAATTCTTGTACATTTCTCATGTGTGAGCGATAAAGAGTAAGCATGGAAAATACCTGTTTTTCTACATTCACCTTCAAACTGAACGCACTGGAACCATGTATATGCACCTCAGTTGCTTCTAACAACCCAATTTCCTCTCTAACAAAGCACGCCGTTCCACTATTTTGATTATAAGTTGAAGTTGTACTGTAATAAACATACCCCTCAATATAAAACTCATTATTTAAATTATTGTGTAGCCAACACTCACTTAGGAGTATCACATCAGGTTTAGTTTTAAGTAAGGTTAATTCTATCAGTAATTGATCGAAGTTTTGCCGGATACTCCGGACATTTTGATGAAATATAAGTAAACCATTATTTTTTAGTTCGTAATAATTATTAAGTTCCTCATAGTTGCCGAATTCCGGAGTAAGTACTGTTAATGAATTATCTAGTATGTTACACAAATCCATAGTTACATTTCACTTCAGAGTTTAGTGTTAGACAGATGGATAAAGTGAGCCGCTAGGCGTGATCCTTGCTCCTGTACTTCTCCCTTAGTTCATCCAGTTGGCTGTAGTCATTAATACGGATGGGGCGATCTCCTTCAGCTCTTCTTATATTGATTTTGTAATCACGAGTCCAAACAAATTTGAATCCAATCTCCTTTGCCAGTTTTTTCGTCTCGTACAGTAAGTTGGCGACCTCACGTGGGGTGTGCTCTCCAATATAACAGCGCTCCGTATCCCACCTCCGGTTGATAGAAGACAATTTTACACCAAAGCCATCATTCTGTGTTCTTATAGCGTCCCGATAACCCTGGAAGACACTGTCCCTTTGTCGTCTAGTGAGGAATCGACAGAGCACAGGGCCAGGCCTACTTTCATCCTTAGAGGGCAGCCGGAAGGCAAAATCAATAGCGTCCTCTTCAATGTTTACTTTCACCAAATTTGTGATCCGCTTAACTATTTCGACTGGGTTCTCGTTTTTAGTTATAGGAACTCCGTGGAACATGACATTATTGCGACGAGATTCCACATTAAATTGCATGTTATCAGCCCTCAACTGACTAAGCTCTTGCTTAAGATTCTCATTTTCTTTCATCAATATATTCATTTTTTCCTTATTGTGCTCAATTAATGCCTTTTGTTCGTCGAATTTATCAGAAAGAAATTGCACGCTTCTCTCAACATCGCCCATCTTCCTATCAATACGATCTACAATTTCATCTTTGAACCTTGAAAGAATCCTCTCCATTTCACTCATATTTCCCCCATCTAAGTTAGGCATTGAGACATTACTTAGCTGGTTGCTCTCATTCATCGATGCATCGCCATCAACATCACCCCCATCAAAGTCATCATTCCCATCATCATCAACTGACCCTAAGGTTTTACTCCGGCAGCATTTATCACACTTCCAAGATGTCCTTAAATCAATCTTCATTTTTTTGTAATTTTCGACACTTTTGATACGCGTGCACGACGGATGAAACGCTGCCTTGCAAACAGTGCATTTGGCCGTCTTTTTAGGTGAATGAAGTTCACGAGAACACTTCGCACAATCCTTGCTATCCATGTCAAAGTTCGATAGACTTAAGCTGAGTTACAATGATCGGCTTATCGGCCTCGAGGACAATGCTAGAGATAAGGCTAATCCGATAATCTTCAAACAAAAGGGCGAGCAAGAAAACAGTTCGAAAAGAGAAAAACTTCCGAGATAAGAGAGACACTCAAACCGATGCGAACGTTACCACGGCAAAGGGCAAACTGATTGAGTGACGAATTGAGGCAGAGCTTTTTTAGCTCGTCGTCTGCTTCTTGAATTTTAGCGACGACTGTGAAATCGAAAATATGGATGGAGTCGACTCGGGAAAGGTAATCTGCTACGACGTTTTCACTTCCTTTGATGTGTCGAATATCGGTCGTGAACTGAGCTACAAAATCTAAGTGACGAAATTGACGAGGGGACGCCTTTTCTGGTTTTTGCTTGAAAGCGAAAATGAGGGGCTTGTGGTCTGTGAAAATTGTGAGTTGTTGACCCTCGACGAAGTCCCAAAAGTGCTTGAAGCGTAAATTGCTAGAAGCTCTTTGTCATAGGCACTAAAACGCTAGCGGTTGGCAGGTACCGTCGGTTTGTTGATGAAGAGCAGATCAAATTGCAGTATCTGAAGCGTCGACGAAAAGGGTGAGTCGGGCTTGGGGTGGACGAGAAGGGTAGCGTCAGCGAGATCTTGCAGGCAATGTTCGTAGGCCTCAATCAACTGATCAGTCCATCGGATGGGAGATGTTTCGCTTTTGCTAGTTTTTAAGGCGTCGTGAAGCGTGATTTGGGCCCAGGCCGCGCGGCGGTAGAAATTTATGGTTCCGAGGAAACGACGCAAGGATTGAAAGGTTGTAGGTCGAGGAGCTTCGGTGAGGGCACGAACACGTTGAGGAAGTGGTGATGTGCCGGTTGGTGTGACTCGGAAACCTAAGAAGTCTACTTCGGTTACGCCGAAAACACATTTGTTCACGTTAAGATGGAGTCCGTAGCTCCTGAAACGCTAGAAAACGAAAGTGAGATGCTCCAGATGTTCTGCGGGAGATTTGGAAGCGATAAGCGCATCGTCGAGGTAATCGAAGATGAAGGGAAGGTCGCGAAGTATTCCATCCATAAATCGCTGAAATGATTGACCGGCGTTGCGTAAACCAAAACACATCATCGGAAATTCAAAAAGGCCGAAAGTTGTGATGATGGCGGTTTTTTCGATGCCGGAAGGTGCGACTGGTATTTGGTTGTATGCTCGAAGGAGATCTAGCTTCGAGTAAATTGTTGTTCCGTGAAGATTGTACGTGAAATCGTGAAGATGAGGGAGAGGGTAGAGGTCAGGTTTGGTGACAGCGTTTAGGCGTCGGAAATCACCACAAGGTCGCCAGGTGCCGTCTTTTTTAGAAACGAGGTGGAGCGGACTAGACCAACAAGATTTAAAGGGACGACAGATGCCGAGGTCTAGCATTGTTTGGAATTCTGCTTTGGCAGCTTTCAACTTGTCGGGGTGAAGACGTTGAAAGCGGGAACGAACAGGTGGTCCGGTGGTTTCGATTGCGTGCTGGGTATTGTGTGGTAGAGATGGGCGTGGAAAGGAGGGAGGTTGAACGATCTCAGGGAATTGCGTGAGCAACGCGGCAAACTTATTCGTCGTGTCACAGAGGTTCAGGCGTGCTGGGTTATTCGACGGTGCAGTTGAAGGATGAACACCAGCGACAGAAAGTTGAGGAGTGCCATCCAACAGACGATGACGACGGAGGTCGATGAGAAGATCGAAGTGTGCCAAAAAGTCGGCTCCGATAATGGGGTATGTTACCTCTGTGAGGACGAAGGGCCATCGAAACGAACGGTGAAGACCGAAATCGAGTGAGAGAAAGCGGGAACCATACGTAGGATCGCAGAACCATCAGCAGTAGACAAGGTGAACTTCTGTGGGCCATTAGTTTTGTCGCGGCGCGTGCAGGGAATGACGCTTACGTCGGCGCCTGAGTCGATGAGGAAACGAACTTTGGTTGTTTCGTCGGTGACAAATAGGCGGCGTGTCGAGTTACGGCGATCGCTTGCCGCCACCTGCGATCGGAACATTAGTTTTTTGAAGAAAAGGAACAGGGGGAACGACAGTTTTGAGCTTTGTTACCGAACCTTTCGTGATGATAACAGAAACCTGTTTTTGGGGGTGAAGTGTGTAGTTCTGGTTTGGGACAAGGTGATCTGTAGCGACGGCGTATCAGCGAGGCGGTTGAACGTTGTTCGAGGTCGGTAAGTGAGCCGTTGGATCGCGTCGAGAAGGGTGGAAGAAGAAGGTGCGGAAGTTGTGTGTTCGGAAGGGGAATGTGTTGACTTTGGAGGAAGGAAGTGATGTCGTCCACGGTCAGCAGCTTCGAAAACTATGTCGGCTAATTTTGTGAGAATCGGTAAAGGTTCGGAACTGATGGCGAGAATGGATTGGACGGAAGACGGAAGTTGGTGAAGCCACAAAGTTTTGAGCGCGTCGTCAGATATTTGAGTGCCGGCGAGCTCCTTCATGCGCCTCCAAAGTTGTGACGGTTTATCGTCTCCAAGTTCGACCTCGTGGAGGAGTTTAGTGAATTTGTGTTCGTCGGTGTCGGTGAAAGCGGAAAGAAGCGCTGTTTTCAGGGCATCGTATTTGTGGGTCGCAGGCGGGTGGTTGATGATGTCACTGACGTATTCGAGGACGTCCATGTCGAGAGTGGAAACGACGTAATTGAATTTCGTAGTGTCCTGAGTGATACGGTTGGCTGGTAAGTCGAACTGAGCTTCGACTTGGCGGAACCAAAGATCGGGACGGTGGCGCCAAAACGGAGGTAGACGAACGGAGACCTTGAAATGCGTTGTGGCTCTAGAACCGCGTCGTCATTAGCCGGTTGAGCCATAATACTACGAGTGAAGTCGGGGTAACCAGTTGTATTGTAAGCGTGTACAAGAAAAACGAGACCGCGTAAGTCAGAGAACGAAAGTCTAAATTTTTCTAACAAAGAAAAACCGAACAACTGATGTTTTTATGTAAAAATGTGAAGGGACGCCACACTACAAATGATTTTAAAAAAATAATAAAAAGAGTCTTGTCTTGCCCTATTTATTGTCTATTACAATTTTGGCGCGGTCGGTATTTCTGCTCTTCGCCAATGGAGAGGGTAGAACTACGTTTCAAAAAGACTGGTGACCGTTGCACTCTGCACTGTTTTCGGGTCACCACGTCTCCTTCGACGCCAACGGCGTGAATGTATTTAGCCTCGGAGCACACCGCGACGTACGTCTTCACGCTCCTCTACTCCAGATGGAAGACGTTTCTTCGGCAATTTCTGGACAATTCGCCCAGAAAACAATTTTTGTTGAACTTGAACAATCCGTTGTTGCGTATCTGTCAAATCAATGTAATGGTTCTTCGCCTGAAGAGCTGACGCATCGAGAGGAAGAGTCCCGCGAAGAAAAATTCATGGCGATGATGTCAGTTTTTTTTAAAAAACCAACAAGAAAGCACCCTACTTGTTAAAAAATCAACGAAATACACGGAAAATCGAAATTTATCCACCAAGGAGCAGATGGGGGTGAAAAACTCGGTCCCTGCTTTTCGATCGTTTGCCAGTCCAAGCTACGAAGTAGATTATAGGCTACGTGGAAATTAGTGCCGTTATCGCAGTATATCTTACGAGGCCTTCCTCTTCGAGCGATAAAGCGTCTTAGACCCATGAGAAACGCGTCCGTTGACAACATCCCGACCAACTCGAGATGCACAGCCCGCGTGACTGCGCAAGTGCAGAGCAGAACCCGAACCTTCGAACCTCCTTTTAAAAATAAAGGACCGAAAAAATCTAGGCCGACGATTTCAAATGGCGAGGCAATTCGAAGACGTTCAGCTGGCAGATCAGCTGATTCAACTCTTGCACGCTGTGCTGAAAATCGCTTACACTTCATACAACGACCAATGATCCTTTTAATGGTCTTGCGTCCACCTAATATCCAATATTTTTCTGTAAGAATCGACAATAGTGTCTGTACACCAGCGTGACAATTTTCGGTGTGGAGTTCATAAACCAGTCGTTCGACTACTGTATGATCTTTCGGAAGGAGGATCGGATAACAAAAATCTTCGAGATCATCCCGCTGTAACAGTCGAGTTCTAAGACGGTATAACTTGTGATCATCAACAAAAACTTGTAGTCCTTTCAATCCTGGGTCTGCCTCACTTGAGAAACTATCCTTTTGAATTTTAAAACGGACCCATTTTTCAGCGTCTTCCAATTCTTTGGCAGATAACTCCCCCGAACGGTGTGCTGATGATCTGCAATTTGAGATGAAACGTCTAATCCAACCTAATCGACGGACTATTTGACTAAATTTGGAAAATCGTTCGAAAATACAATTTTTAGTGCCTTCGAGGGAAACGACGGTAGTCACGACTGACTTTCTCCTCTCCTCATCCACCTCCCCCTCGTCAGAGGGTGAAAACGAGCGTGGTCATTCTTCAGGTGGTTTTTCCAACCATTCAGACTTCAGTAATTTACTGGAAGGTGTATCCGCCGGGTTTAGCATCCCTGAGATATGATGCCACGTATCTGAACTATTCAGCTTGCGGATTTCGTCGACCCTATATTGGACGAAGACGGTCCAGGGTTCCTGTCTTCTTTCTACCCAGGTGACAACAGTCGACGAGTCACTCCAGAAGTGGGCTTCAATGTCAGTCACATCGAGAGCTTTGAACAGGCGGGCTCCAATTAAGGCACCCATCAGTTCGAGTCTGGGGATCGTTAAGCGTTTTAGCGGGGCCACTCTGGATTTCGCCGCTATCAAATTCACCTGAACGTGGCCGTCTTCTTCAACTCTGACAAATACGGCTGCCGCATATGCCTCACGGCTGGCGTCAAACGTGAATTGAAAAATTATTTTCCTTTCCAAAAATCCATCGAGGTATCGAAATTTTAATTAAGAGGTGAAGCTCACGGTACCAAGAGAGAAACCGTTCGGATACATCAGCGTCTACCTCGTCATCCCATTTCAAGTTGACTGACCAGAGCTCCTGTAGAATTAATTTTGGCAGCAGTGAGACTGGGCAAGTGAACCCAATCGGATCGAATACTCGTTGAGCCGTTGACAGTATGATTCTCTTCGTAACGCGAGGCAAGACTGTCATCTGTAAACTTTCAGTGTTGATTCTGATTGTGTCGTTTTGTCGATCCCAAAGTAGACCGAGGACCTTGGTAGTCACGTCTTGAGTTGACGGGTCGAATTTTCCTGAGCGCACCCAGTCTCTCAGTTCGAATTTTCCGGCAGCCATAACTTTAATGGCAGAATCTTGAAAAGCGTCGGCATCTTCCTGACTCGCAACACTCGTGACGCAATTATCTACGTAGAAGCTCGACTTAAGCTTTGAGATAATTTTGAACCATCCAGGTTTGTTTTCATCTAGACCAGCATCGAGATTATTTAAATGATGGTCAATTACAGCCCCGAGAAGGAACGGACTGGCGCAGACTCCGAATACCACTCTTTGGTGACGAAAGATGGTCATCTCTCCGTCAATCACGAGCAGAAATCGCAAAAAGTCACGGTCAATTTCACGAACCCCAATCTGAAAGAAAGCTTTTCTTATGTCAGACGTGATGCCAACGGCTGAACGCCGAAACTTCAGTAGGAGAGACGGAATCATTTCGATTAAGTTTTCCCCCACCTCCAAACAATCGTTCAGAGAGGGGTAGCCTTTTATTTTCGCCGATGCGTCAAATACTGGGTGGATCTTGGTCGTGCCGTCTTTTTTAAAAACCGGTCGATGTGGGAGGTAGTGACCGATCACTTCGTTGGACGCCTTCTCGATCACCCCATCCATCTTGCCATTCTTTGAAAACTTGATGGTAAGACTTCAGTAGTCCCGATTTTTCCAATTGTTGGCATTTAGCCATCGTACGGTGAGACGCTAGTTCATAATTCGTCGGAAGCGTCGGGTGGTCATTCCGCCAAGGTAAGCCTACGAGACATCGACCGTCATTGTCTCGTTGAATGGTTTCTTCAAACCAGCTTTTAACGTCGTTTAAACGTTCAATTTTCGAAATCTGTACCGCTGGATCTGTGATACCGAGGGTTTCGAGCTCCCATAGGCGCGCTATCGGGTCAGTTGTAGCGAGACAGTTCAAAATAGTCGTGGTTGCCAAGTTATCATTTTTCGCCGGGTTGACCTTACCCATGACCGTCCATCCTAATAATGTTTTTATCGCGGTCATCCCGTTGGATAGGGAAACTATTGTTCCAGTCATGAGCTTGCCATAAATGTCGGCTCCAATCAGCACGTCGATTGGACCGTCGATCGCATCATGTAAAACGACGCCAGCAGAAACAAAATCTTCATGAGTGCTGTCGATTGGCACAGGATCAATTTCACGGCAAATCATCTCCTGGTCAATGGCATCGAAAAAACAATGAAAATCCCTCTCAAGACTGGAAACGCGCAAACGAAAAACACGGTGCTCAACTGGTCTCGTCTCAAATCCACCAAAAAGTGAGTGGGTGAGTTTCTCGGAGCGAAGGTGTTCGAGGCCGAGCTCCTCGGCAAGTCTGCGTGACACGTAACTTCGCTGAGATCCTGTATCAAGGAGCGCAGTCGCCGTTCTTTCTCCCTTTTTCCCTCGAACTTATGAGTGGAATGATTTGTAACTGCACCGTCGTCGTAGTACAAAACGAAGAGAGAGCCCTCTCGACAAAATGCTCTTCCCTTCCTTGAACTGGTTCCCCTGAGCCTGATTTTTCATTTTCGGTAGCACAGCACATGCTTGAAGCATGCCCCTTGTAACAGTATCTGCATCTGATTGATTTGGACTTGCAGTCTTTGCTCAGGTGCCCCGATTTGAGGCATTTAAAACAACACCCCCTTTTCGACAAAATTATTTTTCTGTCTTCTATCTTCATTTTAGATGCTTTCATGCAGAATCGACCGACGCATGAATCTTTTTTTCGAACACACACTCATAACCCTCTTGAACGCGGCTGATATCAAAACAAAAAAAGGAGTAGGGCATTTTCGCGCGCATTATTCAATTTTTTTTATTATTATTATTTTTTTTTTAACGGATTCTTAACACTACTCGTGATGAAAAACTTGATGCACGATTTTAGCTTGACGTTAAAAGACTGTCTTGCTAATGAAAAAGAAAATGCCCCACAGAAAATGATTATCCCAAACTTTGATGGGAAAAACGAGGACACGAAAATTTGGATGTCGTTGTACGAAAGAGCGTGTGTCGTCAACAAATGGACTTCCGACGCCTTAAAAATAAACAACCTCGTGTCTAATTTCGTGCCAGGGAGCATAGCCGAGAAGTGGTACTTCTCTCTTCTCGTCGACGAAAATGAGCGGCCTTGGTCTGCTTGGAAGGAAAGTTTTGTGAGCGCTTTCGGTCAAAACATGCTGCAATTAGTTATTCGAGCAAATTCATGGCGGTATAGATTTGGACCTCTTATGGATTACTACTATGAAAAGCAGAGGCTACTCAACATCGCCTATGGAAGTTTGCCTGATCGGGTTTTTCAACATCTTCATGATGCTGGGCCTCCCTGAGGACATGCAAAATCGACTCATATTACAAGAAGTTGAAGGAAAAGAGCAATTGCGCCTCGCCATGGAGAAGCTAAAACCCGACTCCGATTTTGACAAAGGTTCGTCAAAAGGGAAAGCGGTGAGCAATACGACTATTAAAGATAATTTTTCATCGTACTGTGGCTCTATTTCCCCAATATTGACCAAAGAAATACTCTTAAATAATGAAAAAGTTCAAGCTCTTGTTGACACTGGGGCATCTGTTGATCTTATCAGATCCGACATCGTTGAGAAAAATGGGTGGACGATTTTAAGGGAAGGGGGTGTCCTTAGGAGTTTCCACGGTTCTCAACACAAAATTTTAGAATCCATTGAAGGAAACATCTGTCTTAACCACGTTGTTATAACAACCAAAGTTTTTCTTGTTGAAAATTTACCATATGCCATGATTCTTGGATTTCCGTCCATGCAAAAACTAGGATTCAACTTACTTTACCCTTCTACGCTTGAAAAGGCAAGTTCCTCACCTTATTCAGCAATCCCACCGATAAAGGCAAATATTCCTCAGGTTGATTTCAAATTAAACTCCAATTCCCCCGTGGTAAAAAAGAAACCGTATCGCCTGTCACGCGAAAAATACCAATGGGCGTCAAAGAAAATAACTGAAATGCTGGAAAAAGGAGTTATTCGACGCTCTCAATCTGACTACGCATCACCGTGTGTTATTGTCCCTAAAGCTGATGGGAGTTGGCGGCTTTGTCAAGATTATAGGGAGATTAACAAACATACTGAGTTGGATCCGTTCCCTTTTCCTATTATCGATGAAATAATTTCCAATCTAGGAGGATGCAACAATTTCTCAAAGATCGATCTGAAAGATGGTTTTCACCAAGTCCCATTGTCCGAAGACACTAAGCCGTACACGGCATTCGTCCTGCCCTTCGGGCAATTTGAATTCAATTTTTTTACCGTTCGGCTGGAAAAATTCGCCTTCGAAATTCCAGCGTGTAATGTCTTTGGTCTTGGACTGCCTGTTGAAGGATCCCTATAGGTATTTGGCTATACATCGACGATATTGTGCCAAGTTTAAGTTTCGGCCAAAACCAGACGTTATGGTCATACCGGAGGTATCAAAGGTCCCATTCGAACATGTTCACATAGATTTCGCCGCGTTATCGAAAAAGAAAGAAGGACAAAAGACCACGCGATCTTTCTTCGTCTTAGTGGATGAAAACTCAAAATTCACCTTCACCAAAGCAATGCGAGAAAGTGCGAGAGCAGTGGTCAATTATCTTACGAAACTTCCTTTTATCGATAAAGTGAAGAGAATAACTTCCGATAACGGTTCAAAATTTTCGTCGACGCTTCTGGAAAGTTTTGCTTCAGAGAAAGGCATTAAATTGATCAAAAGTTCTCCCTACCATCCCGAGGGAAACGGCTTAGTTGAAAGAAAAATTCGAGACATCAAGCAATTCATATCCCTATATCCGTCGTTTCTGTTGCCATTACAACACATACTTCGCTTTTTAATTTCCTGTTTATACTTACTTCCATGTGTGCATTAAAAAAAAATACAATCTACTTCATTCGCTCTGTTCATCTATGAAAAGAAAAGGACTTGTTCTTTCGTAATAACTTAACAGTTTCGAGAAGGATGGAAAGCCTGTTTAGAATCGGCAACCAACCATCTCAACCGATCATTCTCTACAAGTATTGACACTAGCGCCGCTAGTGGCAATGTGGGAAATTCATTATTTCTCACGTTGCCTGGCTGTTTTCTGGCAATGTGGATAATGCCTAACACGAGTCAGGCAACGTGGGAAATTTAATAGTGGGTTGCTGAGGGGCGAGCTCAGTCGGTATAGAGGCGGACGAAGGGGAGGGCCTAGTTCATGGGCGTAGCCAACGGGGGGCAGGGGTGGGCAGTTGCCCTTCCCTAGAATCAAAAACGCAGATTTCGTGAGGCAGCTGCCCACCCCCAAAATTCCAAAAATATCTTCCCTGATCTGGCTAACAGAAACACATATTTATTATATTTCGCTCCATAAAACCAATTTTGCGGATTTTTCTCACTAAAAAAACAACACATTTTCGCACATCGGATGTTTGTTACTGACTAACCGATTTCGAGGGTCGGCTTAACTTGGAAACCGATTTTGCTGATTTTTCGCACTAAAATCCCATTTTCGCAAGGTTCGACGCAAAATTTCGTGCGTTTGGGTTAGCTCAAATCGTGTTTAGCCTGCTGGGCCATACAGACTTATGATGGGAGAGAAACTGCCAGTTCTGTTTACCGTCTCAGGTCTAAAATGGGTGGGAGGGAGAGAAGTTTCAATTTTACGACATAAAATCCGAAATAGAAGGCTACAAACGACAGGTTTCCAGCAGATATTTATTTTTTGACGGATAGTGGCCGTTTCTGTGCAAATTTAGTCTCTGCTGACCGTGAATTGACGCGACTCTAACCTCCAGATCCTGTTAAAGCCTGAAAAAAGGCAATGGTTCATCTGTTATTTTCTCCAGTGAATCTGCCCACAGGCGTGGTGGATCCAGTTTTTCCTCAAGAGGAGTTGCACAGAATCCCTCCCCCCATTTAACTCATGAATGCGTGCGTGTGATGTTTAGCGTCGTATTGACGTTTTTCTTTAATTTCAGGTGAAACTGAATGCTTTTTCTCAATTCTAGCTCGAACTATAGCCTATTTTCTTCATTTTAACCGTAAAAAGGTCTCAAAAAACCGTGAAATAACGCATTTTTGGTTTACTATTTTAATTACGGCCAGCACTGGGCATCGCCTATAAACCGCGAATAGGTGCGTTCTTTCAATTTCAGCCGCAAAAGAACAGTTTTTCCTCAATGTAACCTGTGAATGAACGCTATTTCTTAATTTTAGCCACGACAATTACACTATAATCAACATAAAACTGTGACAATTTTGCCAATTCGTTTTCCCTCAATTTTAGCCGCAAATTCGTGCTTTAATCTCAATTCCCACCTTCAAATTTCAGCATTGTGTGGTGTACCGACTCCAGTGACGTCACGGCGTTCTTGAAGTTCCAATTACGTATCGTTTTATCCTTTATCTTTTTATCTTACTCGTTCAGTTAACATTCATCGCTTTTGATTTTTTATGCTCTTGTATGATTTATGTTCACATTCAAAATATATACCGCTTACGCATTTTCTTTCGAACACCGACTTCTTTAATAAAAAAGAAGAACATTAAAGTGGCGACGAGGATGAACGGTTTTCTTGTTCGCTTTGTTTAAGTTCGTGCTCGCGATCGCGTTCCCATGGCCGAAAATGCCGATGTACTACGGGCGTTGCTTACGCAACTTAACAATCAGGGAGCGGCCCTACAACGGATCTTGCAGGGCCTTCCGCCCCCCCGGGCTACGACGGAACAGCCACAACAGGCACCGCAGGCCGTGGTAAGCCATAACATTACGCTCGAGCCGTTCGACCCGGACGAAGAGGATTTTTCCTCCTACAAGGAACGCTTGGCAAATTTCCTTTCCATGCGTGGCTTAGGCAACGCCGATGACGCACAAACGAACCAGGCGAAGCGGAGCATCCTCCTCGGATGCCTAAAGCGAACACAATTCGCGCAACTTGCAGCTCAAACGGCACCTGACAAGCCATCGGATAAGTCCTACGATGAGCTCATTACGATTCTGGAAAAACGGTTCAACCCAATCACCTACGTCAACACCGAGCGACACCGTTTTTTGTCCCGGACACAGGGAAAAAGTGAGTCTCTCACCTCCTACATATCAGCATTGAAAGTCATAGCGCAAAAATGCCAGTGGGTTTGCCCTCGTGATGCATGCAAATGCCCCATTGAGTCAATCTTTCAAGCACAGTTCATACGTGGCATACGTGATAACCATATCCGAGAAAAGATATTGGTAACACAACCAGAGGGTCTCGACAAAACACTGGAGACCGCTCTCGCTCTCGAGGCAGCCCACAAACAAAATCTAGAAGAATACACGGCCGATTCAACGCATTTATCCGGTTTCATCAACAAAATGTCGCTGCACAGTCGCAGCCTGTCGAAAAATAGAGGCCGCGAACGGTCCACATCACGATCGTCTCGCCAGTCCCAAAAACCCAATGATCGACAACGTTCAGCGTCAGCGGGTAATCAGAAAAATGTCCTGTCTGCCATGGGGTTACACGATGTATGCCTGCGTTGTGGCAAAACCAGCCATACAGCACGACAATGTCGCAGCCGTGATAAACTACAGTGTACCTTGTGCAACAAGAGAGGGCACATTGCACGCGTGTGCATTACATCAAAGCGCACCCCGACCCGCAAACAAGAAGATGTTAATGTCGTTTATGCGGAAGAACTTGACGTTTGTTCCCTTTCGCTTCCGAAAACGACAATTTTTGAATTATCACTACATTCACTCGCCAGTAAAATTTACGTCCAGGTACAACTCCAAGGTAAAGTACAAAAATTCGAGGTGGACACCGGTAGCCCCGTTACGATTTTGTCCCATTCGGAGTACCGTAAGCTGAACTTGCACTGCCAGATACGTACGTGTCCGAACGTACGTTTTCGAACGTACAACAAACATCTGATTACGCCCTTGGGTTACGTCGAAGTTCCTGTACAATATAAAAACAATTTATCTAATGA
This sequence comes from Corythucha ciliata, assembly GCA_038030265.1. NCBI lineage: Eukaryota > Metazoa > Arthropoda > Insecta > Hemiptera > Tingidae > Corythucha > Corythucha ciliata. Next base: position 61,679,367 of record CM075938.1, read on the forward strand.
AATATTATTCATTGTGTCGGAACAGTTTGCCCCGATTATGGGCCGAATCTGGATCAGGTCACTGCACATAATGGATTTGGATTCGTTTGACCAGGAACACAGCCACATGGACGTTATGCATACCGACGTGGTTCCGGATGACATACCCCTCCAATTCCCGGACGTCTTCCGCGCTGACATAGGCGAAATACCGCAGGTTTGTTGTTCGTTACAGCTCAAGCCAAACGCCACCCCGGTATACAGGCCACCACGACCAGTGCCATTCGCTTTGATTCCGAAGGTCGACGCGGAACTAGATTCCCTCGAACGCCAGGGCATCATTGAAAAAGTCGACTACTGCCAATGGGGTACACCTCTCGTAATCGTGCCAAAGCCAAACGGAGAAGTACGTATCTGCGCTGATTACAAGGTAACAGTCAACAGCCAATTACAACCGGCGCATTATCCTATTCCTAAACTCGAAGATCTCTTTAATAAGCTACACGGTAGCTCCTACTTCTGTGTATTAGATCTGTACAAGGCTTACCTCCACGTTAAGCTAGACGATGAAAGTGCTAAAATAGCCGCCTTGAGTACACACCGAGGCACTTACAAGGCTAAACGTTTATTTTTCGGACTTGCCTCTGCCCCTAGCATTTTTCACTCGATAATGGCCCCTATTTTCGATGGCCTTGACGGTTGTATTTCGTACTTCGACGACATTGTCGTATTCGGCAAAACCAAAGCCGAATGTTATGATCGGTTACGCGCCTGTTTAGACCGCATGCGCTCGTGCAACATTCACTTAAATAAGGATAAGTGTCGTTTTTTTCGTCAGGCGTATTCGTTATCTGGGCCACATCGTCTCAGATAAAGGCCTAGAGAAGGACCCCGACAAAGTCAAGGCAATCGTACACGCGCCTGCGCCCACAAACGTGGACGAACTACGCTCCTTCCTGGGTCTCGTTATGTTTTATGTCAAATTCATACCGCAAGCCTCGACATTACTACATCCATTGCACGCATTACTCCAAAAAGGCATTCCTTTCCTATGGTCCACAGCATGTCAACAGGCGTTTCAGCAGCTGAAAACAGAAATCACGAGTGATCGAGTCTTAACAACATTTTCTCCTGACCTTCCGTTAGTTCTCGAAACGGATGCCAGCCCGTACGGATTAGGAGCAACTCTGTCCCACTCCGTGGATGGCACACTCAAACCGATTGCTTTTATTTCGCGCTCGCTCACTACGGCTGAACGCAAATACAGTCATATGGACAAAGAAGCCACGGCTATATATTGGGCCATAAAACGATTTTACCAGTACCTGTACGGCACTAAATTTGTATTGGTAACGGACAACCGCCCGCTTCGTTCCATATTCGATCCGCAAAAGAATCTACCGTCGATTTCTGCTTTGCGTCTTACCCGCTATGCCATTTTTCTTCGCCAATTTGACTACACGATACAGCACAGAGCAGGCCGCGATATGAAAACAGCCGACTACCTGTCTCGCGCACCCTTACCGTTGGCCTACCCCGACGTTACCGACGAAGCGTACACCATTTCAGAAAACGCCATAAACTTCATTACCACGATGAAAAATCGGGCGTTCACAGCCAAAGACGTTCTGTACCACACGAATAAGGATGCTGAACTAGCAAAATTACAATCCGAACTTCAATCTGGCTGTGCTGAACACACGGATTTGTCATTGCATAATGGGATCATAATGCGAGGAACCAGGGTAGTCATCCCGGAGGCGTTACAGCCGTACGTCCTAAATGAGCTCCATGCAACACACAGTGGCATTGTGAAAATGAAAGCGCTGGCCAGATCAACCTGCTACTGGCAAGGTCTCGACCACGACATTGAAGCGATGGTACGCTCATGTCCCGCGTGCGTGGCCGTACAACAGAACCCACAAAAAGTACCGTTACACCCCTGGGAACAGGCCACGGAAGCTTGGCAGCGCATACATGCTGATTTTGCAGGCCCGATCAACGGCCAACAATTCTTGATTGTCATCGACACACACACGAAATGGCTGGAAATCGAAAGCTTCAGTAAGCCCCCAACATCAAAATCGACAATCGCAGCATTCCGACGCATATTTGCACGCTACGGCATTCCCCATGTTTTAGTCACCGACAATGCCTCGATTTTCACATCGGAGGAATTCGAGGCATTCTGTGAGTCGCTTGGCACCGCCCATCGAACATCAGCCCCATACCATCCGGCGACAAATGGTCAAGCGGAACGTACGGTCCAAACATTTAAGCGAAAATTGAAAGCTTTGCTGTATGAACAGCCCATGGACATAGACGGCCATATCCAGACCATACTCAGTCAGTACAGAGTGACTCCGCTTTCTACAGGAAAGTCACCTGCCGAACACTTCTTTGGTAGACAACTAAGGACGCGTCTTCATATACTACGCCCAGCGACAACAATTGAACAACCACCCAGCGGTCCACTGCCGTCCTCCCGAGTGTTTGCTCTTGGACAACGCGTCATGTCTCGAAATTTTTTGGGCTCCGACAAATGGCGTTTGGGCACCGTCATCGAAGTGCTTGGACGTTTAACCTACATGGTCCGCCTCGACAATAAATGTGTGGTCAAGCGTCACGCGAACCAGCTTCGCGCTACTGAATGCCTCCCCCCGGACGCGGTAGATCCAGAAACAAACGATGAAAGACCTGTACCCAAAAAGGCGGTCACTTTCACATTTCCACCACTCTGTCTGGAAAGAACCACTGATCAACGGAAGTCGCCGGAAAACGCCGAACAGCCGAGAAGTCCGAGAAGACAGTCCCAGGGAACCAGCCCTCACGCTGCTAACGGACAGACCCAGTCGCCGTCGACAGACGGATACGAGCACCAGTTGACCCCGGTACGCCGGTCGACAAGGGTACGTCGCCCGGTCGTACGACTCGATTTATAAGCAGGGGAGACTGTGGTGTACCGACTCCAGTGACGTCACGGCGTTCTTGAAGTTCCAATTACGTATCGTTTTATCCTTTATCTTTTTATCTTACTCGTTCAGTTAACATTCATCGCTTTTGATTTTTTATGCTCTTGTATGATTTATGTTCACATTCAAAATATATACCGCTTACGCATTTTCTTTCGAACACCGACTTCTTTAATAAAAAAGAAGAACATTAAACATTGAAAAGGTCCAAATAATACTCATGTTAACGAATTTCATTAATTTTAATCCGGACGTTGCATTGCGAACCTTAAAATAGGTGTTTTCCTCAATGTGCCTTAATTTTAGCCGAAAACAAGAAATTTTTCAAGAATGTGTGCGCTAAGTCGCCCTCTTTCTCGATTGTACCCGCAAACTTGCTATATAAATGTAAAAGAACAGTCAATTATCACTTTTTCGCAATTTTCACTGAGATGTTGGTTCGGGAAACCACGAACTGATGTCTTCTCTCAATTTTACCTGCGTGAATGAGCTCCATTTCTCAATTTTAGCCGCAAATGAGCGATTTTTCTCAATCCTACATTGAACGCGCAATTTATTTTGTCAATTTTAGCCGTGAAAAGAGCACTGTAAACCGCGAGTTAAATAATTTGGCGTTTGGTTAATTTCGGCCCGGACTTGTTTCGGCATTTTCTTAATTTTGGCCGTCTGTGTTTTCTCAATTTCAACCGCGAACAATGAGCAGATTTATTTCTCAAGTTCAACGTGAATCAGCGCTATTTCTCAATTCTAGCCGTGAATGGGTGTTTTCGCTCAGTACTAGCCGGAAAATGTTCTTTTCATGGATTTCATCCGCAAAAAAGCACTTTTTCTCAAGACGTGCGCCGCTCCGCCCCCCCCCCCCCCCAAACTCTGAATCTGTGTGCCTGGCTGTCTGCCCACCCTTTGATCATGGGCTGGCTACGCCCCTGGCCTAGTTGCTTTCTAGGCCTTCCAGCGGCAACTTTCAGCAGCTGTCATTCTAAGCTTTTTTTGCTTAGAATGAACAACTTTCTGCGGATTTTTCCATCCGCCAAGAAAGGTAAAATTCCAGGCAAAAATAGTGAATCATACCGGTAATTAATTCAAAAAAGGGTCCATTCAAAATTCGGTACATCAAAAAAGGGATTACCCCGGCAGACTTGTAATTGATAGTTTCACGAAAAATGCACGGTCCAGTCTCCATTTCGACTTCGGACTTTCAGCTACCAGAGCTACTCGGTCCTGGCCTCCCGGAAGAGGGAGGTGCTATTTCACTACTCTCCCCCCCCCCTCACACACGCACACAGTAGCGGGGCTATCAACCATCCCCGACAAAACCGATTCAGGAAGAGGATCTGGCTCACCAGGTCAGTTACGAAACGGGGAACTTTGGGGATGCCGCGACTTTAGACACCGCAGCCACATGTCAGCCGGGACCTCGCAGCTAAATGGGTGATTTAGCCGTTATAAAAAAACATATTGTCGCCCCCTTTCCTTTCCCTATAGAAGGAAGAAGGCAAAATTTCTCATTTTGTCTACCGCGCGGCAGCAAATCTTATGATCCACCTCTTCCATAGTCATCACGCAGCAACAGCCTACTCGGCTTTGACACCGCGAAACGGTTTCAATCAGGCGTAGCAGATTTCTTCAATATGAACGACCCTCACACATTCGAAGGCCACGCCCCCACACCAAATTGCCGCTAGCTAGCTCGGAGCAGGGCAAAAGGTAATGGATGTAGAAATACGTCAATTCACTGCTAACATTGAAATATTTATTCAGTGACTTGGATTGGGGAAAAGCACTAATTCGTGGATGAAGTGTAGGAAAAATCACTAATAATTCACGTCTAAAACTGAAACAAATGCCCATTCGAGGATAAAACATTGAAAAAAAATCGCTAATTAGTGTACAAATTAAGAAAGAGCGATGAATTGTGGATAAAGTGTAGCAACCGCGCTAATAAACGGGCAAAGTTGACAAAATCACAAATTCACGGAAAATTGTGAAAAAGCGCGAATTCAGGGCACAAATCGGAAAAAATTGCTAATTCATGAGTAAAAAGTTCAGACAAATCACTAACGTGCGGCTAAAATTAAGAAAAAACATTAATGCGCGACTAAAATTGACCCAAACGTTAATTTGCTACTAAAATTGGTACAAACGTTAATTCACGGCTAAAATTGAGGGAAAATGGTAATCGAGGACTAAAACAGAGAAATACGCTTATCCACAGCTATACAATTGAGACAAATCGCTAATTCGTGGATAGAGTGAGAAAAATGTTAATTCTCAGCTAAAATTGAGAAAAGTGCTAATCAACCGCTAAAATAGATGAAAACGCTAATTCACGGCTAATTATTGAGAAAAATCAGCGATTGTAATCTCTGCGACCGCGAAAAAAACGCCAGTTTATTGTTTCTCGAGGCAATACGTCATGACTCGCGGCTAATATTGAGAATATGGGCTCATTTGCCTCCAAACTTAGGATAAATTTGTAAATTCTGGAGGCAACCAGTATGGCAGGGGTATCGGATAGCAACTCCGCTGCTGTAATAGAGAAAAAGCGAAAATATATAAAATATGAGGCTAAAATTGAGTAGGCAAGCAAACAAGTGCTTGTCTTGGGGCAAGTAAGTGGCAAAAAGTTGTAGAAAAGCGTTAATATACACGGCTGAAATAGTGTAGAAACGGCAATTCGCGGCTGACATTGAGTGAATATGATAATTCGTGGATATATTTGAGAAAAGCCGTTAATTCACAGCTAAAGTGGAGAAAATGTAAAAATTCGAGGCTAAGGTTGACAAAAATTCACGGATGAATCTGAGAAAAGATCCTGATTTCGAAAAAATTGCACCGAAGATGCGGTCCAGTCTCCGTTTCGACCTCGGACCTTCTGCCACCAGGGCTACTCGGTTTTGGTCTCATCAGCCCGGCATAATTGAGCCGAGTACGGAGCCGATGAACCGGGCCGTCACCGGGAACGGAGGTGCCACTGCACTATGATCCTCGCCCCCGGCGCACCACCCCCGGCGGGGTCCATCATTTGACCAAGACCGAGTAACCCTGGTGGCTATAAAGGTCTGAGGTCGAAACGGAGACTGGACCACACCTTCGGTGCAATTTTTTCGTGATTTTTTGGTGGGTCCTGCCCCCCCAACATCCTTGTCGTTTTTTATTGAGCTCCTGATTTGATTTTATGAGGTTGAAAATGGCTGCTGTCATCCGAAACCAGCAGCATGGTGGGCATTGTACATTTTTCTCTCGATTTTGGTTGCGAATGAGTGCTTCTTCCCAATTTAAGTCGTTAAGTTTTTCCAGTTTTTGCGGGGAATCTCCAATTTAGCAGCCAATTATTTCTCAATTTTATCCAAAATTACCACTTTTACTCTATGGGGGTGATGCATACTCGTCCTCGTCGTGCCCCTGGACGTCTTCATTGCACTCTGTAGTTGCAAAGCCTGTAGAGAGGATACTGAACGTATGCACTGTCGCCGCACACCAGCCCAATACGTTATACCGACATCATGAGCCGAAACTGTCGGCCCTGCAACGACTCCCGCCAGGGAAATCAAGCAAACAATTTCAACGGCCTTTCTCAAGGCCACCGAACCCGCCTACCACGATCGCGACCCGAGGCAGGACTCTGTTCTGGAACGCTGGCGGGCTGACTGAGGCCAAGTTCTCCGAGCTCCAACTGCACGTAAAAGAAAAGGACGTTGATGTTTTTGCAGTAGTGGAGGCAGGAGCGGCTTCGGACAGCATCACAAAATTTTAGCATCACGGCTACCAAACATATGCCCTGCCAAGAAGCCGCCAATGCTCGTCAGGCATTCTGCTGGCTGCGAAGGCAACCCTGACTGTGGAGTTTTCCGTATGGAAGGAGATGGGCGACCCTGACAAACTGGAGGTGGTGGAGCTTAAAGTGTGGAAGGGGCGGACCCATCGGCGCCTCTTTTTTGTGTATAACCCTCCCCGCAATAACCCTGATCTGACTTGGCTTGAGGACACTTGGGATCGGCGCTGCATTCTTTGTGGGGACATACACGCTCTTTCAACTGGATGGGACTATGGGCGCACAGAGCCAGTAGGGAAGACCTGGGAAGACTTCATTGATGAAATCTTGGTTGAGTATGTTGGGACGCCAGATGGGAAGCACACATTCTTGGCATACACCGGTGCAACATCAAAACCAGATGCAGTGTTGGCCCATTCTTCAATTGCCTCAAGCACTTCCATTGCTCTTATCCCGCCACCAGGTGCATTTGGCCACAGCATTTTGCTGATTAGCGAGTCACTCGGCCCATATGCTCTGAAGGAGAAAAGGAGGCCCAGGTGGAACCTCAAAAAGGCAGATTGGACCAAGTTTGCATCTGCTTCGGACCAGCTCGTCACAGTCTACCTAGTGACTAACAAAATTGAGGAGTCTCTTGAGGGAATCACAAAGGCCATCTTACAGGCAGCCCCAAGATTATGTACCTTTCTGGAATGAAAACCTGGAAGCCATGAAGATTGATCGCGATACAGCAGCTGAGACCTTCCGAACATCAGGATCCCTAGCTGATCAGATCGTCCTGAAGCAAAAAGTAGCCCTTCTAAAGAAGGAAATAGTTGCAACCAAAACGACAGCATTAAGAAATTTTCTTCAACAGCTGGACTTTCGCAGGGACGGCATCAGGGCACATCGTTTCATATCTAAATTGAACAATGTCGCCCCAGCTCGGAAAAATCCCATCAAAAAAGGCACAGCTACACTCACTTTTGATAAAGATATCGCCCATTTCTTCTGCAAACATTACGCAGCGGTGAGCAATTTTCGCCCAAAGACAAAGGCCAACGCCCCAAGGACTGCAGCATTCCCAACATGCCTTCAGGAAGGGGACCATGAGCTCTTCAATGGGGACTTCTCCACGAGTGAGCTGGAGTCAGCACTGCAACGTACTAAGAAGGGTAAGAGTGCTGGTCCCGTTGAGCTGCTGCCAGAGTTTCTGATTAAGCTCGGTTTGGGTGCCAGGGCGACAGTATTGGCCTTCCTAAATTTGGTGTGGAGAGAGCATTTCCCGGACAGGTGGAGAAAGGCTGAGATAGTGCCCATCCTCAAAAAAGGGAAACCTGCAGACACTGTGGCAAGCTACCGCCCCATAGCTCTCACAAGCGTCTTCTCAAAGCGTCTTCGAGAGGCTGGTTCTGGGGCGGCTGCAGCAGTACCTTGACCAACCAACAGGCAGGCTTCAGGAAGCATAGGGGCACCATGGAGCAAGTCCTACGGTTAACCCAGGAAATTAAGGATGGTTTCCATCATAAGCAGAGCACCCTCGCTGTATTTGTCGATTTCAAAACCGCCTTTGATCGTGTTTATCGGGAGAAGCTGGTACAAAAACTTTTCAGTATGGGGCTAAGTGGTCGGCTATTTGCTACACTCAGGTCTTTTCTGGCTCAGAGGTTCATCAGAGTTCGTTACCAGGATGAGACATCATCATTCAGGCAGACCCGAAACGGTGTTCCTCAGGGTGCTGTCCTAAGCCCAGTGCTTTTTAACATTATGATCAATGATGTGATCTCTGCAGTTTCCTCTGTGCCAGGAGTGAACGCGCTTCTCTATGCTGATGACCTGGTTGTGTGGGCAACGTCAAGTTCCATTCCAGCGCTGGAGTCTGCCCTGAATATTGCGTTAGGACACCTCTCGGACTGGGCAACTCACAACGAGATGGAGGTAAACACACTCAAGACTGAATTCCAGCTCTTTACACTATCAACCAAGGCCCATTCTGTCTCGCTGACGCTTGATGGTGACGTTTTAAGGCAGACCAACTGTGCCACCTACCTCGGGATAAAGTTGGATTCACGGCTGTCATGGAACGCCCATGCTGAAAATAGCGCTTCGAAGGGAATCAAGAGGTTGGGCCTCCTCAAGCGGCTTACTGGCACAAAGTGGGGAGCTAGGCAGGATGTGCTGGCAATGGCCTACAAGTCTTACATGAGACCGGCAGTGGAGTATGGAAATGAGCTTCTGGTTACCGCCTCTGATTCAGCAGTTTGGAAGATCGATGTTTCCTCAGTTTTTGCCGTTTTAGCTGCTTATGAGAGCTTTTTGTCAATTCAAGCCGCGAATTACGCATTTTCTCCACTTGAACTCCCAATAAGCGGATTGGAGGGTGGGGGTTCTCAAATTTTTCCCAATTTTAGCACCATATTATAGTGCTTTTTCTCAATTTCAGCCGCAAACAAGCGTTTTGTTTTGTTTTTTTACTTCTTAGCCAGCGAATTAGCGTTTTTTCTCAATTTCGTCTTAAATTAGGGGTTTTTCTCAATTTTCGCGGCGAATTATTACTCAATTTTATAGCTAATAATTACGGTTTTTACTCAGTTTTAGCCCAGGACTTTCGCAAATTATCGTTTCTCTCTATTTCAGCTGGGAATGAGCTATTTATCTCAATTATATGGCCGGGAGTTAGCGAGCTTTTCAAATTTTTACTGCGAATTTGCAGGTTTTATCAACTGTATCCGTGAATTATAGCGCTTTTTCTCAATCTTAGCGGCGTATTATTGCTTTTTCTCGATTTTAGCAGCGAATCATTTCTTAGTTGTAGCCAAGAACAAACCGCTTTAACCCAATTTGATCCGCAAACATGGGTTTTTCTTTGTTTCAGCTGGGAATAAGCTCGTCATCTCAATTTAAGCCGGGAATCAGCGAGTTTTCTCGGGGTTTTGCCTCGTGAATTAGCTTTTTTTAAATTTTAGCCGTGAATTAGCAGTTTTTCCACTTCTTTGTCAGACTATGCATCGCTTTTCATCCATTTTTTACCGAGAATCACCGATGCCATAATTCTCAGATTTTCTCAATTTGATCCGTGAATTGGCATTTTTCTCAATTTACCTCAACCAATCAATCGACCTTTGCCGTGAATTTGAGTGGTTTCCCAAATGTATACCCGTGAATTAGCGCTTTTTCTTAGTTTTAGTCCCGAAATTACCTCGGAAAACCACGAATTGGCGTTTTCTCAATATTACCCGAACCTGCTGAGTGAGTCATCGCGGCTTTTTCTCAATATTATGGCCCTGAATAAGTTGGTTTTCTCAATTATGGCCGCGAATTAGCGATTTTTTAATACATTTTTGGCCACGAATTAGCGTTTTTCGGCTATATTAGCCGCTAATATTACCGTTTTTCTAGACCTTTTTGCCGGGTGCTTGCCACTACACGATTAGCGCGCCTTCTCAATATTAGCCGCCTATACTAAGGGCCTATGTGGAATCTTGGGGATTATTAGCGTATATTTTCTCTATTTTAGCGGGAAAGTTGTCTTCAAATACCTAGAATTGGTGTATTTTTCTTAATTTTACCGTTAAATAAGTGTTTATTTTCAATATTAAACCCGAATAAACGGTTTAAAACCTAAAAATTCCTATTTTTCACCTTTAAACTTTTTTGGGGGGTCCACTGTGAATCTGGGCTGAATGCAGACCCTCTGTATTAATAGAGGCCTGCAAACATGTTGCCTATAGACGTCAAAACGAAAAATGAAGACCTGCAGCTAAAATTAGTAGCATACCCCTCCCCCCATTGTCCCTCCATTATCATTCCAGAAATTAAAATGCCAAAAATAAATGTTCAACGTTTATGCGTGTCCATCTAAACGCCGGGAACACCCTACCAGTCTTTAAAATCATTCCTTCATCGTTTCAGGAGACAAAATAGTAAAACAAGAAACAAAAAAAAAAACTGTGGGAGGACTCTTGAGGTCGTACGAAAGAACCAAAATTGGACCTATAATTACTCCGAGTCACGCTATAGCGGGTAATTGTCAAACGTCGTATTTCGTCTTCTAGCTCCCCCTGTTCCCCTTCCCCATCATGTAACACCTTCATGTGGTGGAGGATGGTGAGTTGTTCTAGGAATGGGTCCGTGATCCTTTAATAACAGAGGGTCACATCACACAAAAACAAAAAAGCGAGGGAGTCTGGACATTTTCTCTCTCTTTTGCCGTCTGAAAAGTCGTTTTTCTCCCGGGTAATTTTTACTTGAAAATCAACCCTCCTCTACCACCACCCCACCAACATAATATCGAGTTTGAAGTCATTTCAATCTTTTGGAATAGGCGAGGGATTCGCGCGGGTGCTGTGGCGATGGAGGGGAAGGGGGGGAACACTTTTTTCAAAGGGGAGAAAGAAAATTATCGAAGTGCCGCCCAGTGCCCTAATATGGATGTCGATCATAAGGACATGGTGTTTTCTTTGATATTGCCGACATTAAGCCCTCTCCATCCGTGTGCATAGCTTATTAACCAGTTTTTTTCCCTCCACGACAATCCTTTTTCTTTATTATTTTCTTCCTTATTAAATTAAATATGTTAACTCGGAGAAAATTTCTATGTGCCTTATGTGTTTTAAATTTTTCTACCCCCCGCCCCTTAATCATCAACCCATCTGTTAAAAATCGAAAAAAATGGAAGGAATATGGAAAAATTAGGAGACAAATAAAATAAAATTATTGATTTATTTTTTTCTTCTTCTGTTAAAGCAAGACTCGACTGAATTTCTTTTTTTCTCATTCTCATACGGTTCGTATTTCTTCAGCTGATTCCTTTTTAATGGAGTGATTCAATTTTCAACATCCTCCCACCAGAGTCGAACTAAGGACGACTCAAAAAATGGACAGATCTGGTTTCTTCAGCATCCGTGACCATCTTCAGCATTTTCTTTCTTCTGACTCATATTGAAAAAACTGTCAACAGAGTCTCAAACAAAACAAAACAAAACAAAAATTGAAAATGTTGACAATAATGAAATAAAATAGCTGCAACTATGACGATGAATCATCAAGTTTCTTCGGGCGTACGACAAGTCGACCACTTTTGGTTTTGAATGTGATCGCCATCCTTTCAGAATTCTCAGCTTCGGCGCAATCCAGTTCAAGAGGGAAAATCCGTTGAACAGGTCGAGTGAGTTCGCCACTGGATGTCTTCAATTTGACCACTCGAATTTTTCCGTCGACACCTGGAACTGTCTGAATTATTCTGGCTAAAGGCCATTCTAAACGCTTAGACCGTTCATTTTCAATCAAAACTAATTGCCCCACTTTAGGTTCTCTAGATATCTTCCTTTGAGCAAATTTCACAAGAGATCCCAGGTACTCGCTCCGAAACCGATCACACAATTCTTGACGAAGTCGAGAACGATAACGTACTCTCTTCAGTAAATCTTTGGCCTCAACCATATCCAAATCGGGAATTCTCGTTTCCCGAATTTCGTGATTTAAAACTCGAAGGACTCAAATGAAGTAAATCGTTAGGATCTTCAGAAAGATAAGTCAATGGACGACTGTTTATAACTGCTTCACAGTCGCACAGTTATTGAATTTATTCTCACAATTTTGTAACACGCGCGGTAACTGTTCTTTTCGTTTCCACGGTAACGTTTTTGTTGTGTACTGGGGTCTCCGATTATAAAAAAAAAGCACTCCTCTCGTCAAGGTGACTACATTTTCTATTGGTGCCGCAGATCACTGTCCTTCACCTACGTCACGAGCAGTCCCAACCGCCATTGCGCTGGACCCAGTACATTATTAATTGTTACTGGTCTGTGATTTTTGAGAATTCATAAACTTCAATTTCAAAATTAACTTGCTCTGGGGTGAGCAATCGGGAGCAAAGGACTGCTGGTCCGATGGGCAGGGGGAAATCTGCGGCACCTATAGTAAAGTTTAGACACCTTGCCTCTCGTTTTTGTTCCGTCGATTAAAAATAAAGTTCTTTCCATTAAATAAAATACATGTTTTTTCGCGTTCTAAAGACAAAAATCAAAAGGTTATGGGTTCAAATCGCTTAAACTGCGCTATTCGGGGCCAGTTTTAGTGTTTTCATCGCGCGGACACCTAAAGTGGCGTTTTCGTTTTCCCCTTTCAAGTGATTAGTGTGCGAGTACATTTCATCACTTTTCCATCGGTCATGGAATTCGTCAAGGGAATAAAACCGCTAAAAGGAGCCGAGGATTGGCCTCAATGGAGGGACAAAGTAATGGACGTGCTGGAGTACTTCAACGCGATCGACATAATTGAAGGTAAATCTACCAAGCCTACCCTTACAGAAACTCTGACGAAAGCTGAAAAATAACAACTAGAATCTTGGATAAAACGCTCGGCCCAAGCTAAAATAGTTTTATCTCAATGCGTCAGCGACGAGCCTCACGAACGAATTTCGGGTCGTCTTTCTGCGAAGGAGGCTTGGGAAATTTTAACATATGAATTCGATAATAAAGCGGAAGACCAACTTTTTCGTCAGTGCCTCGATTTTTTTAGTGTCGAATGGTCTGAAAGCGAAGACGCTCCATCAGTTTGAGCTCGTATAAAAATCAGCATCGCGATTTTTTTGCTGGTTTGAAGACACGTAAAATAGAAAGCGTTGAATGTCTTCTTGAGCTTCTCTTCGTCTCGAAAATCCTTCATATTCTGCCTAAACGGCTTGAAACCTTCAAATCGAGCTACCTATTAATAAAGGCAAACAACGACAAAACGATTGATGATCTCTCATCCGCGCTCATTCTTCACGAGAGAAACATCGCCCCCGTACCAACGTCAAACGCGTCAGGCGAAGTTTTAGAGGTACGCAGCGGTAACAAGGGTAAGTTTGTTCGGAAAACAAACAAGCCTCATTTTACGGACTGCAATAAATTTGAAAAATGTACGAACGTCGGAAACAAACCGGTTGACGTTATTTGCAAATACTGCAACGTGAAAGGTCATTGGCTAAAGCAATGCGATCGCTGGAAAGCCGATGGTCAACCACCGTACCCCGCTCGTGCTTGTGGAACCGGAACAAGTAAATATACGTCTCCAACAGTCAATAAAACCGAAACGAAAACGGCATTAATATCTGTCAGTAGTGACGTTTTGACAGTATCTACGAATGATCACTGGTGGGTTGACAACGGTGCAACTAAGCACATTACCCACAATTTCAATTGGTTCAAAAATTATGAGCCATTCTCTGGAGATTTTGTTGTAACCGCGGCAAACAACAAGAAATTGAAAGCATTCGGCAGCGGAACTATCGAAGTGACAAACTTTTCAAACGGTAAATTGAAAAATTGGACACTCAACGACGTGTGGTATGTTCCCGAAATTTCTCGGAATCTTTTCTCCGTTCTGGCAGCGCACGATCGAAATCCTACAAGTAAATTCGAATCCGATCCTTGTGAATGTAAATTCATCGTCGATGGAAAGGTTGTTTTCACCGGAACTAGACAACAGCACGGAACGCTGTATCGAGCATCATTTCATCCGGTTCAACCTGAAGAACCGTGTGTTAATCAAGTCGAAGGTACCGATACCTTGCAATTGTATCATGAGCGATGGGGACACCTGGACAAACAATATATTCGAGCCAAGCTGCAATCTGAGCTGGGTATCGCGGTCAAACCTAGCAAAGAACTCTCACCGGCTGCCATTTGGTACCAGGGTTCGAACGACGAAACCAGGAGAGCTGATGTCAGGTGACGTCTGCGGTCCTTTCGATAAATCATTCAACGGGCGCAGGTATTTGATCGTGATCAAAGACCATTTTTCACATTTTCGTTTTTGTTTCGTCGTGCGGGAAAAATCGGCAGTGAAAGAAGCCATTCAAGAAGCTTTAACAAAGGCTCGAACACTTGGCCATCAGGTGAAGGAATTCCGTTCTGACAACGGAGGAGAATTTGACAACGAACAAGTTCGAGCCGTACTTCGTGAATTTGGGGTAACGCAACGACTAACGGCCCCATATACTCCTCAGCAGAATGGAGCGGTCGAAAGGGAGAATCGAACCATTGTCGAAATGGCTCGAACGTTCAAATACTCGAACTCGGAAGTCAAGTTTCCCACCGCCATCTGGGCAGAACTCGTGACTACTGCTGGCTACATCCTAAATCGAATAGGAAAGTCATCGGTCGAGAGCAAAAGTCCTCACGAAATTTGGTTTGGTAAAAAACCACGAATAAAACACTTGAGAATTGTAAGTTCCAAGTGCTACGTCCATATTCCTGCGCAGAAGAGAAGAAAAATGGATTCAAAAGCTGTAGTCGGATATCTCGTTGGGTATGACGGCGAAGAACGCTACCGGATATACGTTCCTGAAAAACAAGATGTAATATTGTCCCGAGACGTCATTTTTAACGAAAAAATTGGTGACTGTGACGAGCGCGTCTCCTTGCCTTTTGAAGATGAGGAAACAGTCATTCAAAAAGAAGATGAAACCGATCGTGAAAAATTAACAGAAACAACAACCGAAGACGTTCCATTAGAATCATCTTCGTCGTCAGAAGATGAGGACGATCCTGCTTCAGGCATCATAACGATATCGCGGAAACGTGAAAAACCCCGTTATTTAAATGATTACGTCACGATAGCCGAAGCATTTATTGTAGATCCTAAGTCGTTTTCTGAAGCGATGGGACGCGAAGATAAAGACGAATGGAAGAAAGCCATGGACGCGGAAATGGACTCTATGCGTTCGAACGACGCATGGGACCTGGTCGAGCTTCCTCCCGGAAAATTTGCCATTGATAATAAATGGGTCTATCGTCTCAAACACCACCCAGACGGCACTGTCGACAAATATCGAGCGAGAATGGTGATTAAAGGTTGCGCACAAAGACCCGGCATCGACTACGAAAACACCTTCAGTCCAGTCACGCGTTTAGACACAATTCGGACATTGTTGTCGGTAGCTGCTACAGAGAGGATGCAGATGATGCAGTTCGACGTATCTACTGCTTTTCTCAATGGCGATGTAGATGAAGAAATCTACATGAAACAGCCAATCGGCTATTCGGACGGCACAAATCGTGTTTGTCGTTAGAAAAGAAGCTTGTACGGGCTGAAGCAAGCTTCACGTTGCTGCAACCAGAAATTCGATGACTCTATGGTTCGACTCAAATTCAAGCAAAGTCAAGAGGATCCATGCGTTTATATCCGTCGGCAAAATTCGTGCAAGGTCATCGTCGCATTATACGTGGATGATGGTCTCGTCATTTCAACATCCAAACAGGAAATGAGAGTTTTTGTCCAACAACTTCGTACAAAGTTCAAAATCGTCGTTAAAGAACTGTCATACTTCCTTGGACTTGAAATATCGCAAACCAACGGTGATGTAGCTGTAAAACAGACAGCTTTCATCGAGAAAGTTCTTAAGCGATTCAATATGGCTGAATGTAACCCAACCAAAATACCTATCGACAAACTAGGGAGTTCAGCTTCAGGGAAATTACCAGTTAATTTTCCCTATCGTTCGGCAGTGGGTGCATTGGTCTAACATCGGTGGCAGTTGTGCTTGTTTGCGGCAGCAAAACGTCTCTCGGAAAATCCGGAATTCCATTCAAGATCGAAGCACATTTTAAGAAAACATTTCTTCATTCGTGACCGTATCAAAGCCAAAATGTTGGAAGTATCACATATCGAGTCGGAATCTCAATTAGCAGATTTACTCACGAAACCTATGCCTTACGCTAGGCTGTCGTATTTGCGTCAAAAGTTGGGGCTTACTACTGGTCAATTTTAAATTTTTTTGTACGTTTTTCCCCGCGTTTTTCATTCCCAAAATTACTCGAATAAGGGAAAGTATTGAATTTATTCTCACAATTTTGTAACACGCGCGGTAACTGTTCTTTTCGTTTCCACGGTAACGTTTTTGTTGTGTACTGGGGTCTCCGATTATAAAAAAGCACTCCTCTCTCGTTTTTGTTCCGTCGATTAAAAATAAAGTTCTTTCCATTAAATAAAATACATGTTTTTCGCGTTCTAAAGACAAAAATCAAAAACAGTAACGTGTTAAATTCTTCATATGACACGCTGGCACACCCCAGGCTCCTTTTCAAAAGTCCTTTGAGGGTCCGAACCATCCGTTCCCAAAATCCCCCCCACTAAGGGGCGGAAGGTGGCATCATATTCCAATGGATTCTTTCAATTGAACAGAATTTGTTCACCTTTTCCCAGTCTATTTTCATCAGAGAATTGGAAACGCCCACGAAATTAGTTCCATTATCACAAAGGATTCGTGATGGTCTACCGCGTCGCGAAATAAAACGTCTCAGCGCTAAAATAAACGAGTCAGACGACAAGGATTCGACGATTTCGAAATGTACAGCTCTGGTAACGACGCAAGTAAACAAGCAGGTCCATATTTTCACTCCGCCTTTAAGGATTAAGGGGCCACATAAATCTACACCGGTCACTTCGAATGGAGCAGCTTCTCTGACTCTGTATTCGGGCAATTCTGCACTAGGTGCTTCCAGCTTTTTTGATGCCAATCTCCGACAAGGAAGACACTTGTTAACAACAGACTTTAAAGATTTTCTGCCACCTATCAACCAGAAGTTTTCCCTCAACAGAGCTAATAAACCTTGCACTCAATCCCATCTTAGTTTTGTTTCCCACACCCTTTGCAAAAGTATTTTTGGAACGACTGAAACAGGCGACGTAAAACCAATGGGATCGAAAACACGTTGAGCCGCAGAAAGTACAACCCTTTTTGTAATCTTGGACGTATCTAATAATCGAAAATTTTCGGGATTCAATTTCAGGACGTCAGTCTCCAAGTGGGATGACTCCCATTCATGAAGTTCAAATTTGTATTTTTCCAATAGAGAAGTCACCGATTCGATAACTACGTTCATTTCACGTTCACTTTGAACGCTCAAAATACAGTTGTCGACATAGAAACTATTACTAATTTTCGGAATGAGATCTTTGAAAAAATCAGTCTCACCATGTCCAGTACGTTGTCAAGCGATAACTCGAAGATGTGTTCCAAAACAGCTCCAAGTAAAAACGGACTGCTTCTCAGTCCAAAAACAACGCGCCGGTGACGATAGCTGACGATTTCTCCATCTTGAGAGCGCCACAAAAATCTTAAAAAATCGCGGTCGTTTTCTTTGATCGATATCTGTAAAAACGCTTTCTTAATATCGGCAATAATACCAATCTTATTGAGTCTAAATCTTAATAAAAGGGATGGAATCAACTCAATTAGATTTGGTCCAGTTTCCAGACAGTCATTAAGCGAGGGATGTCCAGGAGCTCTTGCTGAAGCATCAGCAGGTGCTGTTTGTCTTAAAAACAGGGCGATGTGGAAGGTAGTGGTTCCTAGCATCGTTCTCCACGTGAGGTTCTCTCTCGATGATTCCTTTGGACATCCAGTCTTCGAAAACTTGAACATATTCGCTCAATCGACCTTTCTGTTTGAGCAAATCGTACTGCCGAATCATCCTCGCCCTTGCTTAAATGATAGTTAGAAGGTAGGGGCTGACAGTCATCTCTCCAAGGCGAAACTACTTCAACTCTACTTTCTTTGTTTACAGATACATTACGTTTGAACTGACGCATAACTTCGTAAGTTTGCTCCTGACGAGAAATTTTCAACGATGGTTCCGTAATTCCGATAGCATCTAGTTCCCATAACTTGGGTATAGGTCTCGTCAGCGGAGAGACAACACATCGTAGACGCGACCGAATCCTTCGAGAGCGCTCCTGTTTTACCCATTACGGTCCACCCGAGTAGAGTCTCTACGGCTACCAATCGTTCCGTTGGTCGTTCTTGTCGACCTGTAGTCAATTTACCCATTACATCGGCCCCAATAAGTAATTCGATTGGTCCATTAATGCTATCCGACAAAATTATCCCCATTTTTGCGAGTTTAAATTTCCATGGCCCATTAGCAGCGTTAACTATGTTACCACAAATTACTTCTTGACCGAGTACTTTTTTTTTTTTTTTTTTTTTTTTTTTTTTTGCAGGGGTGCAGAAATCTTTTATAGACAGAGTGTGGGACTCAAGCTCAGCTCCGGAAAATTCCGGAGATCACCCATACCCACTAAAACTGCCACCCCTGAGGGCATCGGCACGGATGACCCTTAGCCCCTGTCCCGACAGTCCGGATTCGAAATGATTACAATTTAATCGAGCTAAGTTTATGAAATAAAACAATTATTACTATTAATGTTTCACTATCAGTGAACTTAAATCAATATGTTGTGGAATTGGGTAAATTCGTAAATTTTTCCATATATCTCGAGGGAATTTGAAGCTAGTAAGGTAGAATAATTGAACGGCTGGGTAATGATTCCAGCGAATGAACGAAACATTTCTTCCCGCTTAGCTTTGAATTTGACACAATCCATAATTATATGCAGTAGGCTATCCGTAACTCGGCAAGCCCCGCATTCCGCTGATTCAGATCTTCCGATCTTTTGTAGGTATGCGTTACACACGCCATGATTAGTCCTTAATCGGGAGATTACTCTAATAAAGCGCTTTCCTTTTAAGCACTTATTGAACCACGCTTCAGATCTAATTTCGGGAAAAAGGGTTTTGTAGAAAAGGCCCTTGTCCGAGGAATGATATTTCGACTGCCAACTAATCTTTGCTCTCGAATGAACTGAGTTTAAGATATCCCCATAGGGAATATCTATCGCACGAACGTTGCCTTGTGCCGCCGCCAGCTTGCCAAAACAGTTTGCTGTTCCCTGAAGCTCATCGCCTAACTTTTCGTTAATAGTTAAGAAGCGAACCATAGTTCCCTTTCGCTCTAACTGTTTGCAAGTCGACAACACAGTAACCACCAGGTAGTTTTCACTCGCTGGCGCATGGAAGTTGTCAATGGATCTGATAATACCCTTACTCGCAAGAATCACAACGCTAGGGCAAGCTAGCTGCTCGGCGTAATTCAACGCCTCTGATACCGTAAACAGTTCTGAGGTGCTTAAAGAGCAATTGGGGTCTAATCTGAACAAACTCCGAAATCCGTGTGCCAGGTCGTAGAACTGTAACGCCCTAAAAAGGGCGTTATGTTAAGCGATAGAGAAAAGGAGCTCGGTCCGGGAAATTGTTCACCGCTCGGTGAATGAACCCGGCGAGCTCAGGGACGAGCGGGAGAGAATGACCCGATAGCGTCAACAAATCCTTGAGGAAACTGCTTGTTATCCACAACACTTAGGGTTTTACAAACATGTCCTCGGGGTTTTAGTATAAAAACCCGATTTTCCGATTTTGCTGAAGAAATGGTAAGACCAATTTCCCTACACCATAATCTCAGGGCACATACAGTCGCGTCAAGGCTATCCACACATCGATGATCATTCTTAGAGGAGGAATAAAGGCACACATCATCCGCGTACTGAAGGATTCGCACGTTTGGCGAAAGAATAGTTTCAATGCCTGCGACATAAATAGCATACAGTAAGGGGCTCAGTATACCACCCTGAGGAAGTCCTTGCCGGGCACATCTAGGCCCAATGTACTGATTCAGTACTCTAAGGAAAATGTGTCTATCGGAGATGAGCGGGATGCATTTATCCGTAAAGGAAGCTGGAAGTCCTAATTTTAACATTTTCTCACGTAATACCGAAATAACGACATTATCGTACGCTCCTTGGATGTCCAAAAAGAGACCCAGAGTAGAATTCCCGTTGGTAAACCCTATTTCTATATCTGAGATCAGACATGATAGACTGTGATACGTGGATTTTCCTTTTCGGAATCCGAACTGTGTGATTGGTAATTTCTCATACCTTTCTAGCCACCATTCTAAGCGATTTTTAATCATTCGTTCAAATGTCTTCTGAACACAGGACGATAGCGCGATAGGTCTGTATGAATCGCTAATGTTGGGTGTTTTGTTGGGCTTGAGTATTGGGACTACTATAAAGTTTTTCCAGGACGAGGGATAATTACCTGTTCCCCAAATATCATTAAGGATGCTAAGTAATCTGCGTTTGACTTCGATAGGGAGGTTATTTAGAACAGGGTAGGTAATCTGGTCCATTCCAGGGGCTGAGTTTACCTTGTTTGGTAATGCTTTCTGAAATTCGTCAAGGGTAAACGAGGAAGTTAAAAAGTTGTCTTTGGGTGCTTTCTCGATATTCGCGTCTAGATTTGGAGGGACAAAATCAGGAGCCAATTTCGCTAAAAATTCTTCTATCCAAGGGTCAACTTGGACAGGTTGTGAGTTACAAGTTTTACGATTTTTAATTTTTTTAATTTGATTCCAAATGTCTTTGATAGGAGTGTTTTTACTTAATTTATTGCAATATTCTTCCCACGATTTCTTTCTTGCTTCTTTCATTATCTTTTTGGCTTTCGCTGCTTTGATACGGTAATTGTCAAAATTGTCTCGATTGGATACTCTCTTGTACCTATTGAACGCTACTTTTCTTTCTTCTTTTGCCTTTTGACATTCATTATTCCACCAAGGGTTTCCCGATTTTGAGTTTCGTTCTGTGCTCTTAAAAGTTGGAAATGTAGAGTCACAGCTTTCAATCAAAAGTTTATGAAAGTCGTCGTAAGTCATGTTAGGGTCCTGAATATCATCCATTTTAGACACCCAGAAATTATGAAACTTCGTCCAGTCAGCGTTCTTTGTATTCCATCTGAGGACGTTTGTTGTATAATTAGGTGAGGAAGGCAATGTGTTGTTACCCGTTATTAAGATAGGAAGATGATCGGAGCCCATTGGATCCGATGTCACCCGCCACTCAAGACACGACATGATATCGTGCGTGCATAAACTCAGGTCAATTGCTGACATTGACTTTCGATTCCCTGATCCAATGTACGTAAGGGAGCCGTCGTTCAAGAAAATCAAATTAGAATTTTGTAACGCGCTCATTAAACTCCTACCGTTCGCGTCTGTCCACAGGGAGCCGAAAGCCGTGTGGTGACAGTTGAAATCACCCAGCAGTAAAAGTGGTCTGGGAAAGCTACTGAAGAAATTATCCCAGTCTTGCGTTGAGACATTGTTTGTAGGGCTGTTATAAAGTGAGACGACAGTGATTTTACGGGAAGTGCTACCTCCGACTTTAATAGAGACGCTTATGTGCATTAGATGGGGAATATGAACTGAGGTAGGCAGTTCTTCATAAGCAATATTTTCTTTTAGAAGTATAGCTACTCCTGCGCGTCCATCCGATCTATCTTTTCTAAAAATGTTGAAACCTTTGTATGTATATTCTTTAGAAGGGTTGTACCACGTTTCCGAGAGAGCCACTAAGCCAATATTTTGACTGCTAATGAATTGTTCCAAGTCGCTTTTCTTATCAACGACTGACCGAGAGTTCCATTGCAGGATATTAAAATTACTGTTCATTTTCAAGATGATTTAGTCGGTAAAAGAGCTTGTATTTTGTCTTTGATCAGTGTTTTAACGTTCGCGTCTGTTAAGTTTAGATCGTTCATCTGCCTTAAATCCTGTACAATCACATATATCATGTCCATAACTTCTTCTATTTCGGGTTTGCTATTGCTCCCCCTTTGTTCTTTGTCTTCTTGATTAACCTGTGCTCTATTATTATTGATCAATCCCCCTTGAACATTTTTAGGCATAACGTTCTAGCTTTCGACCTGAGGGAAATTATTTTTCAAAACAGCAGGGTGAGAGGGCGTAAAGTACCGCGTACGCTTAGTGTGCCGAGGATAGTTACTAGTCGAGGCAAAAACTCTACCTTCCACGCCTGCTTTGCTGTTTTGCAAACTTGGGAAAATGGTATTGTCCCCCAAGGAAGGTACATTAGTAAGCGCTGATACAAAAGAGCCGCTGCTCAGAAACTGTCGGGCCTCTGAGTATGAAATATTTTTTTCCGCCATCATTATTTTAGTAGCCTTTTCTTTTTTGAAGGCAGGGCATATTGCTCTGTCAGATGAACAGTGTTTTTGTTTACAATTTGCGCATTTAAGTTCGGCACTTTTACAATCCTGTTTGTATCCAATCCAATTTGTTTTCGTCTGCATTGGTCCGCGAAGTGACCGAAATAAAAGCATCGCTTGCATTGTATAACGTTAGAAATAAAAGGTTGAACCTCACTTCGGGTGCTATAAATGTAGACGCACGAAGGTAGAGTTTGACCCCTAACTGTTAAAAGAATAGATTGAGTGGGAATAAACTTATTTTGTTTTGTTTCATTGTCATGTATTCTTCTGTTCATTCTTTTAATATCCAACACCTCATAATTGCAAAAAGTCATACTAAGCGCATTTTTAATTTCTTCTTCAGATAGTTGAGTATCAACTCCCCTGATTACCCCTCGTCTGATCAGTGGCGGCGGAAGTATTTTGGTTCAGGGGGGGCGAAAATTAAGGCGCTTCCCCCTTCCCTTCCCCACCATACACTACACTACCATCACTTCCTTAGTTTTCATCAATAGAAGGTGAAGTGTAGTGTAGTTCTCAATTTTAAGTAAATAGAGGAGGCAAGGTATTGTATGGAGGTGCCCAATAGTCTTGAATTTTCAGCATTTAGGGAATGATTTGAATGTGGTATACAACGGCCTGATTCTTGATAGGTTTTTGACTAATAATATTTTATTTTTATCCCACATGATACTAAAACCGAATTTTACGGCCGCAAATGAGTCCCAAAAGTGTCTCTTTTCATGCCTAGGAACTAAAGTATTTTTCAAGCGACATGCTCCGAAAGTAGTCATTTTCTGTGCCCAAAATTGTCTGGGAAATTGACCATTACCGCACAGTGACATTCGAGAAATTTTCTGTACTAGTCCAGAAAATATTTTCCGTCCTAGTACGGAGAGTAAATGAACTCGGGTTATAACCTCGTTTAAGGTCTTCTTAAACTAAAGACACGAGAAGTCATAGTAGTCAATTTGTCAAAGTCAGTTTTATCATTTCCTTGCTGTCGCGTGAAAAAAGTCGTACATCACTCGTAGGAAGGGGATTTACCTCGCCTCGCCCGCCGGGCTTGTAATGTAATGTACCGCGGCAAATTTTACGGCGTTTTAGAGCCACGACTTTAGCTCCTGCGTATACATATACTATTATTGATTTCTTAGTTGTTTTTTTGCCACAAGAATATGGCAAGTATTCGTTTTAAATAATAAACGATAATCATTCGTACTCAAATAAACAGCAAAGTGTGGGAATGCAGGTAGGGGCATAACTAGAAATCCGGATCCGGGGTTCGGATGGGGGCCCCTGAATAGCTTGAAGATGAAAAATCGGGATTTTCAAGTAGATAAGATGAAAACGAATGGCTAAACTCGCTTGTAAAAGTGAGTAAAACGCTGATTCGCGGCTGAAATTGAGAAAAATTGCTGAAATTTATGGCTGTTAATATTAAGAAAAAGCGCTAGCTAGTTCACAGCTGACATTGAGATAACGCAAAATCACGAATTGTTGGGGCGAAATTAGGAAAAAGCGCTAATTTACGCAGCTAAAACTGAGAAAAGCGCTAATTCAAGGATGAAAAAGAGAAAAACGCAAATTCGCGTCGTCTTGAAAAAAAAAAAAAAAAAAAAAACACGCTAATTTACAGCTAAAATTGTGATAAAGTGCTACAATTTAGCAACTTTCAAAATTTAGAACAAGCGCAAATTCACAGCTAAAAGGGAGAAACGCCAACTCAAGGATTCTCGGGGCAACATTGGGACTAAAATTTAGAAAAAGCGCTAATTCACGGGTGAAATAGTCAAAAACGCGAATTCGCGTCTAGATAAAAGTGGAGGAAAACTCAGCTAAGGTATGAAAAATTACGATTTTACGGATAAAATCGAGAAAAAACGCTAAAAATCGTAGCTAAAATTAAGAAAATGTGCTAATTTACTGCTAAAATTGAGAAACAAAACGCTAATTCACAGCTGAAAATGAGAGAAAACGCCAATTCGCCAATTCTTAGGGGCAACTTTAAAGCTGAAGTTGAAAAGCGCTAATTCACGCGCTAAAGATGAGAAAAACGCTAATTCAAGGATAAAAAAGAGAACAACGCGAATTCGAGTCTAAAAATAGAGAAACACGCTATTATGATAAAGTGTTACAATTTGGCAGCTTTAAACATTGGGAAAAAGCGCGAATTCACAGAAAACGCAAACTCACGGATTCTCGGGGCTGGGACTGAAATTGAGAAAAAGCGCTGCGATTCACGGCGTGAAAGAGAAAAACGCGAATTTGCGTCTAAAAGTGGAGGAAAACTTTAATTCACAACTAAGGTACAAAACATTTCAATTTTGCAGATAAAATCGAGAAAAATTGCTATAATTATAATTAAAAAATGTGCCCATTTACTGCTAAATTGGGGTAAAAAGGCTAATTCACAGCTGAAATTGAGAATACCCCAACTTGCACATTCTTGGGGAACTTTGGGAATAAAATTGAGAAAAAGCGCTAATTCAAGCGGCTGAAACTGTGAAAAAGCGCTAATTCGAGGGTAATAAATAGAGAAAAACACGAATGGTTTTTTTTTGTAATGGAGAAAAGCGCGAATTTACGGCTTAAATTTAGAAAAATTGCTAATTTGCGGATAAAATTGGGAAAGAGCACTTAAACGCTACCTAATTTGCGGATTCTTAAGGCAACTTCACGGTAAGAGCTTGTAAAAAGCGCCGATTCGCAGCTAAAAATGAGAAAATGAGCTAATTCGCGGAAAAAATTGAGAAAACGCACTTTAGAGGCAATTTCGTGGCTAAAATTGAGGAAAATATATACTTCAAAGCTGCAAAAAAGTATATTTACGGTTTAATTAGAGACTAAAGGGCCTCCTAGAGATTTCCGCCCCGGGCCCCGGACAAGTGTTGTTCCGCCACTGGGTAGCGGTGATCGCATAACAAAACAGCGGGTTTGATGCCCCCAGGGTAGAGATGCCCGGTGCGCACCGCACACGCCGCATGCCCCTTGCTACGCCTGTGCTTCATATTGCTTGAATTTGGGCTAAAACCCTCTCCGGGGAGGGTGGCCGATAGGTGGATCGCCCTCCTTTGCCAGATGGCAGGGGTAAAGTGTAGAAGAAGAATCAATAATATACCTAACAAAAAGTCTGCAGAAAAGTGAATGATGGGGGGGGGGGCGAATGTTCTAGGCATTGCTATTTTTCATCTTCTCGCAAATGATCCAGGGTTTTCGATCTGAGTGACGGTCGCTTGGTCCTCGAATAAGAACTTTGGGTGCAGTATTCGGAATAGAAGATTGGCATTGAAGCCTGGGGGGGGGCGACGCCCCCCCAGACTAAATTCCGGGGGGGCGGCCGCCCACCCTGCCCCCCCCCCCGGTTCCGCCGCCACTGCGTCTGATTAACAAATGCCTAGGAATGTGAGTGGAAAAACCTTTTCCTTTCAACAAGTCGGAAGCCAGAACCTTATTTGCAGAGGTTGCGTTATTAAACTCTACACTAATCCTGTTACGACCAACTCTCTTTATCAACGTAATGTTTTTTGACACATCAATCAAACTTGAGTGAATTATCTTTCCCACAGCCATAGGATGTAGTCTAGCTACACCATCTTTATCTTGATCTGATTCATTCAAAATGCTTTCTACAAGTACTTGGAATGGGCCTGGATCGGACGACTGAAAACTGAGTGGCGGTGCAGATCTGTTGCCGGTATTATTGCCAGTATTTTCGATACTTTCATTCACCGTGTGATTCTTGTCAGGTGGGGCCTTGTCAGGAGGAACCTTGTCAGGAGGGACTTTGCTCGATACGCACTCCCCATCTACTTCCATAATTATACTATTTCTTAAACTTACTGAATAATATTTCAAAAATTCTGGAAAAAGAAAAAAATATAAATAAAGTAAATAAAATTATCTTAGAACTTTCCTGAAAAGGAGGAATTATCGCTGAAAACGTTCGTTGAGGAGACACTTACTCGACGAAAGTTCGAACGCGACTGACTTACTTCGTTACTTTCGTCCCGATTACCAAAGCACATCGTTGATGAGTGGCCCTTTTGACAATTGGAACACACAATTTTAACGCGACACCTACTTTGTGTGTGTCCTCGGTTCATGCATCGAAAACAACGGCCATTTTCGAGAAGGATTTGTCGCTTCTCACCCAAGGAAAGTCGTTGGTCGCCGCATTCCAAACTGTTATGAGCCTGTTTGCAGAACAAACAGCTGGCGAGAATGTTCGAAACTAGTTCAGAAAGTGGTAGGCACGCTGCCAGCACCCGGCGAAGATGACTGAACTTTCTTCTTTAACGGTTGAACATTCTCCTTCATGCCGAGCCGAAACCAGCTACTGCGACGCGCTCTTCTCCTTCAACTTCAGACCTCATGAATTTTACGAGACGATCAAGTTTCGTGGCTGAAGAAGCTTCACGAAAATCATTTCCGTCAGAAACAATCGCTTGACGCTGCCACGTTCGAAGAAGTTCCTGAGGTAGACACGACTCAACCATCGGGAAAAGAATGACAGCACAAGTGTCGGTTGACACTCCGAGCGACTCAAGAGCTCGTAATTGAGCTTCTAGCCGATCGAACAGAGACGATAAACTAAAGTTTCTCGGATCGAGGCTTTTCCTGCACGACCAAGGACAAAAGTCCCCGAGCATAAACTTCGATTAATAAATCTTTTAAGGCTTGAATAGCTTTCGAATAATTTTGACTCGATGAAGGATAGGCATCGATCACTTGCCGAGCCTTTGAACCAGGGACTGTGGACTGTATGAGGTACTGACATTTTTCAGCTTCGTCTAATTCCTCATCATTATCAATTTTCTCAAATAGGGCCCAAAATGTCAACCATTCTTTCAAATCGCCGTTAAATTTACTTTCGCCAGATGTTAAAAATCGAAAAAAATGGAAGGAATATGGAAAAATTAGGAGACAAATAAAATAAAATTATTGATTTTTTTTTTTTTTTTTTTTTTCTGTTAAAGCAAGACTCGACTGAATTTCTTTTTTTCTCATTCTCATACGGTTCGTATTTCTTCAGCTGATTCCTTTTTAATGGAGTGATTCAATTTTCAACACCACCCTTGGCCATCATCACCCAACTCTTGGAAGACCACCCAAAATATTTTTTTTTATTTACGCGCGATTATCATCACTATGCCGCTAAGGGGCACAGCAGTTCAATGAAAATAATGAAGCGGTCTGGGATTTTATCGCGATACTTGCTCTATAATACTGAGGAGGAGCAATAAAAAATAAATAAATAAATAAATTGACGGCGTCACCGGTGGATAAAAGAAGCCGCGAACAGCCCTAAAAACCAACCCTTTTCTCTGATGATGAGACGCTTGTGAAGGACAAATTAAAAATTAAAAGGCGGCAAAATAGATTGGGTTCACTTTATAGGCGATGTTTCATGAAATTTCATCCTAATTTTAAACAGCACGCTCGAACTATAGCTTTTAAAAGCTACGCCTTTTACTAAACATTTAAAGAAAAAGTGTCCGCTTCATTGAAATTCAAGTTTTTCCCGTTGAAAAGCCGCACTTTTTTTTTTTTTTGTAACAGCACGTGCCGCTTTCGGGGAAGAGCGTTAAAAGTTCAACGTTGTTCTTCTCCTCGGGGAAGTTGGAGGAAAAAAAAAACGTTACCATAGTTCTTTTTAGTCCTTTTTCACCCTACCCCACCCCCACCTCACCCCTCTTGTGACTCTCTAAAGGGTGAAGGGGTCCCGGTAGATTCCATGGAAAGAAAGCCGCTTTCTAACTGCCAAAATTTGTGTATTGACGGTGCTGAGGCAAAACAAAGAAGGCTTGCGGGCTAGCGTGACAAAGAAAATGTTTTGCGACGTTGAATTACGTTTATTCAATGAAGGGAGAACGTGTTTTTTAAATAGTGGGCTCCGATTTTTTTTTTCTATAAGGAAAACTTTTCACGATGTGATACCGTAGGCGATAATTGAGGCAGAAAAACAGCGCTAAAATCTCCGTAACAGGAGCTATTACATCGATAATCTTGGTCCGGGATTTGAGCTGAAGCAAAACCTTATACAAAAATGTCACCAGAAGTACCTAAAACAACGCATTTTAGAGTAATTAATGCAAAAATCCTATAATTTACGCGTTATTAATCACTTTTCACTATAATGAACTTCAACGCACAATCGACAAGTTGAGTGCCCCCGCAAGTATCACCGCCATCCCACCACCCAAACACCCTCACCATTGTTCGTCCCCGCGGAAAGCAATATCAATTCAATTGCAAGTCACACAAATCAAAAAATCCTTCCCCTCTAACAATCTGGTCTTGCTATGTTTGTCTCTCCGTCTCCTTCGAACGAACCAACGAAAATTCCTGGTACAAGTCAAACGTGGGGCAATTCAAAACACGCGAAATAAAAAAAAAAAAGAAAAAGAGGAAGAAAAGGAAAACGGCCCTTTTTTCACATTTTAATTGGGTTTGACATACTTTTCCTAGAATTATACAAGCGCGACGAGGCTTCCACTAATCCAAATTAAAAAAAGGTGAGGCGCTTCGAGGTCTTCTAATTATATTTCTGCGTTTAATTACCCGTTTTTCTTCCCTTAAAAAAAAAGAAACTCGCTCAAATATGAAGAAAGTTTGGGAATAAAGAAATTCATCAACAAGGTTTGACGCTTAAATGGGCTTTCCGATACGTTTTTCATGGCCGAACAGTGAAACAATTTATTTTTGTGTGTGTGGATAATTTACACTTTTGAGGCGCTTTTTTTTTCTTTTTTTTTTAACTACGCCGTGTCGGTGGGGGCAACTTCGGCCATCCGACTTCTTGCAGCCCAGTAAAGTTTTACAGTCCGGTGGAAGCGGTCGTCATCTGCGGTCAGTGTGGATCTCACATCCTGTAGAGCTCTGCAGGTCTCGAGGTGTTCACCGTCCATTTCACCGGTCCCGCACAATTCACAATCTGGTGATGATTTCACGCCTATCCTGTGCAGATGTTTCTGGAGAAAATCATGGCCGGTCAATGTGCGAAAGCAGGCAACTCCAACTTTCCTGGGAAGATCCCAGGTATTTTTTGAAGTTCGAGCACCACGTCGTCAATCATCAAGTTGAAAAGAGTTGGACTGAGGACGGACCCCTGCGGTAGACCTTGCTTCGTTTGTTTGAACGGGGATGTGGCATCACGGTACCTTACCCGAAGGTAACGTTGGGCGAGGAAAGACCTTATGAAGCCGTACATTCTACCATGTATCCCCTTGTCAATAAGCTTTTCCCAGCAGCCTCCTCCTCCACACAACATCAAAAGCAGTGCTGAAGTCGACGAAAACAGCCAGCGTGCTCTGCTTTCGCTGGAAACCATTCTTAACCTCTTCCGCCAAGCGAATAACATGTTCCATGGTGCTTCTATTTGCCCTAAATCCAGCTTGAGCGTTAGACAGGGTCTTGTGCTTATTCAAGAAGATCTGCAGACGATGCAGGGCCATCCTTTCAGCTAGCTTGCACAACACACTTGAAAGGGCAATAGTCCGATAACTTTCTGGTCGGTCTGGGCTCTTATCTTTTTTCAGGATAGGGATAACCTTTGATTTTCTCCACATGCTGGGCAGTCCTTTTCTCCAAACCAAATTGATCAGGCAAAGCAGGGTTTCTTTAGCTTTGTCGCCGAGTTGTGCAAGGAACTCCGGGAGCAGACCATCTGGGGACTGGGCTTTTCTTCTTTTTGCTATTACCCAAAGCAACCATCAGCTCATTCGTGGAGAACTCCTGGTTAAGTAGCTCGTCGTCTCCTTCTTCTAATACCGTGTTCGGCAGGATTACATTGGGTAGTGCATGTCGGCGAGCAGGCTTGAAGTTGCTGACTTTACGTCAGCAACGTCAAGGCGCGTTGTCCGGGCCTTGAAAAAGGCCATTTAAACGAGACGGTATTGTCATTGTCTCGTGCTTTTGTCGCTTGTCTTTGTGATGGGCTGGATTCTTTCGGCGACGGTGTTGGTCTGTTAGCACTACCCGGGGGGGGGGGGCACCTGAGTGGGAGTGAAGTTCGAAAAACTTTGCTCGGAGGTCGACCAACAATTGCCCCCCCCCCACTTTTGAGGCGCGGAAATTGGGTATTTATGCGGCACAGGGATGCCGCCAGTCATTGCCAGCAATTGCGAGACCAGGCGCTGATCCAGAGAGTGTACCGTGGTAGGGGCGAGAGGGACGAACCGCCTCGGGCTCCCGATCAGACGTGTCTATCCCAAAAAGGCTTACAAATTCAGGAAAATGGGGATTCTTAGATTCTATGTATCATGGATGTAGATATGTGAAAAGGTTGGACAGCGATTTTGCTCCAGTCTCTACGAATTTCAGTCAATCCGCGACCTGGAGAACATTTCGTTGCAAGTAATGTCAGCAAAGAGTGCGGGCTGACTATTCGATTGAGCCCCCCGAGGGCGCTATTCTGGAAGGCTCAAATTGAGAAAACTCATTAGATCCTCAAGCTCACTAATGTTCTGATCATTCATTTGAAATTTGCGGACGCGGCAAAACCTTTGGAGAAAACGGTAATATTTCTGAGTATAACTGCGAAAAATCGCGACTAAAATCGAGAAAAAATCGCTGATACTTGGTATATAATAAAAGCCCATTCTACGGCTAAAATGTAGAAATATTGTTGTTTTTGGTCCAAGCCCACGACTAAAACTGAAAAAACACGCTAATTCAAAGCTGTAAGTGAAAAAAAAAAACGCGGCAAATATTCGCTAAATAAAACTTCGGGTTAAAATTGGGCAAAACTGGCAAATTCACAACTGAAATCGCCGATTCACGTATAAAACGGATAATACACGCTAATTCGCTGCAAATTTAGTGGAAAACGCTAAATCACGCGCTGAAATTGAGACAAATGACTAATTCGCGGATAAAATGAAGAAAATCACTAATTCGCGGCTTAATTTGGGAAAACGTAAATCCGCACTGTATCCGCACTCAAACGGGGGAAAAAAGCGCGAATCCATATAGCAGAAAGTTAAAAAAAAAACTGCTTACGTGGGGATAAAATCTAAAAAAACAACACGATTAAATTAATTAGCAGCGAAAAAACTAATTAGCGCTGCTAAACTTAACAAAAAACACTAATATATCGCTCAAATTTAGAAAAAGAGGTAATTCACCGCTAAAAATGGAAAAAATGGTTAATATAAAGCTAAAATTGAGAAAAAGCGCTAACCCACAGATAAAATTGAGGAAAATCACTAAATCGCGCGCGGCTAAAATTCAAGAAAAAAAAGATAATGCATGTAATGTAAAGGTAAATGTAAGAAAAACGTTGATAAAATTTTAAAAATAAAATAGCATAAAATTCGGGAAAAAATTATAATTATCGCTTTAAAAATGGCTAATTCGCAGCTAACATTGAGGAAAATTCCAATTTGTGGCAAAAATTGACAACATTTGCTAATTGCAAAGGTTAAAAACGCAACTACGCTGCTGAAATTGAGAAAAAACGCTAATTCGGGGCTGAAATTGGCGGATAAAGAGTGGTCAAATTTCTAATTGAAATTCACGGTTTTTGAAGACCAATTTGGGGCTAAAATGGAATAAATAAGAGGCTAATTCATGGATATAAGTATACGAAAAACCGCTGATTCACGGCTAGAATCGAGAAGAAGCGCTATCGATAGCTAAAAGTAACGCAAAATTGCTAATGCGATGCTAAAGGTTGAAAAAAAAACCGCTTAATCGCGCTTAATATTGAGAAAATCAATAATTAGCCAGGCTAAAAGGGAATGCCTAATTTTTCAGCCAAAATGGAGAAAAAGTGCTAATTCTCTGCTAAAAATGGAGAAAACCCCACATTTCAAATTGAGTCAAAATTGAGAAAATGCCAATTCGCGGCTTCCGAATGTAAACTTTGAGGTTAAAAAAGAAAAAGCGCTAATTTTTGGCTATAGGTGACAAAACCTAATCGCTGAGAATCGCCAATCCATAACGTACGGCGAACAAAAATCCTAACTCGTGGAAAATTAAGAAAAATCTCTAATTCATGAGATAAAAACGCTACTTTGATGCTTAAGTTGAGAAAAAGCGCAAATTCATGGCTATTGGTGGGGGACGGGGGGAGATCACTAGCCCACACCTGAGATGTTACATGCAGCCAAAATTGACGAGAGTACCAATTTGCGGGTAAAGTTGACAAAAAGAACTCGAGAAAAGAAGAAGAACGAAATAGAGATATTCCGCTGATCCCCACATCACCTTATATTCAGTTAGAACTGATGTGGCAAACTAAATTTGACGTTCTTAGGGCAAGCACGCGACTGCGAAAGTTGGAAAAAAGTGCAAATATTTGTGTCTATAACTGTGAAAAAAACACTTATTCGGGGTTGCTCGGTGTAATTTCCGCACCGAGACGCTGAAATTGAGACGAAATGGATCGTTCACGGTGATAATTGAGAAAAGTCGCTTATTCGTGGTTTGCAGAGGAAAAAGAAAAACACTAAATCGCGGCCACAATTAAAAAGAATCGCTAATTCACGGCTAAAATGTAGAAAAACCGATTATTCACCAATGAAATTTTGAAAAAGCGCTCATTACGCTGATAAAGTGTAGAAGAAAAAAACGTTAATTAGTGGATAAAATTGAAACAAATCGCTCATTAAGCGGCTAAAATCAGGAAGAACGCTAATTCACGGCTAAAACTGAGGAAAATCGCTAATTCACGGCTAAATTAAAGAAAAATATGTATTATTCAACGATGAAATTTAGAAAAAGCTTTGAAGTGTGGAAAGAGCGCTAATTGCTAAATTGCTAAACCGGTGAAAAGCGCGAAGGTGAGTTCATTCGATTTCACTGGTTTGGCATTTTTGACACTTCAATTTCGTGGGTTCTGCTATCCGAATTTAGGACAGTATTAGCGGGTTTTGGCTCTTCAAAAGACGCCACGGGTGACGCTGATTCGCGGCTAAAATTGAGCAAGAGCCGAAATTTAACGATAAAATTGAGTGATACCGCTCATTCGCGGTTAACATTGGGGTAAAGCGCTGATGTCTGGCAAGATCAAATGACAAAAAATGCTAATTCGTAGTTACAATTGCGAAAAAGCTCTCATTCGCAGATAAAATTGAGAAAAATTGTGCAATTCTCTGCAAACTTTTGTATATAACGCTAACTCATGGCTAAGATTGAGCAAAAGGTCTAAATTGCGGCTAAAATTGAGCGGAATCTCGGCTAGCCCGCCCTAATTAAACCCTAATTTGAGGATATTCAGAAAAAGTGCTAATTTGTGGCATAGAAGTAAGAAAAGCGTGCTCATTGACGGGTAAAGTTGGGGGGAAATCCTATAGTTCTTAGGCGAAAAATTCGCGGCAAAAGCTCTAATTTGCGGCTAAAAGCGAGAAAAAACACTCTTTTGCGACAAAAAGGGAGTAAAAGCGCCAGTTCGCGGCTAAAGGAAAGATAAAAGGGCTCATTTGTGGCTAAATTTGGGGGGACGTTATTTTGGTGTAAACTTCGTGGAAAGTTGGGAAAAATCGCTTTATTCAGGGTAAAATCGCGGATTTCCGGCTAAAATGAAGAAAAATGCCAAGTCGCGGCTAAAATTGAGAAAATGCCGCAATTTACGGATCGCTAATACGTGGCGAGAAGTGAGAAAAACGTGCTCATTCGTGGTAAAAATGAAGAAAAAGGCGCCAAATTTACGGCAGAAATTGAGAAAGAGAGCAAATTCACTTTGAAAATTGTGATAAAGCTATAATTTAACGCTAATACGTTAAATTTATATACCTTGTTCATTTAAGAAATGAGGGGGCCTCATTGAGATTGGCGGTCCTGGGCCCCGGTATATAGTTGTAGACGCCACTGAGGGAGCGTATTTCTGGCAAACTTAAGGTTTTACGTTTTTGTGGGTAAAATTGAGCCATATAATAATTTTTGTGACACATGGTGCACAAAATTGACCCGAATGTTCGAGTTTTGACCCTGAAATTCACTGGAAGGCGAACGTTTTAGTTTTTCGGGGCTGGGTGAGGGGGGGATCAATTTGGGAGCAAAACGCCGGGATTCTCTCGTCGACCCCCGGCGAAATATTCAACTGTTATGAGTGTCTCTTAAATTGGACAGTGCTGGGGGCTAAATTCTATGAGTTAGAGGCTTAAAGAATCAACCAGAAGCAGACTCCTCTGATCAGTCCCTGGCTCACGAGAGTTGTCCCTTCTGTACGGAGGACTGCAACCTCCTCCCCCTCCCATCATTATGACACTTTGAGAAATCCGAAACAGTTTAATTTTTCCCTTCCACAAATGAATTTCTTCCTCTTTTGATTCATTCTGGAAAATATTATTTGTTTATAGTTTAAATTGAAGCCAAAATAAAAGAAGAAGGGGGTCGTGATCAGCAGGCCTCACTGTACCACACAACATACACACACTGATTGTGTATGATTGGAGCGAATTGTATACTTCCCGTCCCTCATGCTACTGTCTCTTTTTAACGCTCTTAAGTCATCTTGAAGGAAGATCGAGTTAAAAATAAATAATAAACGTATTATGTTTTATCCATATACGTTTATTATTTCCCCCCTTTTTTGGCTTGTTAAGACGCGTTTTATGTCCGCCAATTTATTATAATCTGGTTTGACAATTTGCCACCTGTTTTTTGTTGTTTTAATAATTAAGCGACAAAAGATTGCGATTTCACTTGTTCCAGCTTAGAAATTGATTAATCAAAGACCTCCCCCCAGCTCCCCTCCCCAAACACGGTTTTGACAAAGAGAGCCAGCAGGTGGTCTCCCCGTGGGTGGCACCTGATTTGTGAACCTCTTTGCTACCGTTTTCTCATTAATAACATGTTGACCGCGTACTAAATCTTGTAATTGGCTTAGCTTCACCTCATTGACCCGTGGATGTTTTTCTTTTCCATCTCCCCCTCCCTTTCCCTCACTCCATCCCGTCGCTACTTGCCACACCGTACCCTTTTTTTGTGTGTATATGTATGAAACTTTTCTCAAAGGATCTGCTAATGGGATTCTACCCTCTTCCTTCACAAATGTGTTTTTTTTTCTCTTCCTTTTATTAACTGTGAATCACCCGAGTGCTCTTCTTATTTTTTTTTTTTAAAGGTATCTGTTCATTTTATTACTTTCTTGAAATGAGTTCGGGAGCGGTGAGATCCCAACAAAGGGAGTATTTTTTTTGTGTTCATATTGATTCTTTCCCCTTTTAATATTTCCTAACATTGAGCACCAAATTTATGAAGTTCGACCAGGGAAGGTATACGTGAGCCACGCAGGGACGCTGAAATTAGATAATGAAAATACAAGAGTTTTTGGGTTACATATATCGTCGGGGAGGAAAATCCTGGAAACGTCTTCACATTTCGTAAAGGAAAAGGGGAGGGTGGGTGGGGCTCTAGTTATAGAACTAATTGATTTGGTAAGCTCATCACTTTTTTTCTTAGTTCTTCATTGTTGTTTTATTAAGCCAATATAGAATGCTTTAGACACACTCGTCCTTTTCTTGATAGGATTTTACACTTTTTTTTTTTTTTATTACCTCCTGACGGAAAGGATGAACCACTCCGTTCACTCCTTTCCAATGCACGATCAAGACAGATTTTTTTATTTAACTTTTGTCTTTCAATACATCGACTGGTCACATTTTTATAACAATTCAGATTTAATTGTTGAAACTATTATAAAGACGCGGAGGCGGATATTTTATTAAGGAGGGGGTGAAAGATGTTACTAAACCGGAACCACGTGTCAGTGGGTCTCACACCCCCCCCCCCCGCCAACTTATGAGGCTCATAGGGGGAAAAAATGCTGGGGAGGGAGGGCAAAAAGAGGGATGTCAATTGTTGGGAGTTGTTATTATTTCAATAGAGCGCTAACGGCATATGGATCAAGGGAAATGGCTTAGTGTTTTCGCTTTATCTCTGTTCACTTTTGTCACCTGGACGTTTTGGAGTTTGAAATGTTTTTTTCTCGTAAAAAAAAAAACATGCGCCTAGCAGCGAACATGCTGCCCAGCTGCAGTGAGCCCGCGATTTTAGTTCCAGAAACTTGACATTTTCTCGAGTTACGCACTGATCATTTCTGATCCTGGACATTTTATTCCTAGACTCTTGCTCTCAAAGTAATCCAATCAATACCCTGAGGAACTCCAATCTTGAGAAGAATGAATTGCGTGCAAATAATGTTCCAACTTCCGCACATTCTTGTATAGGCGAGGGGAGAAGCTCAACTGAGTGTCTCTATATGTATATACGTAGTGTGATGATCACTGGATCCGCACCCTTTCTGAATGTTTAGGAAGGGAATAGTGCGACGCAGCACAGTTATAATCACGCCAAGATGAGGACGTCGCCAATAAAAAGGTTGTGGAGGGGGTCGTCATAGCTATACCCCTCGTATAAAGAGCTGCCTCATTTTGGGCTATTCTTAGAACACTAGTTCGTGGATCAGATAGATAAAAACCTCTAAAACCTTGATTTGAGCACCTTGAATCAGTAAAATACGTGAGTTTCGCATGGTGTAGCTGTTAGTTTCCGGTAGAAAAAAAAAAATCAATTTTGGAAATAAATTTACATGTGTTCTGAGGGATTCCCAGCCGAACAGCGTGTCCATGTTGAAAAAATTTAGTGGCGGATCTAAGGAACGGGCCATAGGGGCCATGGCCCCTTCCTTGGAGTCAAGGTCGCAGTTGCGCACAAAAAATCGTCAAAACCTCATCGAGGAGAGACGATCATCTCTAACTGAAAATGACGAAGCTTCTCGTAGAGACGCAACATGCCCAACAGAATGCGAATGGCCTCACATTGAGGGGAAAATTGACGTTTGAACGCCGCCACGTCTGTATAGGGCAAAATGAAAGCGAAAGGTTATACGCCAAGGGCAAACTTTAAGCGAAACGTCACATTTGTGAGTGAAAAAAAAAAAACTCTGTCGAAAGACCGCGGCACAACGAGTAAAACTATACGAAAAATGCCCCACGGTGGGCAAAACGCAACATGCTGAGAAAACACTCACGTGAATCGCCACATTTACGAGAAATACCGCGTCATGGGCAACAAATATGCGAAACGCTTCACGAAGAACATTGTAGTGGTGACATAAATTGTCCATTTTATGAAAAAACTCGTCGGTTTCACAAAGACATTGTAAATAGCATAACGAAATTGTCTGTTTTATGAGAAAACTTTCAATTTTATAAGAAATCTTAAGCTTATGAGTTGTGTTCATTTTGGTTGATTTCATGAGGAAATTTTCAGTCAGTTTAGTAAAGAAATAGTCAACTTCATGAAGAAAATGACAAATTGTGTGATAATTATGTGAATATGATAAGGAAATTGCCCTTTTTGAATTCATTTTCAATTTTCAATTTCAATGAAATTGTTAGTTAGAATTGGAAATTACCAAAGGAAAGTGTCAATTTTCTAGGAATCGTTAACTTTAGGACAAAAATTGTCAGTTTCACGAGGAAATTGTAGCTTATCAGCGATAGTTTTATTTTTAGTGCTTGGAACTTAGTAATTTTGCCCCATGACTCGATGGACATCTGTGATCATTGTCAGTAAAGTAATTGGTGAACGTTTATTTTGGCTTCGAACTCGTTATTTTTAGTTTAAATAACAAACATAAAAACGCGGGAATGATCAATTTTAAAAGTAAATTGTTAATTTTACAAGGAAATTGTCAATTATACGAGGAAATTGTCAATTTTATGAGGAATTGTCAATTTTATTAGGAAATTGCCAATTTTATGAGGAAATTGTCAATTTTATGAGGAAATTGTCTACTTTGTGGTGAGATTGTCAATTTCATGAGAAAATTGTCAATTTTATGAGGAAATTGTAATTTTATGAGGAAATTGTTAATTTTATGAGGTAATTGTCAATTTTATTAGGAAATTGTCCATTTTACGAGGAAATTGTCAATTTCACGAGGAAATTGTCAATTGTATGAGGAAATTGTCAATTTTATGAGGAAATTGTAATTTTATGAGGAAATTGTTAATTTTATGAGGTAATTGTCAATTTTATTAGGAAATTGTCCATTTTACGAGGAATTGTCAATTTTACGAGGAAATTGTCAATTATACGAGGAAATTGTCAATTTTATGAGGGAATTGTCAATTTTATCCTAATTGTCAATTTCATGAGGAAATTGTCAATTTTACGAGGAAATTGTCAATTTTACGAGGAAATTGTCAATTTTATGAGGAAATTGTCAATTTTATGAGGAAATTGTCAATTTTACGAAGAAATTGTCAATTTTACGAAGAAATTGTCAATTTTATGAGGAAATTGTCAATTTTACGAAGAAATTGTCAATTTTATGAGGAAATTGTCAATTTTACGAGGAAATTGTCAATCTTATGAGGAAATTGTCAATTTTATGAGAAAGTTGTCAATTTCATGAGGAAATTGTCAATTTTACGAGGAAATTATCAATTTTACGAGGAAATTGTCAATTTTATGAGGAAATTGTCAATTTTATGAGGAAATTGTCAATTTTATGAGGAAATTGTCAATTTTATGAGGAAATTGTCAATTTTATGAGGAAATTGTCAATTTTATGAGGAAATTGTCAATTCTATGAGGAAATTGTCAATTTTACGAGGAAATTGTCAATTTTATGAGAAAGTTGTCAATTTTACGAGGAATTGTCAATTTTACGAAGAAATTGTCAATTTTATGAGGAAATTGTCAATTTCATGTGGAAATTGTCAATTTTATTAGGAAATTGTCAATTTTATTAGGAAATTGTCAATTTTATGAGGAAATTGTCAATTTTTTGAGGAAATTGTCAATTTTACGAGGAAATTGTCAATTTCACGAGGAAATTGTCAACTTTATGAGGAAATTGTCAATTTCACGAGGAAATTGTCAATTTTATGAGGAATTGTCAATTTTACGAGGAAATTGTCAATTTTATGAGAAAATTGCCAATTTTACGAGGAAATTGTCAATTTTATTAGGAAATTGTCAATTTTATTAGGAAATTGTCAATTTTATGGGGAAGTTAGTAATGGAACCGTCCATACCACTCTCCCCACTGCCCTTTAGAAATTTTTCTTCACAGTTCCTGGAATAGAATTGACAGTTTTTGACGTAATTTCACACTTTCACACAGTGAGGAAGGCATGGACGGTTCCATTTCTAAATTCTCCTCAAAGTTTGTGTAGAGATATTGACCGCGACTGAGTTGTTGACAGTTCAGCTTCTATAGGATCCATCTGAAGGAGCGTGAATAGGCAGTTTGGTCATTTTTGAAGCTCACCGAATCGACATTTTATTCATTTTCAATGGGCGAATGGTCGGTTATACCACTTTTGGGGCACGAATCTTCAGTTTAAGCATTATTTACAAGGTCCAAACAGTCGTGTTTTTCATTTTACGTCGTGACTAGCCAATTTGACTATTTTTAGGGCACAAATCATAAATATTTGGTAAATTTTAAAGGGCGAGATAGCTAGTTTGATTTTTTTGATTGCTAGTTTAGTGAATTTTAGGTTGTTAACGGTTAGTTTAGCCATTTTTATAGCGTGAATCGTCAGTTTCACCATTTTGTGCTTAAGGTGCGTATAGTCCGTCAAGCCATTTCTGGGCCGCGAATGGGCCAGTTTAGGAGGTTATTTGTGGGGTGTGAGTTGT
The DNA here is from genome assembly GCA_038030265.1 of Corythucha ciliata. NCBI lineage: Eukaryota > Metazoa > Arthropoda > Insecta > Hemiptera > Tingidae > Corythucha > Corythucha ciliata. Next base: position 61,719,556 of record CM075938.1, read on the forward strand.
CGGTTTGGCTTATATTTGAAGAACGCTAACAGTTTTCAAGGCGCGAGGTGTCGCACTTTGCCCATTGGGCGTGAATGGGAGCCCGTTTAGCTGCTTTATTGATGGGGCGCATTTAGTAGTTTATGCCATCTTTAGGGTGTATCTTGAGGCTACACATTGTCAGTATGACGATTTTTAGTTTGAAAATTGTCATTATAAACGTTTTGGGGGCGTGAATTGCTAGTTTGTCTATATTTTTAGGGCATGAATCGTCAGTAAGGCCAATTTTAAACCATTGAACGGTTATGTTTGGTCAATTTTGTAGGGTAGGCTAGTAGGTTATAGCCTAATTCGTAGTTGAAATTAAAAACGCGCTAAACCACGGCTAAAATTGAGAGAAATCTCTAACTCTACTTTGCGGCTAAGCTGGAAAAATAAGAGCTAATTCGGGGCCGAAATTGAAAAAAAAAAATCTCTAATTCGCGGATAAAATTGAGAAAAAGCGTTAAATCAATATGCTCAAATTGAGAATAATCAACTAATAAATCGCTACTTTGCTACTAAAGCTGGGAAGAAGAACTAATTCGTGTCTAAAATTGAGACAATCGCTAATTCGTGCGGATAAACCGCTCCAACCACAGCAAAACTGCAAACCGCAGCAAACCACCAAACCACGAAGGCATTAGAAGAAGGCACAGTTCTTACCATCACAGTAGAGCTTCAACCAAAACCGTGAAAACGTTCCTTTTGGTGCATTTCTTGCAGGGGCGTAGCCAGCGCCTGATCTAGGTGAGAGCGCAGCTTCACTGCGGTGAAGGGTGAAGATGTCACCTATTGCAGGCAACGTGTGAAACGAATTTTAATAAAGGTTTTTAGAGAGGGAAATCCGATAAATTGTATTTTAAGTGAACCAGAACCTGGGAAAAAGGTTTTATAGTGTACAGAATCCACTTTAAATGGTTTTTCAAGGAGCCAGCCCTGCATAAATGGTTTTCTAGGGCCAAAAAACCGTAAAAATGGGGTTTTGGGGAGCAAAATCAGAGAATTTTGGGTTTTTTAATCAACGAAAGCCCGCGAAATTGATTTTTTTAGCGAGCCAGACCCGTGAAAATGGCTTTTCAGTGCTGTGCTCACTGTGCCTACCCCAGCCTCCTGCCTGTATTTGGCTAGTGCTGGCTACGCAAGTGCGGCTATAAAAACCGCGTCAGTATATGTTCCTTTTATGTAGTTATTTACGCTTTTTTGACCATTAAAAGTTAATTTTTTTCGTGGATTCGGGCCTCTATTTCTGATACAATTCAACTGAGGGTGGGGGGGGGGGGTTTGCAACAAATTCGCATGGTCCAAGGGGTGGGTGGGTGGGGCATGACCGTGTTGTAAAGGTTGAGAATCGGATGATCATCAACTCTGTGCAATAATGGCCAACGCGCATTATTTATTTCACTGAATTCGCAGTCAGCACGGAAATGAATAATAAATGGAAATTTTTCAACCCTCTTTTTCTTCTTCTTTATCCCGGTTTCTCTATTTGCTTCAACTTTTTTTCTCTCTCTTTTCTTTTTCGTTTAACATTCCAGTGTTCTTTCCGTGACAAATAATTACACGTTATAGACAACTTGGGGAGAAAATACATACGTAATGAACGTGGAAACTGTTCCAGACTGTCCACAGTCGAACATTTCGTGTATTAATAAACGGGGGCGAGAAGAAAAAATAATTAAAGACGACGACGAGAGAGAGAGAGAATGAGGGGGAGAGAGCCGTTGAATTTTCAATCCTTTCAACGTTCACCTCTTCTATTGAAATTAGTTCACTCAGAAAATTATCACAACCGTTTAGCAGAAATGAGAGGAAGAATGGCTGATTTCGGTTGATTGGTAGGGGGGAGGGGGGTAAGTGACGTGCTATTTTGTAGAAAATGAAATGATCGCGGGGGTTTGTTCTTTACATATTGATGTCTTCGGCACCTCCCCCTCTCGAATTTGCTTTAAATTTCTCGTGTCAAAATCTTTTCAGAATGAAATAACTCCACGATCACGCTCACTTAGTATGATTTCAATCAATTAAACGAACGTAATATGTTAATCTGATAGACGATACACATTATTATTATTTTTAATATTCACGTCAATAATAGTCTATGATTATTCTATTATAGAAACTCAACGGTTGAAAAGAGGTGAGAAATGATTCGGCTGACTTTTTTATTTTATTTTTTTTTTACAATTCATCGAGCGCTCCAATTACAAAACGGGTGCAAATTGTTGGCAAAATGTGGGTATTCCAGTAGGGTAGCCAGTGGCGCCGAAACGATGTCAATGAGGTGAAGCAAAAACCAGGAAAAAGGATCCTCCCACCACTATAGTGACGTTCCCAATGTAACAGTCCTTAAAAAGCTCTCGAAAAACGATTATTCGTCTATCTACAGCTAAAATTGAAGCACTCCCTCTCTTTGTTTTTAGCGGCAACTGCAGAAAACGCGCAAGGTCTATTCCACCGTATGCCAACGGTAGCATGTACCGTTATGTCACGGTTGACACCAGACTCAAGACGGTATTTCTTAACCGAGTAGAGATACCTGTTTTACCGTTGAGTAACCGTTGATGCAACCGTCATGACAGTAGAATTTTACCGTTTTTTTTCATGCTGATGTTACCGTATAATATCCAAAATTCGGTTCGCCACTACCGTAAACACACTGTTGGACTAACCGCCTGACACAACTGTGATTACCGAGTATACGGTCAGCTTTCACCGATGTTAGACAGTTGCTGTAACAGACAAGGGAGTTGTGGGTCGGAAGAATCTACCGTAAAGTAAAGGTTAGAGTTAACCGTCTACTGACGGTTCATTCAACAGATATGTCTCAACTGACTGGGATCATGTGTTTAACCGTGTTTGTGGCTTGACCGTCAGACTCGGTTGCAAACATTTTACCGATAATATGCGCTAACCGAGTCAAGACGTGCATTCAACCGTATCAAGCTTGTCGGTTGACATTACAGACTCGTGACGGTTGCAAACATTTTACCGAGATTTCTCGGTTAAAATTAACCGAGAAAGTGCCTCTTGTTTTTCCCTGTTTTTATGCAAATAATAAAATAAATTAAAGTAAAATAATCGGCATACGAGCAGTGGGATTGTATTTTTATACACCCGCTTCGATAACCTACTCATTTGTGTAGTAGTCTTTTTTTTGTAACATAGCAACACACCAACATCTCCCCTGGTTTAACAATAATAAAATATTTGAAAAAAGGAAATAATAAAATAATTCCAAACGCGTTACAAATTTAAACGAACTGGTTCTCTTATTCGTCTACCGAATCTTGATCTTCTTTCCTCTGGTTGTTGTGATGGTTGGCGGTTGTCCTCCTCTGGCAGCTGTTCACTGATTTCGTTACTCCCCGTTTCTTGGTCTTGTAGCTCCGGCTCGTCAAGTGCAGGTGGTTCTGAATTAATGGGGTCATCCCAAATCCACCGATAATCTTTGCTACCGCTTTGTAACGTTGCTGTGCAGGGTTTTAAATGAATCCTATTCCTTTTGTAAGTTCGTCCGTTGACGCTCACTAAGTACGATCTTGTGCTCAACTTTTGCAGTACCTCACCTCTTCGCCAATCGGGTGCTGTTGGCGAACTTGGGTTAAGAAAAACCCGAACAGGTTGCCCTTGTTCCAAAGTCGGGAGGGTTCTTGCCGATCGATTGTACGACTTCTTGTAAGCTTCTTTTTACTTTCCTATTTCTCTTCGAGCAACTGAATGGTCGACATTTGAATCACCGACGGCACATAAACTTGGCAAAATGATTCTGAGCTTTCGGCCAAACATCAATTCAGCAGGACTGAATGTCATTTGAGCAGAAGGTGTGTTTCTCCACGTAAGTAGGGCTTCGTATATGTCTTCGCCTCTACTCTCCAACTTTAAAAGACGTTTGACGAGCTTCACAGCAGACTCAGCCTTGCCGTTGGACTGTTGATGATGGGGTGACGAAGTCCTCAGCGTAAAATTCCAATCTTTAGAAAACCGCTGGAATTCGCGGGACTTGAAATTCGAACCTTCATCTGTAAAAACAATTTTAGGCACCCCATACCTAGCGAAATAATTCTTCAAAGTGTCCCATGTAGCGTATTTCTGATTTCGCGATTTGTTTTTGTTCAATCGCAGATTTCGTTCTTTGGCTCGCTGAAATACAACCTCGAACTTTTTGTCATGATCTTTCATCGCTTCCACCTGAGTGTTTCCTTCACCATAAATCAAAATATCGTCTGCGATCGCAACGACACCTGATAACCCATCCATGATGTCGTAAACTCTCCTTTGGAATTCCTCTGGAGCCACAGAAATCCCAAACGGACATTTATTATAACAATAACGACCGTAAGGCGTCCAAAACGTAGTCAATTCTTGGGATTCTTTGGCTAAAGGCATTTGAAAAAATCCATTTTTTGCATCGACCACACTAAAAACTTTGGCTTTTGCGAGCAGTGGTGTGACTTGTTCTACAGTAGGAGTAATGAAACGATTTCTGATCAAAGACGCATTCAAATGCTTTGGGGCAATGCACAAGCGGTTCTTTTTTGGTCCCATTATAAAAACCATGTTTGTGGTCCATTGGGTAGCATGATTAACTTTTCGTATAATACCGTTTTTTTCTAACTGATCTAATTCTGCCTTTATTTTGCTGCGTATGCCGACGGGAAATCTTCTTGGTGACTCAATCACTGGAACAGCGTCTTCACGAAGCTGCAATTTAAGTTCGCCTATTTCGCCTACGGTAGTCTCATCAAAAATTTCTTTGAATTTTTCTAATTGAACTTTTTTAACTTCAACGCTGGAGTGGTGACAAACCAAATCCATCCCAAGTGAAGCCTTGAGGCCCAAGATTATATCATCGTGTTTAGTAATCAGGAATCTTGCCTTGTAAGTCTTGTCATCGTGCATAACACGTAAAGTGCACTCACCTTCCGACCGTTCTCGTTGCCCATTAAAGCAACGCAGCATTACTTGCCGTTCGCGATAGCAGAATGTGGTGCCATTTTCTAGGCTCTCCAAGGCATCCGCTGTCCTGCTCTCTATTGGTATTTACTTCAAGTTCTTTGTTCAACCACTCGCCTTGGAAATAATCATGTTTTTTTCAAATCAAAAATTCTAGGAATAAAATAGAGAACAAATAATTAAACTAAAGGAATGAACCATAAAACTATCTAATTGAATTAAAAATAACTAGACATTTTTTTATAGGAATAGCTGGTAGCTGAAAATTCGGATAGGAAAATGTCCTACTACTCCTTAAGGGGGAATCTCTTAATTTTTTTTCGTCGGTTATTTATCTAAATTCGAAATCAACTGATATAATAACTGCTGAAATTTTATATACGTTCTATCTGATTAGGTATGTTTCTTGAGAATTCCATGGGAAAATTACAGAAAGACCGGTATAGAGTTTTCACAAATAGTGATCGTTCAGCGAACTGCGAAGTTTGTTGGAATCCGAATATTCAAGTATTATTTCTTCAATTATTATTAGATAAATCACTCACAAACCGCTGCAGTAGCTATTGTTATTTGAAAAATTTCGAAAATAATATCGACACCAATCGATCCAACTATAATAACGAGTGTACTCTGTACTCCTGATTCGTTTAAAAGCCCTAGTACCGAGGAAATTAATGGGCGTCAATCTTGCTTGAAATGCGTTAGTTCCTAATTTTTGAAAAGTTGGCCCCAGAAAACGAGGAGAAGTTTTCAAATCCCTCTCTCCCTCTCGTACAAGTAAACTTTTTTTTTTCTTTTTTTTTTTTTTTCCCCCACTATAACGAGATGCTCTGAGAAAAACTTGAGCTTTGGGGGTCATTTGGGGCCTATTTGACTATGCAACATTTTTTGAAATTCGACAACTTAAGAGACCTGAAAATCGAGTCCGAAAGTGTCTCGAATGCTTGGATAATGAAGTTTATTTCTGATTAAGCTTCTTTTATGCCAAGTAAATGCGATTTGATCGTAATGAAAACGGATTTCTATGGAAGAAAATTTTGTGCTCTTTGCAATGAGTGCCTTAGTTTTGATGTTGCGTCAATCAATAATCGTGGATAACAACCATATTTCTAAAAAAGTAACGAGAAACCAAAAACACCAGAAAATGACTGATTCTGAGAAACGAAAAGGAATTGCAAAAAATGTTACATAGTCATTTTAGTCCAAATGACTTGCCCAAGCTCTGGTTTCGCTCTGAGCATCTCATTATTTTACTCCCTGTTGAGTCTATACAGTTTATTAATACACATCTCATCTTCTCTGATAAACCTCAAAACTTTCAAAATTCCAACAAATAAAGCCAATGTTAAGTTGGTTTTGTTTAAGGTTCTCGTATGTTATAGTTTCTTCTTCGTCTACGTTTCCTGAACTTTCGACGCCCAGTTTCATAGTTACTGCCATCAACCAAAGATATTTTTCTAACCAACATGAAGACACCAGAAATTGAGACCCCTTCATTCAACACCTGTCTCCAAATTTTAAATGAGGGAAACAAAAAATAAAATTTAAATTGTTAGTAGAGTCGCTTAAACTACGAGGGTTAGTGGTTAAATCATGCAAAAATCTGTAGCCGTAGGAGCCTACATCGTCTGTCTTCCCTCGTTGAGGTTCGTCAAAAACGGACCGGTATCGGCTGCTCGCCATCTTCAGCATTTGGTTTCCCAACTGAGTTTCCCTGAGAAAACGGTCCGTTTTTGACGAACCTCAACGAGGGAAGACAGACGATGTAGGCTCCTACGGCTACAGATTTTTGCATGATTTAACAAAAAATAACGTTTTCTCTCAAGATTCCTCCAGTCCAGGACTGCGAATGCTCAGGAAAAGAAGACGTATAGGAAACCAAAACAAGCCAAACCCCTAAAATTAAATCACTAATTAAATACGACTCAAAATTGAACGATAAATCTTATGTTGTCATAGAAAATAAATAAAATTAAATAGAAGCTCAGGCTTGATAAAATTGGAAATATTAGTTGCATCTGCGAATCATCGCAGAAATAGGTTAAATGAAAATAATATTAATTAACATTAATTGTCCACCTTTATACCAAAATGTGACAAAGCTGAGAGTAATAACTTTGCTAGCAAACAGTAGCTTTATCCTACTTCCTTACGCGAGCGCTCACAAAATTTATCTTGACTTCCTAAATTTATTAAAATAAATTTTTTAAACGCAAATTTTGAATTTTTTAAACCCTCCAATGATAGCTAATACGCTATTTCAGAAGCTTTGAACAAATAGGCCCGCTGATCCAGTGGCCCATTTCGTCTTTACGGAGAGAGTAGGAAATCAAGCATTAGGCGCTTGCGCGCCCTGCGCGGTAAACCAGCAGTCGGCTGTACCTCCCAGTTTCTCTATTATTGTATGTTTTTGACTTTTTGACTACGTCTGTGCGTAAAGTTTTGTCATTAAAGTGCTTTTTTCAATCGGGTTTTCGTTCATTTTTTTTCGTTTGTTCATTTGGTTTAGTTATTATCGTTCTTTGTACTTTTAGCTCGTCGTATTATTTTTGGTTCGAAATGAGTGCGAGTGTTTTTAAATGTGGCACCTGTCCGGCTACCTTTTCAAAAAGGAAAAGTCTGGATAGACACAGAAAAACCAGACATGAAGTGGACGAAAGTTCGGTTTTACAGTGCGAGTTTTGTAGTTATAACACTCCGAGGCGTGATGCCATGAAGAGGCACAAAGTGACTGCCCACGAGAAAGAATTCACGGACGTTGAAAAATGTCATGTTTGCCCACTATGCATGCTTCGTTGGCCAAAACTAGGGGCTTATTTTGAGCATCTTGAAAATCACCACTCGATCAAAGTTCGCACTGAAACACGAAGTTTCACGAGTAAAGATGCGTTTATCGCGTGGAAATCAGAGGTAGAAAAAGAAGACAAAGTCCAATACGTGCAAATTCGTGGCAAGTACAAAAATGCTGATGGGATTGAAATAGTTAATTATCGATGTCACCGATCCGGCGTCTTTATTGGAAAGGGAAAGGGCATGAGGCATGAGAAATTACTGGGAACTAATAAAATCGGCGGGGTCTGCCCAGCATCCATCGGCGCTAAGCACGACCATGCTTCGGGAAAAATTGTTGTTGATTTTTCCAGGACTCATGTTGGCCACGGAGGAGACATTGGGCGAATGCGGTTGACCCAGGAAGAGCGCGAAGAAATTGCCAAAAAAATTTCCTTGAAAATACCATTCGATAGTATTTTGGATTCGGTCCGATCTGAATTTATTTCGAACGATCTGGAGCGCCGCCATTTGTTGTCCAGACAAGACCTATTCATTGTAGCCCGGGATTTCAACCTGAAAAGTGAATACCTAAGGCACAGAAACGACTTCACTAGTGTCGAAGCTTGGGTAGAAGAGGTAACCGAATCGGGAGATATCGTCGCCTTCTACAAGCGCCAAGGGACTTGCGCAGAGAAATACCCCCAGCTCTCTGCTCAAGATGATTTCGTCTTAATAATTATCAACGAGACACAGAGAGAAATTTTAAAAGAATACGGCAACGACTGTGTTTGTGTCGATGAAACACACGGGTTGAACTCTTACGGGTTTCAACTTACAACTGTGCTCGTTTTAGACGAACTTCGTCAAGGCTTCCCATGCGCCTTTATGTTCACCAACAGAGGAGACAGTTTAATTTTTGAGGTGCTATTCGACGTCGTTCGGGAATCTTGTGGGAAATTGAGCCCAAAAATATTCATGAGTGACATGGCCGAAGCATTTTACAATGCTTGGGTAAAGGTTATGGGAGAACCTGGCCATAGGTTATTTTGTACTTGGCACGTGGACAGGGCGTGGCGCAAAAATCTAGCCAAGATTCCGGACAAGGAAAAACAAGCCGATACCTACAAAACTCTTCGTACAATCATGGAAGAAACCGACGCTATGGCTTTCGACAGAATGCTCCATGAGGCGATCCGAACTTTCAAAGATGACCCCCAAACGTTTGATTTCGGCAGCTATTTCCAGGCGCATTATATGGAATGCGCAGAAAGTTGGGCCTTTTGTTTCAGGCTACACGCCGGGCTTAACACTAACATGCATTTAGAGCGAATGCATGGAGTGTTAAAACACATTTATCTTCACGGCAACAAACCAAAACGCTTAGACGTGACAATTTACGCCCTCATGCGTTTTTTGAGAGACAAAGTCTATGAACGTCTAATACACCTTCATAAAGGTAAAATAACGTCGAAATTGACAGCCATAAGGAAACGCCACAAAACATCGCTGAATTTGAACGAGGAAAAACTTGTAGGCTGCGAAAAAGACACGACGTGGCAAATTTCATCCTCAAACGAACGCGAGATTTATACGTTGAAATCGATGGAAGTCAACTGCAGCTGTGACCTTCGGTGCGTTGAATGTAAGTCGTGCATCCATTCATTCATTTGCTCGTGCCCCGATTCGGCCATCAAATTCAATATGTGCAAGCATATACATTTGCTTTGCCGGAAACTTGAGCGCGCCGTTGACGACACATGCTGCGGAGTCGAAGAGGACTCAACTCAAATCTTGATTTTGGACGAAAACCATAAAAAAGATGCTCAACAGATCCTCATTGACCAGATGAAAAAAACACCGTCACGTTCTGAAGTGGATGTCTCCAACGAACGAGAACGAGAAAATCTTCGCCGATGGTTCGACGAAATTTTGACAGACGCGGATCGACCAGAGGACTTCAAATTGATCCGAAACAATTTGAAGTCTCTGCAGCCTACAATGCGAGCGCAGAAAATGAATTCGACGTTGCCGGAGAAATGTGTGACGTCGAGGAAGAGGCAAAAATTTGAACCTCAAAGGAAGTTTAATGCAAAAACTCCAAGAAAAGAAAACTCGTCCAAGGCAGGGATTTCAAAACCAACGCTTGAACAACGCGAGCGTATTGCTGTAGATTTATTGATCTATTTATTGCTGTAGATTTATTGAACTTTGTTATTAAAATGTTTTTGACTCGCGGTTGAATGAGATTTTCGGTTATTATTTTATGTGTAAGAAGCCTCTGACCGGTCAGTCAATTTGATTAAGGCCAAGTTTACACTGTCCGCTTTTTCTCATCCGTTGCGTTGCGTTAGCTTGAAAAAGAGCGAAGCCTTGCCTTCCGTTTCTTAGCAATTATTTTTTTCAATTTTTTTTTTCTAATTTTTTCAATTCTTACATTGGCGTCTAAAGGGGCCCACACACGGTCAAACATGCTTAACAAGCATGGTTTTATTAGTTTCGCTTGTCAAGCATGTTTGACGTTTGATGCCGCACCCACACGGTCGAACTTGTCGTCAAGCTTCAACTTCAAACGTGCGCCTAAGCTTCAGCAGTGGTCAGTGTTCATTTTGCGTTCATATGTTTAGTATGGATATTAACCATTTGAGTAATTTGTATTGCCTTATCAGGGCCAAAGCCGCAAAAAAAGCCCACAGGAAGAAGAAAAGGTCTATGTGGACCAAACAATAGCTCAAGAAAAGAGGTACTTTTGGCCACGCAAACCTCTTGGAAGAGCTGAGAAGTGCTCGGAGATTTTTTATAAATATATTCATTTTTCTTATCGTCTATCTTATACACGTGAAGTGTGCAAGTATGCTCCATGTTTCCAGGAAAGTATGTCCTTTCCTCATGAAACATCCAGTATTTAGTCAAAGGATTATTTTGAAAAAACCAATTTTTTCATTCACATAAAAATCACCCCAATACCCTTTTTTCTTTATGGTTTGAAGGTTTGATGGTTTGAAACACACAAACACGATCAAACATGTTTGTCAAACCAAATGTCTGAGAGCAAATTTTCTGGCAGTGACTGAAAACCGTCAAACGTGATGTCAAACCTTCAAACATGACCCCACACACGATCAAATCTGCTTGTCAAGCGCGGTTGTCAAACCATGCTTGTCAAGCATGTTTGACCGTGTGTGGGCCCCTTAAGCTTAGCTTCGAGCTAAACGAAACTTTAAATCCATGTGGTCGACCCCAGCCAACACGATTGAGTCAAGCATGATAGTCCGTTTGACGATTGAGTCAAAGATGGTGTTTAATGCGAAATTCGATTGACGGAAGTGGTTAAAGAGGGCACTTGAACGTCCAGCTTTTAGAAACAACAGGTTCAAGAACTAGGAAAAATCCTCTGGGCTTAAGGCAGTAAACAGAAATCATTCCGGGAGGGGCGAATCCGACAATCCCTATGGTTGGGGGTGGAGCGGGTGAATCACATGAGGGGGGGGGGTTCAAACTCCACATTTGACAAATAGAACACGTAGTCCTAAAAATACATATCCTATGAGGATGATAATTATCCACATAATCACATAAACTATAATTTATTTTAAAGAACCATACTCAACCTGCTCAAGTTTCTTACCCCCCCCCCCCCCCGGAACGGTCATTTGTGAAAAACTCTACCTGTCATTCCCCAATTTTCACTTTCTCATACAATTCTGAAGAAATACCTATGTACCCCTGATCAGAGAGTCTATAAAACGTCAGCATTTTATAGACTCAAAAAGCTGATTTCGAATTTTAAATAAATAAATAATAAGTATATAAGATAACCGACGAAAAAAATTGAGGGAGATTCACCCTCAAGAAATAGTAGAACCTTTTCCCATTAATTTTCAGTTACCAGCTATTTCTATAAACAAGTGCCCAGTTATTTTTAATTTAATTAACTAGTTTTATGGTTCATTTCTTTAGTTTAATTATTTGTTGTCTTCCCAGAGTTTCTGATTTGAAAAAAAAAAAAAAAATATTTCCAAGACTACAGTTGAACAAAGAACTTGAAGTAAATGCCGATAGAGAGCAGGACAGCGGATACCTTGAAAAGCGTGGAAAACGGCACCACATTCTGCTATCGCGAACGGCAAGTCGCAGACTTTGCCCCGATGGTGTGATAACCGGCTGCGATCGAAGGCCAATTAGGTTGCAGGAGGCGCCGGTGTCTATCTGCGCGACGCATTCCGTACCATTGATGACAACCTCAAATATGAGTCTGTTAGCTTGTTTTGCCGAGCTGATGTTCATAATGCTTTCCTCACTGTCCGACAGCACCGAACAGCTGCCTTGTGCCTCTCGAGAATTGACTGCCTTGACCATTTGCTTCGACGAACGACACACCACAGCGAAGTGGTCCCGTTTGCCACAATTCATGCAACTTTTCCCAAACGCCGGGCATTTATTTTTGTCAAATATGTGCCGTTTACCACAAAATTTGCTGTCTCTATCGTTGAGTTTATGTTGACGACCACTTGGCGACTGCTTTGATATCGAGGTTCGAGATAGTTTGTCGACAATTTCGTCTCCGAGCTGCTGACTCATGCTAGACAATTGCTTGGTCGTCTCTTCAATTGCAGCGGCCTCATCAACAACTTTGGAGAGCGTCAACTTCCGTTGTTGCAGTAGCCTTCTACGGAAATCATGGTCGCGGATTCCCACCACAAACCTATCACGTACCATTTCTTCTTTTAGGAGTTTAAATTGCTTGAGAAGTCGCATACCTTCTCTCCCGATGACCGCTTTGAACACAGCCGTTCGCTTCCGGTCGTTTTCCTCCTCAAGACCTGTGCCGATTTCGTAGTTTTTCCACCCATCTTTGAAACGAAGCCAACTCTCACACAAGTTTTCTCCCACAGCGCATTTTAGGGGTTCAGGCACGGGTAACAACATCGTGGAGCACGTACCTGTGCGTGTTCTCAGCACTCTGACACCATGTTTTTATGCAAATAATAAAATAAATTAAAGTAAAATAATCGGCATACGAGCAGTGAGATTGTATTTGATACACCCGCTTCGATAACCTGCTCATTTGTGTAGTAGTCTTTTTTTGTAACATAGCAACACACCAACACAGACAAAGTTACCGTTTCAAAATTTCGTATGTTTGTCGTTCCGCGGGGCCAGTAATGATATCCTCGACTTCAGCTGCAGCTCGGGTCTCCAGCTGCGAGACGACGTAATTGTAGCACGTTTGGTCAGCCGTTATGCCGGCTAGAGCGAACTGAGCTTCAGTCTGGGCGAACCATAACGTGGGCTTGTCCGCCCAAAATGGTGGAAGCTTGGCCGAAACTCTGTATACTGCTTCTGGTAGACCAGGTGCTGGAGCTGGAGCAAAAGTTTCGTTTGGGGCGGCTTGCATTTCAATCAGTCGAGCGGTTGCCGGTTAAAAAAAAAAAAAAATAGAATTATGTGTTGCGTACAGTCGAATAGTGACTTTAAAAAACGAATGGCACATAGAGGAGGCTATGATGCCGTAGAGCGGGTCACTCGTCTCGTGTCCTAAATCTCCCTCTATTCCTCCTTGGAGCGGCAATCGGAAAACCTTTTCTCGCTTTTCAGAAATACAAACGGCGCATTCTTGTTCGCAGCCCATACGCTCATGTGGTAGCGGCTCTTTGTATCTCGCAAACGCCGCGATTCATGAAATAACGGCGGCTGACCCGGGCGATACTAGCCACTGTGCTCCACTGAAACCGCGTTCGTTCACCGGCGGAGCGTCGGCCGTGCACGCCCTAACAGTTCAGAAGAGGGACGAATGATCCCATATTGAAAAATTTAAAGGAACCGTGGACCTGGGTGAGGTTCGGCTTAGCTTATCCCTCGGAGTACGACTCCCAAAGGCGTCTCCGTGGCGCAATTGGCAGCGTGCTGGACTGGTAATCCCGAGGTTGCGGGTTCAAATCCCGCCGGGGAGCCATTTTTTCTCGAAACTCGAATCGTGTTGGGCTATTATGCCCTTCCGTCGTCGTCCGGATAACATCAGTTCAATTAATTTATTAATTATTAAAGTTCATATTCTTCATGACGCGTGAAAAATGAGAATACGCACGAATATCACGGATTTTACGGAATTAATTAAGCAAACGGGAATGATTCCAAACAAAAGATTACAAGTTTGTTTTTTAGAGAATTTCACGCACGTAGTGCAGACTATAAATATAAGGGGCACCCCCGCACGTCTGCTCTTCATCCATGTGGTCCGTATGCGCCGCCCTCCAACAACCCTTCCCCATCAAGGTTCCCTCCATGTATTCTACCTCTATGCTTGTAACATTTCGCATTGCGTTGGCAAAAAAATTTGAATTTGAAATAATGGCCTAACTGATCATTCGCGCGTAAAATTTCAAATTTTACAGGCTGAATACATTATTTCGGAGGTTTCATGATTTCCTATGCCTCTGCCGGAGGCAATCGAGGGATCTGGGACTCGAACCCATCGAGCGCACTGCCCCGAAGGGCAGGGCTCCCTCCCTGGATCCGTATTCGAGTGCGACTTTTTCGGGTCTTAAATCTTGCGAAAAAACCTGTTCGGGTCTTAACTTCGGAGAAATCGCAAATTTTAGGGTCTTTGTTTGTTGTGTCCCGGATGATAAAATACCATTGCACTGTAGAGAACTTATTTATATTTCCAAACTAGACTACATGATTCATCTCAAAAAGAAACACAAAATGAACTCTCAACTTACATGATTGATAATGAAATAAATAGTTAGACAGGGAGCGCTAAAATCAAAGAAGCAGGTCTACGGGTAGCTAGCGCTGCTAACACTACAAACTCTCCCACGCGTAATCGCTGAGATACCCTGGAGGGCGACGTTGGCGCTGAGGTCGCCCCTCGACCAAAACTCCATTTGGGTCGGCCAAGCCACCAACTGGGGGCTGTTCTTGTTGGTGTGGTGGCTGATTCGGAATGCCATCATTAACGCAGGCGTCGGGCCACTGGTTTCCCATAGGAATTGCTATTGGTAGCAGAGGGGTACGTGGGCCTTGCCTAGCGGGGGCGGCAACAGAGTGTCGATCTTCTTCAAAGGAAACCTTCTTCTCCGACGGCGTTTTCGACAGCGGTGGTTGCGTTAGTGTGACTAGCGTACTTCGCATTTGATCGATGTGCCTCTTTAGCGTAAGGCCAGTGTCGAGGCGTACGATATAATGGAGACGACCAGCTCGCTCCTTTATTACGCCCAGTGGCGTGCCCATGGGGGGGGGGGGTTTTGGGGGTCAGAACCCCCCCCCCCAGAGTACTTCAGCCCACCTAAATAAATAGAAATAAAAAAGAAATAGAAATACAAAATAAATAAATAAAATGAAATGAATAAGTAAAAAAGTAAAAAAACAAACAAACAAAAGAAACAACAAAAACGTGATTTGTATGACCCTAAAAGTTCTTTTTTTAGCAATTTAGTACCCTAAGTAACTATCCACGGCATAATATGGTATTTATTCCACTGTCTTGGCGTGGATTCAGGATTTGTTCAAGAGAGAGGGGCTTGAGAAATTCTACTAAAGATGACTTGGCAGCCATTTGCTGCCTAAAATTAGCTAAATTAGCCATTCCCACCATACAGAATCCTAGACTGACTATACTCGCGCCCCAAAATGGCAAAACTAAGTATTTGAGCCATAAAAATAGCCAAACTGACTTCACGCGCCCTGAAAATAGCTAAAACTGATTCCGCCTTGAAAAAAGCTAAACTGATTATACATAAGTGCGCTAAAAATATCCAAGCTGGTGATTCCCGCTCTAAAATTGTCCAAGCTGACTTTTTTTAAGAGTCATAAAACTGGATCAACTGGCAATTTGTGCACTGATAACGCCTGAACAGATGATTCCTGCTCTAAAAATGGCTAAACAACCACCCGCGCGCCAAAATTGGCCAAACTGACGGTTTTCACGCCTTGACTTGACGTACTATTCACGCCCTATATAAATGGCCAAACTGACTCTACGCGCCCTAAAAATGGCCAGACTGGGCAATCAAGCCACAAAATCGGCAACACCATTCCATGTGCCCCAGACAAGGGCACATAGAGTCAGTTTAACAATAAACTGACGATTCGCGCCTTAAAAAGGCCTAAACAGATTATTCCTGACCTGAGAATGGCAAAAACGACAATTCCCGCGTCAAAAATAGCCAAACTGAGCCTTCACAATGTCTAAATTTAACATTCGTGCCCTAAAAAAAAAAATAATAATAAAAAAAATAAAACTGGCTATTCACTCCCTAAAAATGGCATACTCGTACTCAGATACGGATCTAGGATTTGCTCAAGCGAGGGGCTTGGGCTTGGGAGATTGTGTGCTTCGCTAGACTGACTAAAAATGGCTTGACAGGGCAGTAATTCACTACCTAACAACTGCTAAACTGACTATAATCGCGCCTGCAAATGGCAAAACTGACGATTCTTGCATTTAAAATGTATATTTGCGCCCTAAAAATTGGCATTTACCACTCTATAAAACCGCCAAAATGACTTCACACGCCCCAAAAATAGCCAAATTGGCGATTCTCGCTCTAAAATGGTCAATATGACTCTAGGCGGCCTGGAAATGCCTTAACAGATTATATTCCTGTCCTGAAAGCTGCAAAATAGACCATTAGCGCGCCAAGAATGGTCAAAATAACGATTCGTGCGTAATTGGCTAGAAGTGACTAATTGAACCCGCCTATATGCTGTTATGTTTGGGCAAAGTATAACTGACGATTCGCGCCCTGAAAATGGCAAAATCAACCAGTCGCACGCCAAAAATGCCCTAACTGACCATTATCGCCTTGGTTTGACGCCCTATATAAATGTCATGCTTCAAAACTACACGCCCTAAAATTGGCCAAACTGACTATGCAAGCCATGAAATCGGCAAAACTGACTCTATGCGCCCTAAAAATAGCTTAACTGACGATTCGCGCCTTGAAAATGCCTAAACCCAGACGATTCCTGTCCTTAAATTGGCCAAACTGACCATTAGCGCTTTGAAAAATAGAAATTTCTCGCTCTAAAAACAGCAAAACTGACCATTTCGACTAGTAAAACTGATGATTCGAGCACTTAAAATATCGCACTGACTCTTCATGCCTTAGAAATGACCATTCTGACATTTTGCGCCGTAAAAATGGCCAAACTGGCTATTCACGTCCTAAAATTAGTAATACCAACTCTACATATAGCGGCCCGCGAGATTCGTGCTTTGAAAGGTCCGAAACGGATGATTCATGTCCTGAAAATGCAAAATCGACCATTATCCAGCATAAAAAATGGCCAAACTGAACCTCATGCCCTGAAAATGTCTAAACTGACGATTCGTTCCCTAAAAATAGCAAAACTGACTATTTAAGTCTTAAAAATGGCATACTCGTACCAGAAATTCACGGTCCAAAGATTAGCTAATCAGATCTTTTGCGCCCTACAGAGGCTACTGCGCGTCTTCAAAGTGGCTATCGGCACCAGCAAAAAAAACTGATCTTCCGCGGCTTGAAAACGGTGAAACTGCGGACAATTCGTGCCTTAGAAATACCGGAACCGATCATTCGCGCCTTGTATAGATGGCTTAAATGGCGATTTGTGCCATGCTGCACCGAAAAAATTGCCAAACTGGCTATTCGCGCCCTTAAAAGATGAATTGACTATTGGCGCAGAGTTGACTATAAAGGACCGTGCCCTTTATGTAATTTGAAACCCCCCCCCCCAAGAAAAATTCCTGGGCACGCCACTGATTACGCCGAACTTCCATGTTGGTTTTTTGTTATGGTACCAGCTCACCTGAACGCGTTCTCCCACGCGGAGTTGTCGGTGTCCAGGTAATGGAATGGGCCGTTTGGGGGAGGCTCGAGTGTGTCCCGGGGACATGATGGCGAGGCGCGTTCGAAGGTTTCGGCCGAGGTAAAGTTCGGCAGGCGTCTTCCCACAGGCAAGTGGCGTGGCGCGGTATCGGAAGAGGATTTCTCGTACCATGTCTCGGAGAGGCAGATGGGTGTGCGAATATGACATTCGAAGTAGTTTTTTCTTGATTGTTTGCACGGAACGCTCCGCTAAGCCGTTAGTGGCGGGGTGTCTGGGAGCCGTGAATTTTTGCTCTATGCCACGATATCCGCAGTAGTTTTGGAATACTGAACTTTTAAAGATTGTTGCGTTATCCGTGACGAGGACTCGGGGGTAGCCATGAAAACTGAATATGTCTTCCAGCTGGTTCATGGTCAGTTCCGATGTAGGAACGGATTTTGAAACTTTTACCTCGAGCCACTTTGACTTTGCATCCACGAGTATTAGGAAGTGGTGTCCGAGGAATTCACCCGCGTAGTCAACGTGAATGCGCTCAAAATTGTCCATTGGGTCGTCCCAAGAGTGACTCGGTACTTTAGAGGGACTCTTTTGAGCTAATGCACAAGCTTCGCATGATTTTGCAAGTTTTTCGATGTCACGGTCGATGGTTGCCCAGTAGCAGTATCGGCTAGCCAATTGTTTCATTTTAACGATACCCACATGGGTGTGGTGGAGTTCGTCTAAGACGGTGGAACGTAGACGAGCCGGAATAATGACACGATAGCCTTTGTAAAGAATATCGTTGTTCACACTTAAATCCGGATCCATCCGCTTTCCAGTACGCAGATCCTTAATTAATTGGCCTAGCTCTGGATCCCTCGCAGTTGCGGTGGCGATCAAGTCACTCGAGAGAGAGGCGGTAGAAATTTGGTTTAGAGTTTGGTCCTACATGTCTGTGACTTCTTTGCTCAAGGCTTCACTGTTGCCACGGGAAGGCGAATCATGAGCTGGTAGGTGCCTGGAAAAATAATCGACGTTTTGGTGTTTACTTGCTTCTCTGTACTGAATTTTGTAATTGAAACCGTTCAGAAAAACGGCGTAGCGCAGTTGGCGTGTTGCCGTCATAGCCGGAAGTTTCGAACTTTGGTGGAAGATTCTAGTCAAAGGCTTGTTGTCGGTGATCAGTGTAAATTCACGCCCGTACACGTACATGTAGAATTTTTCCACGGTGAAGACTATCGCAAGAGCTTCGCGGTCGAGCTGACTGTAATTTCTTACCGACGGAGTCAGTGCTCGAGAGACAAAAGCTACAGGGTGTTCATGTCCATCCAAAACATGAGACATAACGCCGGCTATGCCTGTAGGGCTGGCGTCGCAAGCAACGACGACCGGTAGCGTTGGATCGTAGGGAGTGAGCACTCGGTCGCTGCTGATTTCGAGTTTAAGTTTGGTGAAGGCTGACTCACATGTGGAAGACCAGAGGAATTTTTGGTTCTTTTCGAGTAACCGACGTAACGGGTGGTAAATGCTTGAGAGGTTTGGTATAAACCGAGCGTAGAACGTTACCATGCCGAGGAAACGACGGAGTTCTTCCACACTGGTAGGCCTGCGTAAATTCTGTATCATTTTTACTTTCTGAGGGAACTTACTAATTTTGTTTCGGCGTATGACGTACCCAAGGTAGGAGATTTCTTCCTGAAAAAAGGTGCATTTTTGCCGATTTAGATGCAGGTTGTTTTGCTGCAAACGTTCGAGACACTTAAGAAGGCGTAACTTGCACTCCTCGAACGAGTCGCCAAAAATAATGATATCATCAAAATATGACAGGACACCGTCAAGTCCCGTGAGTATTTGATCGAGGATTCTATTAAATTCACTGGGAGCCGTCTTCACTCCGAAGGAGAGGCGATTTACGAGATATGTACCTCGATGGGACGAAATCGTTTGTATTTGTTTGCTCGTGTCGTCCACTGGTACATGTAGGTAGGCTTTGTATAGGTCAAGACGACAGAAATAAGTCGAATTCCGGAGCGGAGGCATAGACCTGAAATTCCGAGGGCGCCGTAGTCAACTTTATGGCTTTTCCGATTTGGCCGTGTTGAACGGGACACTGAACGGCCCGTCGAACGCGAACGCCTAGGGGTCTGTGGTCTGGAAAATCGTGAAACACGGTGTACTTCGTCACCAGCTTTATCGCGGCTTAGCTCTTTGCTGTGCTCAAGTGACGCTTCGAAAGCTACCGCGGAGTCGACGGCGGTTTGCAAAACTAGATCGTTTCGAAGAAGGAGCTGCTCTCGCATGCGCTGGTCCTGTAATCCCCGAATGAACTGGGCACATAACAGCATATCTTGCATATTTTTGTCACAATCGCATGTGCACTTGCAGCCGCAACTAAACCCACAATCTGCAATATGTTGCTTGAGGCAAGCGACGAACGCCGAGATAGACTGTTGGGGGGACTGCACGCAGTTGAAGAATCTGTGTTGTTCCACAACAATATTGACCTTGGGACAAAGGTGTTTCTCGACCTGTAGACTACATTCAAAAAGAAACACAAAAGGAACTCTCAACTTACATGATTGATAATGAAATAGGTAGTTAGACAGGGAGAGAATGAAGAGGTAATGAGGGGGGGGGGAGGAGCGCTAAAATCAAAGAAGCAGGTCTACGGGTAGCTAGCGCTGCTAACACTACATTGTTGGACTTGATTTGATTTTATGAAATTTGATGAAACTCGTGATCCCCTTCCACCCCTGTCTGTTTCCGTTCCTTTCATTGTTAAGAAAAAGAGCGTTTTCTCTATTTTCTGTCCATGGTATATTGCGCGATAGGGTCCGATATGATTCGGAGTACTACTACTCTGTTCTGGAAAGTTTGAACACGCTTCGTTTGGGAGTTTGATACTGAGCCCCACATTTGACAGCCGTACACGGAAAAAAATATCGTTTACAATAAATAGTTAAATCGTCAATAGTTGCCCGTACTCAATTTAGTTAGCGTCTACCTAAATTTTGGGTAGACACAACCTTAAGGTTGTTACGGTCAATCATGAGGTTTTAGTAAAAAGTCTCTGGTAAATGTTACCTATCTGATTGGTTAAATGTACTATCCTCATGCGTTAACCCAACGTTACTGTGGTTGAAACAATTATAGTTACTCCTACTTTCTATTATGGTTATTGCTACGCTGAACTTGGGTAGTTTATACCTTTCTTCCAGGTATTTTCAACTATCTTCGATTAGTTAAAAATACTCATCTTCTCAGATGAGTTACACTTACCTAATGCATAGTAATTTTCATGATCAACAAATTTTTTAGTTCGTTTTACTCAACGAAGGGGTTGTTTGGACTTGATATGCTAAGCCGGTGGAAATATACCATACTTGAGTAGCCTCTACTAAATTTTGAGTTAACGCTACCCTTTGAGAGTTGATTCACTCTAATAGGTAGAATTAACTCAACAACTTGGGTAAGACCTACTCGATTCAAGTTGCATTTACTAAACAACGGTGTTAAGTGTTATGCTTACTCAGCTCCATCATATAAAAATGGCGGGCTGGTGCTAGAAGCAGGGTGAGGTAGTGGCTACTTGAAGGTACATCTTCTACATTTGTGTTTCAAACATCTCGAACGAAAGATCTCCGCGCGTCTGCTTCCCAAAAGTGATCAGGTATGGCCGACAGAGACGTCGAGGATTATTTAACCGCCTGGGGCCTCGGAGAATACATTGCGTTGTTCAAAGGTAAGTTTTATGAATTCATTTTCTGCATGGTTTGATCAGCATCAGAGCTTTTTATAAGTATTCAGTGTGTGTCTTGTCGTGATGCGTAGGCAGCATGTATTGTAGTAGGGTCATTCCAATCCACACCAAATCATGACCAGGGGGGTGACACACAGGGCGGGACGGGAAGAATCGTTTGGGGGAATTTCCCCGTTAGTCTCGTAGAAGACCAGTGAAGACCGTTGGAATAGTGTAGAAAACCACGTGATTTCACTGACTTATTCTGAAAATTGAATGAAAAGATGATTTTATTCAAAAGTGTAGCACTCGTGAAACAATGGAACGGACCTAATATTTAACAACATGACATATTATTCAAAATAAGTAAACAGAGTAAAGTTTTGGTTTCCTAGAAACAGTTGCCTCCTGAACTCCATCCAAGCTAACTTGAGCTCTGACGATTTTTGAGAGGTGCCAAAAGCGGCAACACTGCCCTTTCACAGCCCGTAAAGCCTTTACTCTTTCCTTTACCCAAGGTCATGTGAACGGCTAGCAACGTTGCCTGTCCATGGCGAATTGGTGAAACGAAGGGGAGCTCAAGTTAGTTTGGATGGAGTATAGAGAGCGGTAAACAGACAGCGACATGCGGCACTGCTTCCATCGCTGGGGTGATATGAACGTTGTTTCCCTCGTAGTTCCAACTATGCCGTTGTATTTTCTTTCAACATTAAAATAACGTCGTTTTCTGACAGTATTAATTATAATTTCGTCAGGTAGTTTTCGCGCTCATTGTAAACAAAACACGTTCTCCGTCACCGTCAAAAACCGTTGATGAACAGTCACAGTCATGACCGCCCGTCTCATTCAAAGCAGTGCCGCTGTCTGCTGACCGCTCTCTACTCTCTAAAGGCCCAATTACACGTACCGAGTGCTCGGCCGAGACAGTGCACTCGGCCGAGTAAATCCCCGTGTAATCAGTTCAGACAGTACTCGGCCCAGTGACAATCGGTTGATTTTGCGAGATAGGCCCAATTACACGTACTGAGTGCTCGGCCGAGACGACTCAAACAATCGCTCAGCACTTGATGAGGTTTTGATTTAAACACCGGTGGCCTAGGTAGGACTTTATCCGGTGGGGTGGGGATCAGATTGAAATCTCATAAAAGGGGAGGAGTGAGGGCAATTTCACATATTAGTCATCAGCCCCCCCCCCCTCCCAGCCAGCACACTCTTGAATGTACCGGACATAAAATTAGCGTTTTTCTTAAGTGTCTTCCTCAATATTAGCCGCAAAATATGGAGGCTTTTCACGAATTAGGATTTTTTTGGATCAATATGCCCAATGCATGAGCGATTTTTCTGTTTTACTCGTGAATTAGCGGGTTTTTCACCTATTGCCATAAATTGGCGCTTTTTCTCGATTTCTGCCTCAAAAAATTGCTTTCTGGAAGCCGCTAATTGGCCTTTATTCATTTTTTAACGCAAATTAAAATTGTTCTCATTTAAATTTAAATTTTAGCAACGTCGTAGTAACGTTTCAGATCTGTTAAGTAGCGAAGTTTCCCAATTTAAGTCACAAATTAGCGGATTTTCTTAACTTCAGTCACAATTTTGCGCCTGGCGCAATTTTAGCTGTGAACTGACGATTTTTGCCATTTTTAACCTTGAGTTAGCAATTTTCTCAATTTAGGCTTAAAATGAACCTTTCTCCTAGTTCTGGCAAGACTAATTAGCTAATTTCTAAATATTACCCTCAAATTAGCGGGTTTTTCACATTTTTAGCACCTCATTAGCCATTTCATATTACTTTTAGGTATTGAGTATTGCTTCTACCCAGTTCTAGCCGTGAATCATCAGCGTTCTTTTTTACATGTAGCCGTAAATGAATTTGCCGTTTTTCTGAATTTTAGCCGCTACGTTGCCTTCAGAAGGCGCGTGTTTAAATTAGAAATTTCACCACACTTTATCCGAGAACTAATGTTGTTCCTAAATTTTAGCAGCGAATTGTCGCTTTTTCCAAATTTTAGCAGCGTAGTAGCGTTTCCAACCCGTGAATTTTGCCTACCGATTTTTTCAATTTTTGCGAAGAATTGGCGTTTTCCTCAATTTAAGCTGCGAATTCGCCTTTTTTCATTTTTTAGCTGATAATTAGCACTTTTTCCCAATTTAAACTGAAAGTTATTGTTTTTCTTAACTGTAGCTGCATTCGCTGATCAGTGATTTAATCAATTTTAGCTTCGAATTCGAAAAAACAATCTCTCATTCCCCATCAAAGCCCGTCGGTTTTTACTATTCAAACAGCTACTTCTTCACAAATACTTGTAAAATCCAAGGCTATTGCACTCCATTTGAAAGCTGACAAAATGAGGAAGTTTTTCCAATAAACCCAAAAAAATATTTTCCTTTAAGGAGTTGGAGAAAATCGCAGCTGAAAAACATGGGAAAGATACAAAGATAAAAAAACATCACTTTCCAGCAGCTTTAGCGCCCTGAGGAAATGACCAAATTCATAATACAATACAGTCATTTCGAAGAAAATTGTGCGCTCTTTCGAATGACCCAATTAGTTTTGAGCTAGAATTGATTCTAGAGTGGCCGGGAGCAAGTGTTCCAAAAAAAATATAGCTCCACGAAAAAATTAAAGACGGTGTAATAACTCGAAAACCAAGCTGAATTCCGGAAAAGTGAATTTAGTAATTTCGACCACAAATCAGCTGTACTATGACCAGTTTTCGGCTGAGCGTCGAATTTTCGAACACCCTGTATATTCACAAATTAGAGATTTTTCCAAATTTCAGCTGTGAAATGGCGTTTTATGCTAATTTTGCGGTGATTTAGCATCTATACCCCTTTTTTATACGAGAATGGGTGATTTTTCGCAATTTCAGGCGTGAATTTGCTATTTTGTCCCATTTTAATCTGAAAGCGTATTTTTTTTGTCGATATAGCGTGTTTTCTGAACTTTAACCTCGTGGTTGGCCCAAAATCAACACTTTTTTGTTGATTTCTACAATTTATTCGTAGAATGGCCCCTATGCACAGTGAATTAGCGATTTTTTTTTCAATTTTAGTGTGGAAGTTGCATCATTAATCGTGTTATAATTTTTGCAACG
Source organism: Corythucha ciliata (assembly GCA_038030265.1). Taxonomy (NCBI): domain Eukaryota; kingdom Metazoa; phylum Arthropoda; class Insecta; order Hemiptera; family Tingidae; genus Corythucha; species Corythucha ciliata. Next base: position 61,743,928 of record CM075938.1, read on the forward strand.
GACCCATTGTTAATAAAAACATTTTTTTCTATTTTCAAAAAGTAATTGACATTTTTTTCTCGCCTATTTCCTCGCCTTTTCTGGCAATTTTTTCAATTTTGTGGCTACGAAAATCGAGCGCGTATTCAAGAGTACAATGCTATAGTCTGTCCTCTTAGGGATGGACTCTCGCCCTCCCTTGAATTTGGTGGAATGAGCTTCCCCTTTACCCCTTCTACTAAAAATAACGCACCGGGAATGATTTTAGAACGAATGACAAACTACTTACACACCATACACACCCACACACACATTCATTCCACGTGTTTTAATTTTCGTGGTTTTAAAAAAATGTCCTTTTAACCTCCTACAGAAAATAAAGTTACGATGGCCGCCCTCGCATTAATGACCGAAGGCATCGCAAAGGATTTAATTCCAGCTGCCGGGGATCGTTCTATTTTTTTATACAATTTAGACATGTGGAGGAAGGTATTCCAAGACACAACCGATTTGCCCGTGAGTTTAAAATTCATACGATTATAATATAACTTATAATTCATTCGCATTCTTCCCCGAAACTATTTTTATAGTTTATTTTGTGAGGGGGGGGGGATTCATTATCGTAGATAACGGTGGAAAATAAATGCGCATACGAAAGTTGTATAGGAAATTCAATTCTCAACATGTCTTGTAAGTGAAGATTTTCCTCTAAAGCCACTAGTTTTAGTGTTACTTCGAAGAAACTGAAATAAGTGACTCGCGGTTTTCGGCCTGGCAAAAGTTGTGCCGACCGCTTTAGAGCCCGCATTTTTTTTCTCTCGAACACTTCTGATCTAGCTATTTATACAGAATGAAAAAATAAAGAAGATACTCAGTAATTAGTTCTTGATAACTAAGTTTTAATAGGAAACTTGCATGAGAAACCTTTGTGCTAAGGTAATACTAATTTCGTATCTCATTGGAAAGAGCACAAAATTTCTTTTTAAATTTCCGTATAATTTGTTTATGTCTCTTCGGGAAAAAACTTAACTGTAAACCTTTTCACATCGTTATAAGCTAACAAAATAAGGACGTTTTTCCAATTATTTCCATTTTCTTCCTTTTGGCGAGAAGATAAATCTGCTGGAAAAATGTGTGGAAATAAGGGTCACCAGTTTCCTTCTTAAATTAGGTTTCCTCAATTGCAGTACGAGAGGGTGCTCTTCATCAAAAAAGGTAAATACATTTTAAAAGAAATTTTGTGGTTTTTCCAATGAGCCCTATAACTGGGTTTTCTCTGTCCTGTTGCTTCATGATTACTAAGTAGGTAGTCATTTTCAAGAAAAGCTAAACTTCTGGGCCGTAGAAAGTAAGATTTGTCCCAATCTAACTGTCGGAGCCGGCTTTGCATGCTTAGTTATTGGAGAATAGCGTACTAGCATCAAGTATTAACAATCGAAGTCGTGTATTTTTCGCTTCATTTTAACGGAATTGACATCACGCTTTTTTTTCTCACCATAGTCATCGACACGCTTTGATGTTTCAGCTTAAAAGCACTTTTGCATCAGTCAATATTAATTCTGAGACGACGGCGAGCAGTTCTTCAAGCGGATCGATTACTGATTCGTACACAGATACAGATACAAACTTGTCGCTACTCGGGTCCGAGAATAACAACAACGTACGTGAGGTTTTCTCTGAATTGAGTACTATTCGTTGAATACCGCTGACTGTTGTATTTGTAATAATTTAATAGGAATTATTGGAAATTCTCAACTCCTCGCATCAAGGAAAAGCTCTATTAAGCCAATTTTCTGAGATCGGCCTAGATCAAGGAGGAAGAAAACGACTGTGCCACCTCGTAATCGACTATGAGCTCAAGGACGACCCGTCGAAATCCTTGTCATCGCGTCGGCTTGACGAATTAGCGTTCCAAATTGCCGTCACGTTCAAAAACGAACACCGATCGACTTACTTTTTGCCATACATGTCCTTCGGTCCAGGAGTGAAGCGGCTGGCCAAAGGGAAGCTTTACGACTGCTACAGGAATCGGAAGAAAAATTTCACGAAAACAGGTGTCCTGCCATCTCATCGTCGATTAAGCACGGGATCCTCGTCGTCTGGCTGCTCCACGTCTTCCATACCACTTCTTTCACCTGACCTGGAACATCGAAAAGCGCTCTCCCCCCCTGACGACGAAATCACCGTTGAAGCCGAGACATGGCTGCGGAACTGCAGTGACCCATGGGAACTCGTACAGAGCAACTGGGAAAAAACTGCTACGTTTCGTCTTCGGCAGCTCAACGAGCAAGGCCTACTAATTCATGATTATTTGAAGCGGTACCCGGCACTGAAAAAACCCGACGGTTATTTGCTGGTACGTGTGCCTTTATGATGCTCTGTAACATTCAATGGCTTTATTCACTTTCTGAAAAAATTGGTAAAACAAAATAATAAATGTCACCATTGGAAGTTGATGCCCGTACAAAAATAAAATAAAAATAATAATGTCGACCGCAATGGGCGAATTATTTCGTCGTAACTTATTATTATTAGGTCTTTTCGGGCGACCCTCCGCAAACCTACTAAAGTTACAAATTTTGCAAGTTGTGTAGCTTTTAAACCAATTGAACACATGTTGCTATCCAAACAACCTCAAAATTTGTAACGTTTGTAGTTTTTGTAGATCGCCCGAAAATACCTATTATTATTATCATCATCATTATTTTTATGGGCATCAACTTCCAATGGTTATTATTATTATTATTATTATTATTATTATTATTATGAAATTGTGATGTTTCGTCCATCTTCGTGCGCTAGGTCTGCTTTCACCCATTTTATGTTTTTGCGGTTGTTCTGAAACACCCTGTATAGTAAAACAAAAATGACTTTCCGACTAATGTCGTAAAAATCCTGATGAGGGGGGGCACTATGATCGACGAAACGTCACAATATTATTTTAAAAAATGAAAAAATAACGACAAAATATTAGGCCCTTGTGGTCGATATTATTAATTTTTTGTTTTGAAAAATCAAATTTTTCAAAATAAGTACGGGTGATAAAATCATTTTGAATTATCCTTCTTCTGGTTTGTTTGCAGCTTCTGTCCGACTTCGCAGTGAGTCATTCCTCTCACGTCAACAAACTGTTCGAGACATTTCCAAAGTATAGGGGAAAAATATACGATCTCGCCAAAAAATATTTACTTAAGTGTCGTGACGGAACAGAAAGAGGAAAATTGCAAGAGTTTATACGTTGCGAAGAAGGTATGACTTTATGTCCAGTGTAGTATAAAATTGCATGCTCACAGAAAGCCATCTTTCCTAGGCTCAGAAGACGCTGTAAGCCTTGGCAGCCTGTTGTGCCTCCCATATCTTCTTCCGACCGTAAATTTGAAGAAAAAAAAAGGGACTTGGCGGCCAAGTAAAGCAGAATCGCTGGACAGCTTTATCACTTTGGTGAAAACGGACGGACTCGTGCAGGAAACAGTGTCGAGGAGGAAGGAGAAGGTATCAAAACTAGGGATAACGCTCCAACCCTTCATCGTGGCATCTGGGCCTTCCCTCTCCAGATTCAGTCCTATTTCGTAATAATCGACGACGTAGTTTATTTGCTGAAAAGTTGCCTTGCAGCAGTAGACTGTTGCTTCAAAGTCATTACTAACCTGAACGCGGAATATCCTTCTGAGTCCGCAGAAATTTGGGCTCTCCTTCAGGAGGGCTTTTACGAAATAAGTACTCCATATGACAAAAAATATTCGGGGGTGAGCAGCCTGCTTTCTGAAATAGGAATATCAGAAAAAAAAGCTTGATTTTTTCATAGGAATATTTATTTTTTTTCCATTTTACTTTAAGTTAAAGTTGTTTAATTACGTTGTTTAATTCTCCTCTTCACGTTTAACTCATTTTACGCTTTTCTTTTACGTACGTATAAAGTTTTTGAGTAAGGTTCATTTTAATATTTATTAAAAATTTGTGTGCCCACATCGTTTACGTCAAATCATTATCAGAAAGATGAATCCCTTTTTTTGTTTCTTATGCGGAGAAAGAACAAACAGTGCTAAACAAATTATTAATCACATAAATAGCACACACCCAGAAAGAACTTTTAGCGAGTATCGGTGTGCTCAACCTAACTGTCATAGAACTTTTCACTTAAAAAATTCATTCAGGAAGCATTTACGAACCCATGAAATCAATCAATCTCGGCGTTCCTCTGTCCCGCCGAGAAACATTTCCGACAGTTCTCTCTTTTTTTCCAATGTTCCAAGTTGTTCTAACACTTCCAATCATCAATTTCCTTCACTTGTTCAGTTGGCTGATAGTTCAATGAGAATTCCTGACACGGAACCATCTGCAGGTGACACCAAGCTCTCTGTGGCTGAATTCGTGGCAAATTTGTACAGTAACGCCTTGATCCCTAGATCGGCGTTGCAGACCGTTATTACTGGTTTTTCTTCTTTGCTTTCCAATGAAATCTCGTCTTCTGTTTGCAATATCTTACAAAATAACCATGTAGAATCTTCAGTCATCAATCAGGTTAATAATTCATTGAGCGACACGTTCGCAGACTTTAAAACTGAATTCAGACGATTACACTATTTTGAATCCAAAGGGTGGTATGTTCCTCCAAAAGAAATAGTGATTGGCGAACGATTAACAGAAACTTTACAGGGGGGGGATCTCCGACTGAAACCAGTCGTCTGCACAGAACAGTATATTCCTCTTCGTAAAGTGCTTAAAATTTTCTTTTCAATTCCTAATTTACTTGCTGAAACAATCAATCATATAAAAGAAATTGAGTCGAATGGAATTCTGTTGACCAACTTTGTGCAAGGGTCTTCTTGGATAAACCGGAAAATCATTCACAAAGAAAAAATTGTGTTTCCTTTGGCATTATTTTTTGACGATTACGAAACTGGTAATGTTTTGGGCAGCCATTCAGGAATTCACAAGCTTGGCGCGTTGTACTGCTCTGATCTGTGCTTGCCTCGTCATTATCAGTCGTCCTTGGAGAACATATTCTTGGTTTTGCTCTGTCACTCGTCAGATCGCTCAAAGTTCGGAAATAATGTCATATTTCAACCCATCATTGAAGAAATAAATTTTCTCATGACTCAAGGAATCGATTTTGATCTTCCGGATTTCTCGGGTAAAATTTATTTTGAGCTTGGAGTACTCGTTGGCGATAACTTGGGATTGAACCAAATAACAGGCTTTTCAGAAAGTTTTTCTTCGACGCATCCTTGTAGAATGTGTAAAGTCAAGAAACAAGATCTAGAGACGATGTGTTTGGAAAACAAAAGTCTCTTAAGAAACTTATTAGACTACAATAACGGTTGTAATTCACTGGAATATGGGGTGAAAGAGAAATGTGTCTGGCATGGAATTGAGGGATTTGACATTTTTAAAGGTACAGGAGTGGATATAATGCATGATGTTTACGAAGGCACGGCCAAGTATGTAATGTCATTTCTTGTATCTTATTTTTCCAATGACTTAAAATTATTTTCTTTGCAAGTTTTAAATGATAGACTTTTCGCGTTTAATTACGGTCCCGATCAGAGTAGCAAACCGTGCCCTGTTATTTCAGATCACTTGAAAAACCAAACAATTAAGCAATCCGCGTCTGAAATGATCGTTTTAGTGAGATATTTTGGTGTGCTTGTCGGAGATTTAGTTCCTAAAGATGAACCTGCTTGGAACCTATACATTACAATGAGAAAAATGCTAGATATTATTATGTGCAAAACTTTTTCGCGAGATCATGGCGAACTGCTCCAAACGCTAGTTTCTGAGCACAACGATCTATACATGTCATTGTCAAAGCAAACCTTGAAACCAAAGTTCCATTTTTTGATACATTACCCTTTAATGTTTGAGAGATTAGGCCCTTTAATTAATATATGGTCTATGCGCTATGAAGCGAAGCACAGAGTTTCCAAAATGTATGCCAGAGCTTCCATGAGCAAGAAAAATATTTCGAAGTCACTAGCTGTTAAACACCAGCTGCAAATGGTAAAACTATTTACAACCAAGCACAAGTTTAATTTCATTGAGCAAGGAAAAACAACAAAACCAAGCCTACAAATCCAACTTGAAATATTTAGCTCATTATCATTAAAAGAGGACAGTACTTTGAACGCTGTTTCTTGGGTGACCGTGAAAGGTACGAAATATTATAAAGGTCTCATTTTGTCCATTGAAGCTCTCCATGATGGTAACGATATAAAATTTGGGAAAGTAAAAAGCATTTTTGTTCTTGATGGAGAGAGAGTTGTTTTTCACTGCCAACTTCTGATCAATATTGGTTTCTGCGAGCATGTTTATGGATATGAAATTGAGTTCAGTGAAGAATATTCTTTTTGTTTTCAAAATTCTCTTCTCAGCCCGATCCCGAATAATATAACTGTTACCCCCAACGGCTCGAAAATTGTTACGGTGCGAGATCCGTTGTAAGCGTACTATACACGTGAAACATGACTTACCACTTTCACTGTGAAATGAGGACTTACCATTCGCTTTCGACGTGATCTATGTTCTTGATCTAGAAAACAATGCTGCTGTAGAAAACTGTGCTGATGTATATACGCAATTGATATTTTTGAATTTGTTTCGAATTAGTATTTTATTTGTATAGTTTTTAATATTTTTTTTACGTTTTTCTGTTGGTTCAACAATTAATTTATAAATTTAAAATAAATTAAAATAAAATAAATTTTTCACTGATTTGCTGTATAATAGCCTGATTTTTTTCTTCTGATATGAGCATTCAAATTAACTCATCAAACTCATCCATTGCTTGAATTGTTTTATATCAATAAATGTAGGCAAGATAGCTTGCTATAAATTTCTATGGCTGAATTCAACCATCAGTAAAAGACGAGCTGCAGAAGAAAGTGATCCAGTTCTTCTTTCGAAACAGCGAAAAACCAGTGATGCCCTGCTTATACTTTTGCATTGAAATTCTGGTCGTAGTTCTACGCCAATCCCGGATTTCAGAGTCTCATTTTAATCTCCTGGGAATTCTACAGGCGCGTTAGATCTCACTCCAGAAATAACTGTAAAACACTTTCAAACTTTGGCCTCGGAAATTCATGCTCTTCCGTCGCCTTACTTGTGAAAAGCAAAATCTAACGCCCTTGTAAGACTTTCAGGAAATTGAAATGAGACTCTAAAATTTCGATTGGCGTAAAAATACGGCCAAAATTTGTGTGCAAAAGTATAGGCGATGCATGACCGGGGGGGGGGGATCACTAGTGAACCCCTCCTCCCTTCCTTACAACTTCTTTCTGGTATACGGAACAAATCAGTATGGTAAATGCAACCCAAAAAATAGTTAATTATTAGGTAGACGCTACAATATACGTTGGTTAAAAATAACCATATAGATGGGTAGATTTTACTCGTTCGTAAAGTACAGGCTACTCTACTATGGAACAATCGTTGGGTAAAAACTACCAAACAGTGAAGGTAATAGTTAACTTCCTTTTGGCATATGGAACAAATCTGTAAAGTAAATGCAACACACACAAATTTAGATTTTGGGTAAAAGCTACAATATGAGTTGGGTAAATATAACACTCGAGATGAGTGGATTTTACTTGTCCGTAAAGTACACTCTACTCAACTTTAACGCAATTTGTCGTGTAATCGCTACCATAAAGATGAGTAAATTTTACTATACGAATAGTTGCACATTATAGTTGATTCAACTCAATGGTGTTAGATCTACTGATCGACGGTGAGGTAGTTCCAAACCTTGTAATTGAGTATATTTAACCCAACGACCTGTACTATAACCGTTTTGTTACTTTTACCCAACAGTATTGTAGTCACTGCATTTACTCATTTTTTGAGTAGCTCGAAACCAATTTGGGTTAAATTTACCAGTATATTTTTTTCCGTGTACGTCCATACGTGTCGCAGAATTGCCAAGTAGACTAATCGTCTGACACTTAAAGGCAGGGGAGACTTGCTGTACGCCCGTGATGTGTGCATCCCACGTCCGAATAGATTTCTAACAATTTGTTCATATGGCACATCTTCGTGATTCAATTGAAGAGAAGGGGAAATTGCATTTCGTTTATACGTGAATTGCACCAAGGCGGATTTTTTGATGGTTTAGCTTGGCTCTCCAGCGATGACACCATGTTCCCAGTCGGTCCACGAAAGTTTGCAGCTCAGCAAGTGATGCTTGATCAGGTCCAGAGGAGATAGGATTGCCTGGTCGTCAGCAAATTGTGCAATGGTGAGGCTAGCAGAATCAGGAAGATCATGCACGTAGAAAATTTAGAGAAGGGGGCCTAGGACGGATCCTTGCGGTACCCCTGCCCTTATATCCCTTACTAATGACAAGCAGTTATTTAATTTTACAGCGAACCTTCTGATGTGGAGGTACGACTGTTTGAGTCTATAGAACGAATCCGACAACCCCTTTATTGTGTTCAATTATTCTTTTTCTTTATTCACCTTCCCACTTCTCTCGTCTTTATTTTGTTTTGTTATCCATTTCTTCCTTCTTTTAACTTCCATGTTGTAAAAACGCGTCCTCGATCATGGATCAACCCCCCCCCCCCCCTATAGAGGCGGCTACATCTTGGACACCGTGTCGGTGCCACTAGGTCAAGCCGCGGAAAGTCGGGTTGTCTGTCCCCATATAAAGGGGAAAACCCATAAGGAGGCGCACGTTCCTGTTGCCACCAGTCCAAATTGTATTTCATTTTTGTTTAATATAGGTAAATATAATCCTTAAAAAGTCCTTCGACAATAATTCTGAATTTGCGACGACAGGTGGTTGCAATATCCTGGCAGCTCCGAATTATTATTATTTCATTGAATGAACTTTTTTTTCCCCCCCTTTTTTTTAGGAGTAAAAAATCCGGAATAACAATGAAAAAATAGGGAAAGACGTGAGTCAAGAACCTTTTCATTGTAACACGACACCTAAAAAGTTTTTCTACCTGGAGGGATAAGCTCAAGATTATTGTTTAACCAAAAAAAGACCTTCAGTGCGTGTTTCCTACATTTATCACAAAATTTTAAATTCCAGTGTATATCGAGTGGGTGGGGAGGGGGTAACAACCAATCTCCGACGCTCCAAAACTTGAGAAAAAAAAGTTGTTTCATATGTGGCTGGCCATGTAATATAAGTTGGAAGTTCTGGCGATCGGAATTTAATTTTTTTCTCTCTCTCTCTCTCTCAACATTTTACTGTCAACAAGGCTACGTTACGCAAAGAGGGAGAGAACGAGAGAGAGAGAGAAAAAAAAAAAAAAAAAAGACCAAGAACGTTTGGCGACACTATGGCAGGGGGGAGTGTTAAAGGATGAGAGGGGTGAGGGGGGGGGGAGTTTCTGTTTTATTTCGCATGCAGATCAAGAGTGATTGACTAAGGCCGCAAATTATAGTTATTAACCGGGATCCCTCGTCATTACGTAATCCCTTGGCGTTCAAAGAGTCTTGCGGTTGAAATGGTGACGGGTTTGGAAGGGTGCGGGGAGGGAGGGGGGGGATCAAAAATCCAAGAAGGTATAAAGAGCCCTCCCAAGTTGGATTGCGCCAGGGCATTCCTTTGGGTACAAAAAGGAGAGAGAAAAAGATCCCTTTAAGCGTTTTGGCAACGGAAAACTAACCATTAAAGGCTATCACCTTGGATATTTAAAAGGAGGGCACGAGCATTTTGCTAAATTCATCGGAATACCAGTCAAAATAAAACTGTTTTTCTCTCTTTTCAGTAGAAAAAAAAAGGGTTCAAACTCGAGAGACCGTGAAACAGCACAGTGAATTGATTGGTATTTTTAACTCGTCAAGCAGAATGACCAGACTTGTGCGGTTTCTGAAGCCGTCGAAGGACGATTCTCTTAAAAAAAAAAAAAAAAACTGCGGAAAACTTCTAATTTTCAAAGAGTCTGAAAAGGAAAACTCCCCCTCAACACTCCTCCCTTTTTTCCAGCCGAACGTCCCATTTATCCAATCGGCGCGACAAGGCGCTATACTTTCCAGTCAATGGGAAAAAGGGTTATTCTTCTATATCCGCGCGCCGTGGTATAGTCGCATTTTCATCGATTGACGGCTACCAGAAAATTACCACGGTTGATGGTGGCGGTGGAAACTGTGTGGGGGGGGGGGTTGAGGATTCAATGAATCCGCAGACAAGTTTTACCAGGTGCTACGTGATCTTCGGGTCGAGTTCCTTTCCTCCATCCCTCCACGGATAACGGAACCAAAAGAGGGAAATAGTCACGTATAAATTTTATAAATGAATGTTATGGGGGGGGGGAGGAGGCTGTTAAGATTGGACGATTAACTTGAAGATCCTATTAGGCATGGGTTTCTATTGTGAATTGTGAATAATAAAACCGTTGTGTCTGTATAATTCAATGTACAATTGCGTGCGCGTGTTTAATAATTAAAACATTGCTAAGTGAGAAGAAAAATATGTGATGTTTGAGTCTTTAAAGAATGATAAAATAGGAAGTGAATTAGTAGTTTTTGCCTTTGAAGTCCAAGCGCCCCTTTATATTTAGAAGCACTTTAAGCTCTCGTCTAATCTGAAAGAATAACATACTTGGAGATTTTCTATTCATATCTAACTTGTTGGAAAAATGCGAGTGGACTTGAGGTCTTTTTCCTCAAAAGAGGTCCCCCGCAGACAATTCTTGCCACTTTCCACTAAAAACACGCCAGTCTTCGCCTTTCACTTACCCTTAAGCCAACTATATAACATCAGACTCAGACAACAACTCTCCCTTTTCCATACCCCCCACCACCCACCCTCATCCATTCATCTGAAAGGGACACCCCACAGCATGGGAGCCAATAGGCAGATCCTTTTATTGGCATAATCCCTGAAAAAGTATATAGAATGATGGGGTACAATAGAAAAACCTCCAACCCTCCCGGTACACCTCTCGTACAACTCTCCCTTTTGCAAGGAATAAAAGGATAGTATGTTTTTAGGGTGGGGGGAGGCCATCTTATATTACATGCTTCACCACTCGTGCAGGGGGCATTCATACGGCTAAAGGAAGAAGAAGCTGTTATAGAAGAGAAACGATGAGCTGCGGTGTTGTTGGGGTATGTGTGGAGGGGTAGGGGCAGGGTTTAAAGGTCCTTTCCCAACTGCCACCCAAAAAAAAACTCTCCCTTTACAGCCTAAAACCTGTGGAAGGGTTTGATTATTAAGCTGTGGATGCTGAATTGGAACTTATTATTCACATTAAAACATAAGGAGACCCTTGGGCACCAGGAAAAGGCGTAAATATGGAAGCCGTTCACGGTGCAATAGCTTCCTGAGTTACAATTCGTATAAGCATAACAGTGGCAAATTTCAACCCCTTTAAGACGAAAAACTCAGGATCCAGGTATTATAGGCTCTAAAGCGCGTGTGTGTGTGTTTGAGGGGAGGGGGGTAGCTCTGTCTCAGGGGGTGGAAAATATTTTTCGCTTCCGGGAAGGTAATAATGAACAGACTGATCGTTTTCGTAGGTTTATAGTTTCTCGGCTGGCGAAACATGCAAGTAATGGCGCCCCCCCCCTGCCGCCACCGCTGTCACCAAAGGCGGCACCCTGTGTGCGTAAATTAAGGGGTGGGCAAAATACTTTGAAAATGTATTTTAAATACAAAGCCCAAAATACTTTCAAAAATGTATTTTAAATACTGAAATACAAATACTTTTTGAATTGTATTTTGAATAAAATACAAATACAATTTAAAATACTTTTCAAAAATTCGATTTCGACGGCAGATAGTAAGAAAAACACGAAAAATAAATAATTCAAAAATATCAGGTCCTTCAATAGACAAGTTGATAAAATGTAGCAGCGCGAAATGGCGCTGCGCCGCGATGCGCAAAGAAAAGTAGGCAAGTTGTCACGAAGTATTTAGCACCGAACCGGCAAGCACTGGTGGATCGCGAGCTGAAAAGGAGGTGAGGTCACTGGTGGACCTATATCGGGGCCCGGGGCGGAAATCTTCAAGAGGCCCCTAAAAGTCTCTAACTATGCATAAAACCTCTATTGGTAACCTCTAAGGCCTTTTCCTAATTTTAGCCATGGCCTTTTCCACATATTGTAGGCAAATTACCGCTATTTCCACAGTCTATCCGCTAAACAGCGCTTATGCCATGTTTAAACTGCGAATTTCTCCATTTTAGCAACGAATGAGTGCTTTTTGTCAACTTTAACAGCAAATTAGCGCTTTTCGCCGCAAATTAGCAACTGATTAGCGGGGTATTCCCCCCTCCCAAGACATAAAGACCCCATAAAGACATAAATATGCGCTTTTCCCCAACTTTAGCAGCAAAGTTGATTTCGTATCCTGTGAATCAGCGATGTTTCTTTAACTTTCCTCGAGTTGGCGTTTTCCACAGTTTTAGCTGCAAATTAGCGATTTTTTCGAGCGGTTTACTCAGTATGAGCTGAAAATTACTCAATATTAGCCGTGAAATTCTCGATTTTACCACAAATTAGCATTTTTTGTTCACCGCAACCATACACTGCGGAAATAGGGATTTCGTCTCAGTTATAGCCGCGAATTTGCGAGTTTTTCACTCATAGCCATAAATTAGCGCTTTTGCTCAATTTTAGCCTCAGAGTCTCCCGAGGAAGCCGGGAAATAACGTATTTCCAATTTTTGACGCAAATTTAAATTTGTCTCAATTTTAGCCGTAAATTAGCGCTTTTTCGTAATTTTAGCAGTGCAGTAGCTATTTCTAGCCCGTGTATTAGCGAATTTTGTTCATTTTAGCCACGAATTGGCGTTTTCTCATATTTTTACTGAAAATCGGCAATTCTTCCATTTTTGACAGTGAATTAGCACTTTTTGTTTCAATTTAGGCTGAAAATTAACTTTTCTCTTTATTCTAGCCAGAATAATTACTGATTTTCTCTATATTAGCCGCAAATTGGCGGATTCTTTTACATTTTGGCACCGCATTAGTAATATTTTCAATTTTAATTATATGTATGTAGAATAGGGCTTCATCTCAGTTCTAGCCGCGAATCAGTGTTTTTTCTTTTACTTATAACCATGAATTTGCCGTTTACCTCAATTTTAGCCACAAAGTTGTTGTCAGAAGGCGGAATTAGAAATTCCAACACACTTTATCCGCGATTATTTTCCTCAATTTTAGCCGTAAATTCGCGTTTTTTTCAACTTTAGCTGCTTTGAAGCGTTTCTATAATCTGTGAATTCGCGAATTACCTTAATTTTTCAGCCACGAATTCGTGATTTCCTCAAATTTTAGCCGGGAATAACACTTTTTCCCAATTTGAGCTGAAAACGAGAGTTTTTATTTATTTATGACAGGCTAATTATAGTGAATTTTTCAATATTAGCTGTTTTTTTTTTTTTTTTCTTTTACACTTCAGTCCCACGTTGGCGTTTTTCCTTAAATGTTTGCTATGGATTAGCGTTTATTGTTTAGTTTTAGCCTGGAACAGAAGCTACGCATTTGCGTTTTGTCAATTTTTCAAGGTTTAGTGACTTTGTGGGTCGCGCTCTCTTCGGTACACAAAATAACGGCCAACGAAAAATTTAGAGATGTTTTTTATAACGACAATGAAAAATTGGGAAAATATGAACTCGCGATCAAACTGACTTATGTTGTTTTTTAACATAATATTTGTTATTTTTAAAAATAAAAATTGAGGTTTGTTAGCTGTTGGCACGCTACAAATTTAACCAATTTTGGCCATGGTTTAGTTTTTAATCAATTTTAGCAGTGTAGTAGGGATTCTTTCGTTTGTTTGGCGATTTTCCTCCATTTTAGCCACGATTTGGAGTTTTCCTCATTTTCAGCTGCAGTTTAGCGATTTTTTAGCAGCCAATTAGCACTTTTTTCTCAGTTTGAGTTGAAAATTAGTGTTTTTCTTAAAGTTTGATCCGCTAATTAATATTTTTGTCAATTCTAGCCGCGTAGTTTTTTTAGGTTTCCCACGTGAGCAATTTTTTTCTACGGATTAGCCCTGTTTCTCAGTTTGAGCCTCGATTCTTTCAGATGCTATACAGATTTTCGTTTTCTCAATTTCAGCCGCGAATTATTGATTTTTCTTCATTTCAGCTGTGGTATAGCGTTTTCTGATCATTTTGCAGCGAATTAGCACATTATCTATTCTCTTTTTTTTTATTATTAATAGGCGATTTTTCGCAATTTGAGTTGTGAATTTGCCATTTTGGTCCAGTTTAAACTCGAATTAGCGTTGTTTTTCGCAATAATTGCCACGAGTTTTGTTTACTTGTACAGCTTTGTGTACTTGTAGGCTAGGTGTTAAAATGTTATCCTTTACCACCCATTTGGTCTCCCCAGAGCGCCTCTCAGATTCATTCATACCTGCTCACCGAAACCTCCCAGTTCTCTCTCTCTCTCTCGCTCAGTCGTTCTTCTTTAAAACCACGTTTATTTTCTCTTTTTTTGATTTTCGATCGTTTTTTTGTGTTTTTTTTACGCCCGAAACAAATAGCTGCTCCAAATCAACAGGTTATGGGCCCAGCAGCATTCGTTTAAAGTTATTTTTCGGTTTTCGGTAAGAACACATTTTCTAACCCCTCTTCGGTCTTGGTTTCGTGTGTTTTTTTTTTTTATTTTCTCGTCGCCTATGAAAAATGGATCGGTACGTTCAAATAAAGAAATTTGACGGAGAGAACTTCTCTTTATGGAAATACCAGATGGAAATTGTATTCCAAGCAGAAGGTATTCTGAAAGTCGTGGATGGGTCACTTCGTAAACCCAGTGACGCGAATGTACTTGAGTACGCCTCATGGGAGAAGAAAAATGCCAAGGCAAAACTAATTATTTCCACTTCAATGGAATTCCCCCAGTTGCAAACCGTCATGGCTTGCGCGGCAAGTGCGGAGATGTGGACGAGACTGAAAATCATTCACGAGCAGAAATCAGCGACGAACAAAGTCGTTTTGAAGCAGGAGTTCTTCAATTATCGTATGGCCGACAGCGACACAATCGCTCATCACATCAGCAAGATCGAAGCGATGGCCCAAGGACTCGCGAATGTGGATAAACCTATCTCGGATTTGGATAAAATCGCCAAAGTTTTGGGGAGCCTACCGGCGAAGTTTGGCCCCGTCATCACCGCTTGGGACTCGTGTGACGAGACCAAACAAACGTTCGATAATTTGACGTCGAGACTCCTGAAAGAGGAACTTCGCCTCAATCAAGCTGACGAAATGGCAGCAGCCTTTTCAGCCGTCAAAATTGACCAGAAAGAAAAGGAATCGAAGGAGTTGTCCAAAAAACGTCTTAAATGTTGTTATTGTCACAAAGTGGGCCATACTAAAAGCCAATGTTTCAAGCTCAAAAATCGCAATCGTCCTCGTCCAGAAGCTCCGAACGGCGTTCAGCTCCGGCGTTATCAGCTGAACTGAAGAATATCAGTTACGTTTGCAATCAAGAGGACTGGCTTGCAGACAGCGCCGCGTCAAAGCATATGACTTTGAAGCGTGAGTGGTTTTCAGAAATTCGCCCACTCGAGCGCCCTTTCAACGTTCAGATTGGAGACAACTCTCTCGTTACTTGCGAAGGGACACCCCACAGCATGGGAGCCAATAGGCAGATCCTTTTATTGGCATAATCCCTGAAAAAGTATATAGAATGATGGGGTACAATAGAAAAACCTCCAACCCTCCCGGTACACCTCTCGTACAACTCTCCCTTTTGCAAGGAATAAAAGGATAGTATGTTTTTAGGGTGGGGGGAGGCCATCTTATATTACATGCTTCACCACTCGTGCAGGGGGCATTCATACGGCTAAAGGAAGAAGAAGCTGTTATAGAAGAGAAACGATGAGCTGCGGTGTTGTTGGGGTATGTGTGGAGGGGAAGGGGCAGGGTTTAAAGGTCCTTTCCCAACTGCCACCCAAAAAAAAACTCTCCCTTTACAGCCTAAAACCTGTGGAAGGGTTTGATTATTAAGCTGTGGATGCTGAATTGGAACTTATTATTCACATTAAAACATAAGGAGACCCTTGGGCACCAGGAAAAGGCGTAAATATGGAAGCCGTTCACGGTGCAATAGCTTCCTGAGTTACAATTCGTATAAGCAAACAGTGGCAAATTTCAACCCCTTTAAGACGAAAAACTCAGGATCCAGGTATTATAGGCTCTAAAGCGCGTGTGTGTGTGTTTGAGGGGGGGGGGTAGCTCTGTCTCAGGGGGTGGAAAATATTTTTCGCTTCCGGGAAGGTAATAATGAACAGACTGATCGTTTTAGTAGGTTTATAGTTTCTCGGCTGGCAAAACATGCAAGTAATGGCGCCCCCCCCCCCGCCACCACTGTCACCAAAGGCGGCACCCTGTGTGTGTAATATGGGAGACCCCCTGTAAAAGATCAGTCCAAAATTGATAAGATACCCGTCCGAATTTGTCAAGAGTGTGCGGGGTGAAACTCGACAAGTTTCACATGCTAACGACCACGAGCGTCGTCAGTAGCTGGCAATGGGAATGGAGGGCAGCTACCCCTACCTGGAGATTATGGGAGAAGCTGAGAGCATATAGTTACACGTGTTAACGTTAAATTGCTAGGCGATTGGTTAGTTGGCACACGTTTCTTGGCCGATTCTGGCCAAAGAGCTTCACGAGCCTGAGGTCTTCCCCGACGTGGTTCGCCGGGTCATCTGGTGGTCGAAAAGCGACTCCCCATCTCGAGAACGGTTGATCACCTTCATGGACGTTTCAATTAAAGAGCCTCGACCGAATAGCCCCCTGTGAATCTCCGAGACCAGAAATAGAGACTGAATAATCAATTTCGCGTTTTTTTCAGCAATTTCACGGGTTTTGGTCCCTTTAAAAAAGCAATTTCGTGGGTTTTTCTCGCGAGGAAAGCAATTCGCGAGTTTCCGCCCCGGAAAAACGATTTGGCGGGTTCGAACGACTAGAGGTGAGGTTTGATTTCACTGTCGGTGATTTTGTCACTGTGACTACTCCGTCACTGTTGGCTCCGGTGAAGACCACATTGAAATCACCGTTCCGACCCTCTAACGGTGACATTCTTTTTCACTTATAATCGCCTCTTCATTCGTCACTTCTATCGCTTCACTGCGCTAGAGTCTCTTGAATTAAAATTGGAGCCGTCACCTAGCTCTCTATCGCCCCAACGAACTCAGGAGCAATCTCCCCAAGTCTATCCCTAGTCTGTTGACATTTTTTCTTGGACAGGGGCGTAGCCAGCCCTTGACCAAGGGACGTTATGGTAACTAGAGACCCCAACAAAAGAACTGGTAGCGCAATAAATCGTCAAATTCTTCCCCGAAAACTGAGTTTTCACAAAAAAGGGTCGTAATCCATCAAGAACTAACATCTTCGTTCGGAAATTATCTGTTTTAGCCTTCTATTCCTGATTTTCTATCCAAAAACTGACAATTCTATTCAGACATTTTCTATTAACAGACAATTCGATTTCCCCGGGAAATCGATACATGGCATTCAAATATACAGGGTGACCGACTTTTCATCAACGTCTTGTCTGAGATACGTAAAGTTCGACATTTTTTAACCAAACAATAACGGGTTTTAACTCAAAACTGACGTTTTTCAACAGAAAAACTGAATATTTCACTCTAGTGTAACTGAATCTTTTACTTCAAAACTGACGTTTCTACGCCAAAGACAAAGTGTTCACGCCTAAACTAAAAATTTCACAGTACATCTTTTAAAATTCAAGTCTTTACCCCCAAAAACTGGTGAATTCCGCCTAAAAATGGTGGGTTTAACCTAAAAGATCAAAAACGAATGATTTTAATTGCAATTAACAGACCACTCAGTACTAAAAACTGCCGATTTTATCCTTCAATTGGCGATTTTAGTAAAAAAAAAACGTACAATTCCTGGCCAAAGCTGACATGCCCTCCCCCTCCAAATGAAGATGGTACCACAAAACTGGTGATTTTAACCTAAAACTAAACTTTACTGTTCCATTAACACCCGAAACGACAATTTCCCCCCAAAATTAGATATTTTACTCTAAAACTGTCACACTTTAACTCAAGTTTTCCTCAAAACGGGTGATTTTAGGCCATTCTGCCTTGAAAACAGGTGATTTCACACAAGAAAAAAGTGACAAATTCATCGCAAAAGTGACGATTTTATACCAAAACAGACGATTTCACGCCAAAGCTGACGTGTTGCCTCATAACTAATGACGTTAATACAAAACTGGTCATTTTACCCCAAAACTGACTGTTTTAATTCCAAAACTTACGATTTCATCCCAAAGACGTTTCTAAACTGACGATTTTACCCTGAAACTTGCGGTTCCACCCAAAAAATATCACTTTACCTCAAAACTGAATATTTTACTTCAAAATTGACATTTATTTACTTTGTTGGGCACAGCTTTTCAGGGCACATAGAGTCAGTTTTGACGATTTCAAGGCTTGAATAGCTATTATTGTCATTTTTAGGGCGCACAGTCTTTCCAGTCATAGGTGCGAATAGTACGTCCCAAGTCAAGGCGAGAACAGCCAGGTTGGCCATTTTCGGCGCTCCGAATGGCCTATTTTGCCATTTTCAGGGCAGGAGTCACTTGTTCAGACATTTTTAGAGCTCGATTCGTCAGGAAATCCATTTCTAGAGCACGTAATGTAAATTCGGCAATTTCTAGGGTTCGAATATAGTAATTTTAGCCATTTTAAAGACACGAATCGTCAGTTTTGCCATCTTCAGGGCTCAAATACCTAGTCCATCAAGCCAAGGCCATGAAGTTTGACCATTCCTGGTGGGCAAATTGTCGATTTTGCCATTTTCAGGGAGGGAATAATCTTTTTTTAGGCATTTCCAGGGCACGTGAAGTCATTTTGGCCGTTTTCAGGGCTTCATTAGTCCGTCAAGCCAAAAGCGCGCATTATGGTCATATTTGGCTCAAGAATGACCAGTCTGATCAATTTTAGCGCACGAATGGTCGATTTAGCTACTTTCGAGCGGTGTAATCATGATCTTTTTAGGCATTTTCAGAAGTTCACCAGTCGCCACCAATTTTTTGGACACGTGAAGTCCAGTTTTAGCCATTTTCAAAACGCGAATCGACAGTTTTGTATTTTTAGGCGTGAGTTTAGTTACTTTAGCCGGTTTTGTAGTGCAAATAGCTAGTTTTCAATATTTTTAGGCAGTGAAAAGGCTGTCAAACCAGTTTTAGTAAAGCGAACCACACCATTTCTGTAGCATCTCTCTTGAGCAAATACTGAATCCGCGTCTGTCTGCGAAAATGGTATTCTAGGAGGTAAAAACGGCGAATTTGGTCTTTGAATTATGTCACCCTTGCGATATCCGTTTTGTGAGCGACAAAACCCGTTGAAATGTATTTTTTTATTATTGAAATCCGTGAAGTTATTTTTTTAGTGAGCGCCGACGAAACACAATGTGATTATCCTGAAAGATTTGTACTTTCAGAATGCATCTAGGGGTGGGTAACTGCCCCACTAAATCTGCATTTTTGAGTCTAGGAGAGGGCAGTCACCGGAGCTAGTTGTCACTGTGACCAACAAAAGCTGTCACGTCACACCTCTACGAACGACCAATTTCGGTCACCAGTGAGGGGCAGGGTTGGGCAGTTGTCCTTCCTTAAAGACTCAAAAGCGCATACATATTGAAGCAGCTGCCAACTCCCAGACACCATCATCAATAAGATGTAATCCAACGGGTTCACCAAATTTTTTATCGCCAAAATGTTCGCAGGTGAAGGGGCTTAGCAATAAACCAATTTCCGGGATTTCACTATAATTTCTGGATATTTCTTGGTGAAAAACATGTTCGCTTGTTGGGTTCACTAAAAACAAATTTCGCTCTCTTTTGTTCCTGCCAAACTAATTTTGAGGGGCATCTTAGAGACCAATTCCGCTGATTTTTCGCCCTATAAAATTCATTTCGCAGGTTTGACTCACCCAAAAATTTCAATTTCACTGATTTCACTCTCTAAACTACCAAACTTCGCTAATTTTTCTCGCTAAAGAAATAAAATATTACCGGATGTGACTCGCCGTAAAATAAAATTCTCTGACTTTGCTCACTGAACAACCGATTTTGGGGATTTTTATTACGAGTAAACCAATTTTGCTGGGTGACCCAATCCAAGATATCGGTCTGTGAATTGGGACACCGCGATGCGACATTGGTTGACCGGCAAGAATAATCCCCGAAATGGGGGTTTTTCAGTGAGCAAAATCCGAGAAATGTATGCACAAAATGCCACGTCTAGGGCAAAATTCACGCGGAACGCCTCACCAGGGGCGATTTTGTGGTGAAACTGTCCATTTCATGAAAAAAACTCGTCAGTTTCACAAAGAATTATCAATATCTTAAGGAAATTGTCTGTTATATTCAAAACAGTAATTTCGCGCGCTAAGCGATCAATTTTGTGGGATTTTCTCACCAAAAAAAAAGAAAGTCCACTCTGGGTTTCACGCCCCCAACATTGGGACCCAAAACAAAGGCAAGGCAGAAAAAAAAACGGCTCCAGGAATCGCGTGCATGGCTAATTGTGCTCATTTGCGCTTAAAATTAAAGGAAAACTCTAATACGAGGTTAAAATTTAGGGGAAAAAAACGCTCTTTCGAGGCTGAAATTGAGAAATCATCACTTCTTCTCAATTTTATCGGTAACTTAACTATTTGTCTCCATTTTAGCCGTGAATCACGGATTTTTCCTGCAATGAATTTGTGTTGTTCCTGATTTAAGCCGCTATTGAGCGATTTTACCTGTGAATTAGAGCTATATTTTCTAATTTTAGCCACGAAATTGTCTCCAGAAACCGCGACTAGCGATTTACTCTATTTATTTCTGTTAAATAGCAAAATGGCCATTTTTCTTGACTTCAGCCGTGAATTAGCGGTTTACCTATATCTTTTTGCCTCAATGGGGGTAGCAGGTAAGAGTTATAATAGCATCAATCAGAGTTTTGTTTCCCAATTTTCGCTGCGAATTAACGCTTTTTCCAATTGTATCCACGAATTAGCGCATTAACCTCATTTAGCATTGGATTAGCAATTTTGTTCACTTTCAGCCACAAAGTTACCTCAGAGGCTGCAACGCGCGTTTTCTCCATTTTAACCGCGAATTAGCGTTATTCCCACACGTCAGCGCTTCCATTCTTTTTTATCGGTGAATTACCGTTTTTCCTCATTTTAGCCACTAATTACAGCTTTTTATACGTTTCATCACGAATTGGAATTCCCCCAATTTTTGCCGCCAATTATACTTAAGACATTTTCTGAAATTTGGCCGCGAATTAGCGATTTTTTTCACTTTCTGGCACGAACTTACCTTAAGAAGCCTCCTTTCTTCAGCACTTCTTCTTAATTTTATCGAGGAATTAGCAATCATTCTCCATTTAAGCCGCTAATTAGTGATTTTTTTTGCCATTTTAGCGTTCTTTCACTATTTTAGCCGTGAATTCGGGGTTTTCCTGATTTCAGCCGCTAATTAGCGACTTTTCTTAATTTTAGCCGCGAATCAGCGATTTGGTTTGCTTGTAGCTATATGGATTAGCGTTTTTCGCAGTTTGAACCACGAACTTGCCTTCAGAAGCTGAAAATTGTTGTTTTCATAGCCTCTAAGTAGCGCTTTTTTTTTTTACAATTTATTCTCCACTTTAGCCGTGAATACGTGATTTTAGCCGCTAAAGAGCGATTTTTCCCCCATTTTATCAGTGAATTAGCACTTTTTCTTCATTTTTCCCGCGAAGTAATGGTTTATTTCACTTTTAGCCACGAATTTGCGTTCTGAGTAAGCCGAGAACTCGTGTTTTCGAAATCTTTTTCGCGCTTTTTCTCAAAACCGTTGGTGAATTATCGATTTTTCAGTATTTTATCCGTTATTCAGCGTGTTTCGTAATTTTAAACGCAAATTACTGTTTTTGTACACTTTATCCTCGATTTTAGAGATTTATCTCAATTTCAGCACCAAATTAGCGTTATTTTCATTTTTAGTCTGGATCAATTGGACTCTTAGCGGAGGATTAGCACCCCTCCCCCCACCACCACGAGGAAGCGCAATTATTTGTAGCGTTTTCCATTTGCACAAAAATTCGAGGGGCGCCATATTCCAACATTAAAAATGAGGCCCGTACAGGCGGGCCATTGTGAATGGCTTGGCCCGCGGGCCCTGGTTGGCCACCTCTGCATGGTTTAGGGGTATCACATCGGTTTTGGCGTAAAAACGTCAGTTTTGAAGTAAAATATTGAGTTGTAGAGTGAAATATTTCAGTTTTTTGGGTTAAAAAAAAACACCAGTTTTGAGTTGGACAACATGACGTTGATGAAAAGTCGAACACCCGATATATTTGAGTGCTAAGTCTTTCCTGCAAAGTATCGATTTCCCGGGAAAACATTGCCAGTTTTTGGACAGAAAAACAGGAATAGGAGGCTAAAACTGATAGTTCCCCAACAGAAATGTTAGTTTTTGATGGATCATACGGCCCTTTAGTTGAAAACTCTGTTTCCGGGGAAGAATTTTGACGATTGAATGGGCCTATTTCAGATTTATTGAACTACCTACTTTTTTTTTTTTTTTGCTGGGATCTCTATAGAACATCCGACATCTTCTGCCCACCCCTGGATCAAGGACTGGCTACGCCCCTGCGTCTGGATCCCAAAAATACGGTCACGGAACCCTTATAGGAAGAAAATAATGTTATAGGGAGAAAAACAGGCCAAGCGCTTTTAAATGACGAAATAAAACCTCGCCATAAAAAGGTAGAGAGATGATAATAAAACTAGGATGCACTTTTAACGCCATTACATTCATTTCCTCATTCGCAATGCAACACACTCGCAGCGCAACCGTGTGACCAAAATCTCCCCAAGGACGGCAATAAAATATGGTAACCTTTCGATTAAAAAAAAAAACAATAGCAAAAAGTTTTTTTTTTTAACTCACAGCACTAATAAATAATCAAAAACATCTAACATTACAAGAAACAACACAACAATGTGAAGATAGGGCTTCCTGGCGTTGTTTCCTGCGTATGTAAATGCTTTAAAAAAGGGCTGTGGTGGAGAAGCGGTTTCTGACAAATAGGTTCAATCAATTTGTGAGCAATGACACCCACGCTCATTGTAGAGAGAGAGAGAGAGTGTGTGTGACTGTGAGAGGGCTACAAAAGAAACTGACGTTGTGATGATGATGGTCTGGGGGGTGGGAGGGTGGAAAGGAAGACAAAGATGGAAAAATATTAGAATTAAAGAACTACGAGGACGCGGCAAAGAGTGGGCATCAAAAGCATTGACCTGTCAGCGCTTACTCTTTTTTTTTTGTATCTCCCACTCTTTCTAATTTCAAGACAAGCGTCTGAGGTGCAAAGAGTACAAGACAATCGATGACGTATAGAACAGAGACTCACCATCTAGTCGCGTCTGATTTCTAATCGTTTTTCGTCGTTTTTTGTTGTTGTTGTTGTTGTTTTATTCTGCTGAAAATCGTCGGCAGTGAAGAAAGCAATGGACAAAAACATTCGCCTTGCGTTTCAGAAGGTAACACTCTTTCCAGGGGAAAATTCCAGGGGTCAAATGTCTTCAAATTAACCGCAGGATTTCTTGCATGTGTTCTTTCCTCCTTTCCAAGACAAGAGAATGAGGAAGCGAACATTTTTACTTCAGCGTGCTGGCGGCGGAGGGAGATGGTTGAAGGAACGAAAGGAGAGAAAATCACTTTTTTTTTTTTTGACAGAGACAAACTTTTTTCGAAAACGAATAATGATGGAGGGAGGGGGGGAGGAGATTTCAAAAGCCGTTTCGACTGTTAAGATTGATTCTTCGAAGTGAGTGAGAGAGCCAAAAACATGGATCATTCACAATTTAACGCTACCTCTATTTGGTCGATAGCTCAACTAATTAAGAAGTACAGAGATTTAACAAACACATTTAACTGAATGGATACTAGTTCAATAAGAAAAATCCCTTTTGAGGTGAATCTAGTTGAACTGCTTTTAGTAATGCTATATAACGGCTACTGCGGCTTTGTCAAGGGTCTTAAGATTTGAAATCGCGATCAAATAGTGAAATCTCGTGAATCTAATAACCATGGCCCAAAAAAATTTTCGTTTTTATGACTGGTCCTTTGAAATTTCAGAAATAAATTGTATGAAGCGCAACAATTATCCTTCAGCCCCCCCCCCCCTATATGAATCTCTGCTAGTTATCGTATTTCGTCAAGAAATAAGAAAACGCTTTTTTTTTTATAAATGTATATTTTTTCAGGCTTGACCTGATTGGCATGTGTAAAGGCAGCTTTCTTTCATTGCTCGGCACTGCAGGATGATGATTAAGCTGCTCCTTGCCTCTCGGTAACATGTAATCATGAGGACACGGCAAGGACGGAGCACTGTAATTACCCTAGGTATGGGGGCTTATCACTTCCACGAACCTCAACCTTCTTTAAAAGAAAAAAAAAAAAACAACTGTGGACACTTGTCTAACCGCTTTTCAATCACAAACTGACTTTTGCCTCATTGATTTCAAGCGGATAGAGAAAAAGACGGACAAGTTTGTTCTGCGTTTCATCATATACTGGAGGGATAATCTTGTTTTTTTTTTTATAATTGGAATAGTTTGGTTTTTTCCCATTTTTGAGGTTAGGAATTAAAGGAAGAAGATTAAATAAATGGACTTTATTATAAATTAAGTGTTTTCTCTCGGTTGAACAACTTCACGCTCTAATGAACCACGAATTTTTCATTTACAAAGTTTATGTTTGCATATTTAGTTACGCCTCATCGACGCAGCATTTTTCCCCAACCGCAAGTAGTTTTACCCCACCACCATCCCTCGCTCTCTAAAAATAGGGGACATTAGGAGCCTTTTAACAGAGAACATTTTCACGAAACCATCCGCCACAAGCCAATAAGTACTCGACCGTACATCTGGTATAATAAGTTTGTTATAAGAGGGTGCTGATGCTGAGGTGGTGGTCTATGGTTGATCGGCGGGGTGGGTGGGGGGGGGGTAATTTTTCAGGTACCGCCCCCTATACCAAAAGAAAAATTCGTTTTTGTATGCAACTCTCCGTTGCGGCCCACACACACGCCCGAACACACAGCCACCGTTCACTTTCTTTTATATGTGTATAATAATGAACGCTGTGTGCACCTCTCTGTAACCCTGGATTGAGGGGGCGAGGGGGGGGGTGTCTCCGTCAAACTTCCGGGTTTTGAGTTTTGGAACAATACACACACACACACACACACCCCTATACGATACAAAAATGTTCCGTGATTGAAGGGTATCGGTCATAATCGTGACATCAAAGCCAGTTCAAACTCCCGAACCCGCCCCCTCCACCACCCATCTGACACTCGCCCAACTGTTTGGGGTACACAACACAGTAGGGAGGAGGAGGAGGGGGGGGAGACCGATGTGCACACCTTGTATACCAGACTTCGTGTTTTTAAGTACGACTTTTTGATTGCTTTCATTACAAAGTATAAGCTCGAGCTTGAGGATTCCATTCCCAGCACAAGTACTTCGCGTAAGTCTAACAGAAGCTGTTTACAGAAGCACAACTATTTCTAAAAAACTTGCAATAGCGTTCTATAAGACCAAAAAGGCTGAAGGTTCCAGGCGCGGATCCAAAGTCAGCTTAAGGAGGGGGCCATGCCATATTATATGACTCCATCCGGCCCCCTGCCCTAGAAATATACCACACGTCACACAGTTATCCAGACAGACACCGTTATTAATGGTCTCAATCTCTGATAATTGAAAAATCGGAAAATCAAGGAAACCCAAAGGTCGAAAACATGACAAAAAACAACAACATTCATCGTAACGTGAACTATTAGTTTGGCAAAAATACGCCTCCCGCCGAATGAAGTGAACTCAGCGTCGTGGTGGAGGGAAAGCTCTTATGTCTCACGGCTAGCACTGTAATTTTAACCCTCAAAATTGGGTTTTTTTTAGTGAGCGAAATTACTGTTTATCGAGTGAAACCATCTAAAAACTGTTCTTAGTGCGCAAAATCGGCGCAATCGGTCACTGAAATAGCCCACCCAGTCAAGTTGGTTTACTGGCAAACAAATTTACCAAAATTGGCTGTTGATAAAATTGACAGTCTCCTCATGAAATTAACACTTTCCTCGTAAAATTGGAAATTTCCCAATAAAATTGACAATTCGCTCTTACATTGATCATTTCTGCAAATTCATTCAAAAAAGGCAATTTTCTCATTATGTTGACAATTCCTTTTACAATTGTCATTTTCTTCATAAAATTGACTATTATCTTACCAAACTGACGATGTACTCATCGAATTGACACCTTTTAGAGTGAAAATTTCCTCATAAAATGAACCATTATGCTTATAGGCTTAAGATGCCTTACAAAATTGAACGTTTTCTCCTTTTTCTCATAAAACAGACAATTTCGTTATGAAATTGACCACTTTTTCGTGAAACCGACGAGTTTCACGATGTGTCAATTTGATGAAGTAATTGTCAATTTTTAGAGTAAATTGTCTCTTTTACGAGGAAATGGACAAGTTTATGAGGAAATTGTCTATTTTACCATCACCTGAGAGGAGCCTCTCCTGTTTTATCGGTAACACTTTCTGTTATTGGTTGCAGTTGTTTGAAAATAAGAGGAGAAGAAGAGAACCACGTTAAGAGAGGGAAAAAGCGGGCTTATGGCCTCCCACCACTCATGCACCTTCTTTCGCCGATCCGACTATAGAAATGTCTTCGTCTCCTAGCACACACACGTTATCTAATTAATAGCATTATATCCAAATTATTTTTTTTTTCTTGTATTTATCATTATTTTACCACTGAGTTTCGGTAAAGCTTGCAATATAACCTTCTGGAGACCTAAAAGAAATTTGCTTATCGAAGTCTACCCGCCATTTTTTTTCTCCGTTGAGTTTCCCTACTAGGCTCCTTTAAACGCTGTTTAAGGCCTACTGCAGGTCCCTTATAGAAGCTGATGTCTCTGTAAAGTCATCCTATCTTCCTCTTATAGGTCCATCCGAAGCTCTCTACAACTTCGGTAATAATGGGAACCTTCCAGTGGCGGATCCAAGGGAGGGGCCACCGGGGCCATGGCCCCTCCCATGGAGTCGAGGTCACTTGCGCAAAAAAAAATTTAAAAATCACCAAAATCTCATAGAAAATCCCATCGAGGAGGGGTGATTACCTCTAATTTTAGGGTCATTTTTGTCAGAGACTCGAGGGTGGAACGCGACCACGTCAAGGGAAAAATGAATGCGAAAGGTCTCGCCAAGGGCAAACTTTAAGCGAAACGTCACATTGTGGGGGAAAAAAACTCTTTCGAAAGGCCGCGGCACAACGAGTAAACTATACGCAAAATGCCCCACGGCGGGCAAAACGCAACATTCGGGAAAACACTCAGGTGAATCGTTCATCTTTGTTTTGTTGGTTTTCTTAGTTTTGCCTTAGTGGCGATAAGATTGCTGATGAGGGGCACCGGGATTGGGCCCGAAATGCATACTGACAAAAACTACGCGGCTGTAATTGTTCAAATTTAAATAACCAACTTTCCATTTAACACTCACGTGAATCGCCACATTCAATGCGACATTTACGTGAAATCAGCGTCAAGGGAAACAAATAATGCGAAACGCTTCTCCAAGAGCAATGTTAAGGTGACATTATTGTCACTTCGAGGAATATAACAAAGTTAACAGGAAAACAATACGACTTACCGAATGGTACAGTGACATGCCGAGTTATTGACTATCTAACAAATGAGCTAGATGCACTAGTGGGCGGCACATACCCCTCCGAGCGGATGTTTGTCTACATATCGGTCATCCTCCAACGGGATAGGATGGTGAAACATGCTAAGGATATTCGCACACTATTAGATCGAAGGCTCAGGCTGTGGGAGCAGGGGCACTATGACGCCTTAATACAAGAAGCTCTATTGCAAGATAAGAAATTAGTCGGCCACAAGCAACCAAAGAAGGAAAGACTGATGAGTGATGAACACGTAATTAAAATATTCCACCGCCTAATGCTCCGAGGGAAGGTAAGAGAAGCAGTTCGCTGGCTAGAGGAAGGTGGAACATCGACCATCCTTGCCCCTGAATCACTAATTGATGACCAGGGGAGAACGGTTCTAGATGAACTCAGAGAAAAACATCCGGACCCAGTCATGCCTGACCCATCACTACTAGTGGCTTCAGATGGTGTAGATATCCCTCCGTTGCTGGGAATACAAATCACGGAGGAACACGTGGAATTGGTAGCTAGGAAACTCCATGGAGGAGGAGGCCCAGGTGGATCAACAACAGAACAATGGGCTGATTTTTTGCTACGTTTTGGTCGACACAGTCAAAAGCTAAGGGCTTCGATAGCAGCCCTGGCCAATCGATTGGCAAATCAAATTGTACCTTGGGAGTCGATTCAAGCTCTTGTTGCCGGCCGATTAGTAGCATTAGACAAAAACCCAGGGGTAAGGCCCGTAGGAGTCGGAGAATGCTTGCGGAGGATTCTCAGGAAAGTCATGGCTCTAGGAACTGGTGAGGATGTCACAGCAGCATGCAAGGAAAAACAACTCTGTGGAGGTCTAGCAGCTGGTATAGAAGGGGCGGTACACACTATGGACTCTTTATTCTTGAAAAACTCCTCTCCTGATTCCAATTGGGGCCTCCTTCTAGTGGATGCAAAGAACGCTTTCAACGTGATGAATAGAGCTGCGGCTTTGTGGCATGCAAGAGTTCTCTGGCCAAGATGCGCCCAGTTCCTATACAACACATATCGTGGACATGCTGAACTGGTATTCCGGGGAAGTGAAGAAAAGCTACACAGTAAGGAAGGGGTGACTCAAGGGGACCCTCTTGCCATGCTGCTCTATGGCTTATCCACTTTACCATTGATCAACCAATTAGAAGACTCAAGAGTGATCCAATGTTGGTACGCGGACGACAGTTCAGCCCAAGACCAAATTGCTGATCTGAAGACTTGGTGGGATAAGCTTCAACAGCTGGGACCAGATTTTGGGTACTTCCCTCAAGGTCAGAAGTCATACCTTGTTGTACATCCTGATTGTGTGGAGAATGCGAGATCTGTTTTTTCAGGCTCTGGTATAAAGGTTGTGACTGGTCAGCGATTTCTTGGGGGCTATGTTGGAGAAGAAGGGATGAAACAGAGCTTTCTAGATTCCAAAGTTGAAAGCTGGATCAAGTTGGTGGAAAAGTTGTCCCAAGCAGGTAAATCACAACCACAGGCTGCTTACGCCGCATTTGTGAAGTCCGTGCAATTCCGGTGGCAATTTGTTCAACGAGTGGTCCAAGGCAACGATAACACCTATGTGAACCTGAAAAGAGCCATTAGGTCTTCTTTCATACCAGCAGTGTTCAAGGGGGAAGCGACACCAGAAGAATGTAATTTGTTTTCGCTACCTGTCAAGAAGGGAGGATTAGCCTTGACAGATCCGGTATCTACAGCCCAGCCATTCTTTCAGACATCACGAACGGGAACTTCAGTGTTGGCAGATGCAATTCGGTTGGGTGACTCCAATTTCGTCATCGGGCACCATCTTGCAACATTGGGTGCAGAGAAGAAAGCCACAGTTCAGAGAAGAGAAGGAGAGGAGGAGACCTTCTTCAAGCAATACTCATTGACTTTCCTGAAAATCGCAGGAGGGCAGTGGAACGCTCTATCCAGAAGCTATCTAGAAGCAAGTCGACGGGGTGGCTCTCGGTTTTACCGATAAAAAGGCAACATTTTGATGACTTGTCACCAACGCAATTCAGAGATGCCCTCGCGTTACGATACATGCGCCCTCCGACAGGTACCCATTCCAATTGTGATGGTTGTGGAGGTACATTCTCCATCGAACACGCAATGAGCTGTAAAACTGGTGGGCTCATGACCCGACGGCACAATGAAGTGCGAGATGTGTTGGGCCAATTCATGGAGACTGCCTGGGGGAACTGCTTAAAAGAACCTATTATTTTGGAACCTTCCGACACACATCCTGGCCTTCGAGGGGACCTGGCGTGTCGAGGTGTGTGGGAAATACAGAGGGAGGCATTGTTTGATATCCGTGTCACAGACACTGATGCGCCGAGGAAGAGAAGAAGCGGAAGTATGTGGCAGTTTGCGAAGAAAGGCACGCGTCATTCACTCCCCTTGCTACGTCAGTTGACGGCCACTTTGCCCCTCAAATGGCGGCGTTTGTCAAAGTTCTAGCTGAGCGACTTGCGGACAAATGGGCAAAGCCTCAGCACGTAGTGAGAGCTTGGGTTCGCACTAGGCTGACCTTTGCAATCCTTCGTGCCTCAAGTCTCTGCATCTATTCGTCGAGGAAGAGATGGCGCAATGCTGATGATCTCCTAGGCGTTGCAGACGGGGCGGCCCTTCAGATCTAGAGGACAATGAGCTTAGGAGTCTCTTTGCGGCATAGGTTGGCTTGGGTTTGCTTGGTGGCTCTCTGCCGGTTATGTTTGGACCCCTTTGTTACCCTTTTTATTGTTAATAAATAATTTATATATATATAAAAGTTGTATTGTACTCGTTTACAGATTAAGTTTCTTTGAAACCTGACCGGCTGTCACTTGAACACACACTTAACTCTTCTGATGATCGTAGTCATCCTCGCTCAAAATCCCCTCGGTTTAACCGGCCTTCCCACCACAAATATTGCTGGTACCACTTTAATTTCGGTTCACAAGCACGAAAATGTGAACAACCCTGCACGTACTCAAAAAACGAATGAACTCGTCCACATCTGAGACGCATGTGGACCAGTTAAATTTTACCCCCAATTTAGGAGCGTATGTATCTGTATGCCCCCCAACCCATCAGGACCGCAAAAATAGACAAAAAATTGCGTTGTACGCTGCCAACGGCACCAAAATCAACACTTACGGCTACAAAATGCTTACCTTGACTCTAGGACTACGCCGAAAATTCAACTGGTCTTTCGTTATAGCTGATGTTGATAAGCCTATCATCGGAGCTGAATTCATCAGACATTTCAATCTCATAATCGACCTCCACCACAAAAAACTAGTAGACCCAGTCACAAAGTCTTGTCGCGAGGAGGAGGAGAAAAAGTTATTGTTGCAGTTTATGTCGATGACTTAATTATAGGCGCGACAAAACCAAGTTATTTTGAAGAACTGAAAACATCACTTTCAGAAAAATTCGTAATCCGTGATTTGAGCGACCTCAGTTATTGCCTTGGCGTCGAATTTAAACAAACAAAACACCACATCTCCATTTCTCAAACGAAATACATCGATGATTTGTTGAATCAATTCAATATGTCTATGTGCAAACCAATTTCCACTCCAACGGAACCAAGACTAAAATTTAAAAAAAACCAGAAGATGAGGAAGAATTATTCAACATGCCGAATCAAAGTTTAATTGGTTCATTGATGTATCTTGCAGTGGCAACTCGACCTGATATTTCTCATACGGTGAGTTACCTCAGTCAATTTAATAACTGTTTTCGAAAGGAGCACTGGGAGGCTGCGAAACGCGTTTTGAGGTATCTGCAAGGAACAAAGAATTTTGCGTAAAAAATACAGAAAGACTGGAAAAAGTCTAACTGGCTTCGCCGACGCCGACTGGGTAACATGTCCGCAAGACTGAAGATCCTACACCGGTTATTGTTTTAAACTCGCTGGAACAGTCGTCAGCTGGGAATCAAGAAAACAAAGAACCGTTGCTCTTTCGACGGCCGAAGCAGAGTTCATGGCACTCACAGAAGCCACCAAAGAAGCAATCCATCTCAAACAGCTGGGAATAGATTTGGGCATGCAAATATCGACGGTGACGATTTTCACTGACAACCAAGCAGCTCAAAGTCTCGCAAAGAACCCAATCATAAGCTCGAAATCAAAACATATCGACATAAAAAAGCATTTTATTCGAGACGTAGTCATGAGAGGAGAAGTCGAAGTCAACTATCGACCCTCCGAAATTATGGATGCTGACATATTCACGAAATCTCTCCCAACTGTTAAATTCGAACAGTTCAGACAGAATTTGGGACTCTCAAAAATCGTTCGTGAGGAGGAGTGTGGGAATTAAAATTTGACTCCACTCACTATTTTTTAGATCACATGAAACCTTTTTGCTTTGCCTTATACTTCGCGAATAAATACTTGTCTTTTTCATTGAACAAACTTCGTCTAAATATAACAGTATCATGTGATCGTGTCCATCTGGAACCATCCAGTCACAGACTGTGTGTATATATAGGATTCGAGTTTTTAAATAATTCAAGTTTATGCGCTTCCTATGATCGTCTCCTGTTCTCACAATGTGCGGTTGATTGTGACCACTTTGTGTAACGTAAAGCCTCCTGGTTGAAATGAGCTGCGAAAGTATTGAAGAAGAAGAAGAAGAAAAAAAATGGGGAAACTCGAGTTTCATTTTGCAGAACTTGAAAAGGCGTATGACACTGTTTTTGCATGTAATTTTATTTTTTCTTCAAACTATAACAACCAGCGAATAGAAAGTGTGAACACAAAAAGGTATTTTTTCTCTTCGAATATGTATACGGAGTCAAAGACATTACAGGACAAAAGCGGAGGCGGCATTCTCGTGATAGTAGCGATGGAGCGAGGTGGGGTTTGGCCGAAAAGGGAAATGAATGGGTGAGGGGTTCCGCGGGAAAAGGTACACTTTTTTCGAGTGCCTCCTCCCTTCCCCACCCCCCTTCAAACTGTGTGTGTATGAATGAATCTGTGGTTGTGATGAGGGGGAGGGGGAGTATCTCACGATATCCTTCTTCCTACTCGCCCCAAAATAACGCTCCCTCGGCCCCCTCGTCCATCGCCTTTCCTTCTCTATGGTTGATATGGACATCGCGCGGAAAGCCTCCCTCGCTCCACGAAAAAACTTCCACGCAGGAGGGAGTCCGCGCGAAAAAATACGGGACATAATCGTCACCCTCCCCCTCCCACCAATCCGCTCACCCATCGCACCCATAGTTCGTGTGGTGTAAACCCAGGTGGGGTGTAGTGAGGTGTCGGGAGGGGGGGGGGAGAGAGAGAAATCCCTCTGTTTCCAACAATGGGGAAGGCACAGATGAATGAACGACCGCTCCTCAATTTCTGATTATTTCCACAGTTTTTACGGGAGGAAAAAGGCTCAAAGGGCGGGGGGTGAGGGAGGAGGTAATGACTCCGTGAAATCTTTTCCCGCTCCGCGCCTGTTGTTGTTGAAGGGAAGAAGTCCCAAAAAGAAGGGTTTTTCGAAGTGATGGTGTGCGGTGTTAGGCGGGGTGTAGTGGGGGGGGGGGGTGAGGCAGGGAGAATGGTGGCAACGAGAATTCTAGGTGGATTCACATGGCTTCAAAGGAGCATCAATGGACTCCCGTGGAACAATAGTCAAGCAAGGGCTTGGTCACACTTTCGGTGAAACACCTCTTTTTCCTTTCAGAATACAAGGAACCCCTTTTTTTTCTTCTTTTTTTTTTTTTTTTTTCTTTCATTTTCCTCATTTCCAGTCCAATAAAAAAACCTGTCGAAGGGACACTGGCGGACCGACAAGTATATCGGGGCCCAGGGCGGAAATCTCCAAGAGGCCCCTAAACTCAATATAAACCACTATTGGTATAACCTCTAATTACCGCTTTTTCCACACACTATCCGCCAATTAGCGCTTAAGCCAAGTTTAAGTCGCGAATTTCTCCATTCCAAATCAGCTCTTTTCTCAATTTCAGCCGCGTGGACTAGCGGAGTAGTCCCCCCCCCCCCTCACAATATTCATAAATTTGAGCTTTTTCTCATCTTCGGCAGCAAAGTGGCGTTTTTATCCACTGAATTAGCGATGTTTCTTAACTTTCCTCGAGTTGGCGTTTTCCTCAATTTTAGCAAGAAGTTTATACTCATTGTCAGTTCGAGCTGAAAATTAGCGTTTTTCTCAATACAAGCCGGAAAATAGCGGGGAATTTGCCGCAAATTGTATCATTGGCGCTTTGTCTCAAATTTATAGTCCCAAAGTTTACTGCGGAATCCTTGAATTGGCGTATTTTGCAATTTTTAACGCAAATTGAAAATTTCCTCAATTTCAGCCGCGAATTAGTTCTTTTTCTTAATTTTAGCAGCGTATAATAGCGTTTCTAACCCGTGAATTAGCGAGTTTTGTTAATTTTAGCCACGAATTGGCAATTTCAATTATTTTATTAACTGCTAATTGACAATTTTTCCACTTTTGACAGTGAATTAGCAATTTTTTTCAATTTAGACTGAAAATTAATGGCGTTTTGCATTTAAATAAGTGCCGAATTTACAATTTACATAACATTGTGCTGAAATTCCACTCGTCCTCTCAGAATTAAAAGATCATCTTAATGGAAAAGACGGGTCGAGCAGAAGTTTATGTAAATGGAAAACGCTATAAAGTTTAGCCCTAGATTTTCTCAATATTAGCCGCAAATTAGCGGTTCTTTTACATTCTAGCGCACCACATGATCAGTTTTCTTTTATTATTAGCTATAGATTAACGCTTATTCTCTAGCCGCGAATCAGCGTTTTTTTTTTCTTTCATTACTTCTTAGCCATGAACTTGCCGTTATTCTCAATTTTAGCCGCAATATTGCCCTCAGAAGGCGAGACGGCTCGTATTTAAATTGAAAATTTTTAACTCATATTATGCGCGAATGACCTCAATTTCAGCAACGAATTAGCGTTGTTTTCTCAATTTTAGCAGAGTAGCTTTTTAGGCGCATTTTCCTCAATTTTAGCTGCTGCAAAATTAGCAATCTTCTCAATTTTGTAGCCGGGAATAGCACTTTTTAGCTATAGCGTTTCTTTACCGATTGCATTAGCCATATTCCTCCATTTTAGTCACGAATTGGCGCTTTCGTCATTTTTAGCTGCAGATTAGTCAATTTTCCATTTTTAGCAGCAATTACCACGTTTTCTCAATTTCAGTTGAAAATTCTAGTGTTTTTCATAATTTTAACCGCGCTAATTAGTAATTTTTTCTAAATTTAAGCCACTAAATTAGCTTCTTTCCTAAAACTTTCTCAATTTCAGCTGTGAAAAAGCATTTTCTGATGATTTTGCAGTGAATTAGCAGAAAACGCTATTTCAGTTGTGAATTTGCCATTTTGGCTCAATTTTATCCCGAATTAGCGTCGTTTTTGTCAATATCAGCGGCGATTTTTTTCTTTTTTTACTTTTACAGCGCTTGTTATTAGCGTGTATTATCAATTTTAGCTACGGGCTTGGCCCAAAAACAACACGTTTGCGTTGATTTCTACACATTTTAGCCGTGGGAATGGCCAGTGGCGGAACAACACCTATCGGGGCTCGGGGTGGAAATATCTTGGAGTCCCTTTGGTCTCTAATTAAACTAGGAATATTCTTTTTAGCAGCGTTGAAGTACATATTTTTCTCCATTTTAGCCACGAAATTGCCTCCGGAAACTGTGTATGATGTGCGTTTTCTCAATTGTATCCGCGAATTTGCTCATTTTCTCATTTTCAGCTGCGAATCGGCGCTTTTTATAAGCTCTTAGCCGTGAAGTTGCTTCAAGAATCCACAAATTAGTTAGCGTTTGAGTGCTCTTTCAAAATTTTATCCGCAAATTAGCAATTTTTCTTAAATTTAAGCGTTTTAAACACCAATTCGTGTCGTTCTCCATTTAATAGCCACGAATTAGCGCTTTCTCTTGATTTTATCCCGAAAGTTGTCCCAGGAATCACCGGGTTGGCGATTCATCAATATCAGCTGTGAATTAGCGTTTTTCTCCCAATTTTAGCAGCGAACTAGCACATTTTCTCATTTTTAACTGCGAGTCATTGCTTATTATAAACTCCTAGCCGTGAATTAGCCATGAATTTGCCTCAAGAATCCGAAAGTAGATGTAACGTTAGGGTGCTCTCTCCAAATTTAATCCACAAATTAACGTTTTTCTCCATTTTAAACGCCAATTCCTGTTTTTTGTTGTTTTTTTTTTCAGTTTTAGCCGCTTGAATCTGCGCTTTTTCTCAATTTTAATCCCGAAGTTCGCCAAAAATCTACAAGTTGGTGTTTTCTCAATTTCAGCTGTGAACTAGCCTTTTTGCCCTCAATTTTAGCAGCGAATGAGCACATTTCTTAATTTTAGCTGCGAATTATAGCGTTTTTTTTCGATTTTATCCGTAAAATTGAAATTTTTCATTATCTTAGTTGGGAATTAAAGTTTTCCTCCACTTTTAGACGCGAATTCGCGTTTTTCTCTATTTCACGCCCTTGAATCAGCGCTTTTGCTCAATTTATTCAGCCCCGCAGCCCCAAGAATTAGTGAGTTGGCATTTTCTGTGAAATTCGCGCTTTTTCCCAATTTTTAAAGCTACCAAATTGTAACACTTTACCGTACGTTTTAGCGTGTTTCTTTATTTTCAGACTCGAATTCGCGTTGTTCCCTTTTTTATCAGTTTTAGCCGCGTGAATTAGAGTTTTTCTCAATTTCAGCGCCGAAGTTGTTACCAAGATTCGGCGAGTGGGCGTTTTCTCACTTTCAGATTTGAATTAGCGTTTTTTTTCAATTTTAGCAGAAAATTAGCACATTTTCTCAATTCTAGCAGCGATTTTTAGCTTTTTCTCGATTTAATCCGTAAAATTATAATTTTGTCATACCTTAGCTGAGTTTTCCTCGACTTTTATTTAGACGCGAATTCGCGTTTTTGTCTATTTCACCCGTGAATTAACGATTTTTCTAAATTTTATTCCCAATGTTGCCCCAAGAATTAATGAAGTTGGCGTTTTTCCCTTTTAGCTGATAATTTGCACTTTTTCTCAATTTTTAAAGCTGCTAAATTGTAGCCCATTATCACAATAATTTTAGCTGTGAATTAGCGTGTTTCTTGTTTTTTAAGACGAATTAGCGCTTTTCTCAGTTTTAGTTCCGTGAATTAGCGCTTTTCCCTAATTTCAGTCCCGATTTCGCCCCAACAATTTGTGATTTTGCGTTGTAGCGCTTTTTATCGATTTTACAAGCGGGTTTAGTCATTCGTTCTCGTCTTATCTACTTAAAAATCACGATTTTTTTTATCTTTAAGCTATTCAGGTACGCTACTGCGAAGGGAATATTGGTAAAAATATTAACGAAAACTAATCATTTAAATACGTCCATAGCATGGCCTTGATGAACAGTGTATCCGCCTTGATTCATCTCATTATTCTCGTATTTCCAACTATTTATTTCATTTAATTACGCCTCAGTGGCAGACTATTTGAGGAAAAAAAAGCGATTTGTTACTGATTTTCATAGTCGAGTTCAACAAAGGGGGTCCTTGCTTCTAAGAAGATTCCTTCCCCCCCCCCACCCCACCACACACAGAGTTCGAACATCAAACGTCATCAGGTTTCCGGGAAAACACCTGTCATCAACCGTGCAGCGGCTAATGTTATGTAAGTACCTAACCTTGGACTCTCGGGAACATCTAATAGCTCGTTTTCTATTCTCTCAGTCATTGTGTTGTTGAAGGCACACAAACACAATTCCGACGGAAACTCCCTTCTCAACTTCACCCTCCCCCCCCCTCCTAGCTCCTCACCGGTAGCCTCGGCATCATTCACTCGCAACAATTTTATTTTGTACCCTCAATTGTACACATTTCGATTATTTTCACACTTTGTTTATTATTGTGAGTACAAGTTGGGTGCACAGGAGGATTTTAGATCGGTGAGGGGGAGCACTCCATATAGCGTCTGTCCGCACCGATCACTCTATCGTATCGTTAGATCTTTGAAAATATATACTATATATATAAAACCTTTTTTTTGTAGCCTCCGGTGCGTGTTCAACCAGTGCACCCAAATCTCCCCCCCCCTCCCTCCCACGGCCGCCGCCACACAAACACGCACACGCTCTCCCCACCATCCAACACGTATGGAGCTTTGAAAGTTATTTAAATGTTCGAACTTCTGAACTTCTTGTTACTTGTTAAAAAGCAATGGAGCCTGAAATCTTTCGAAGTCTATTCATCAGAAAGAAAGCTACTGTGTCAGGAGACAACCCACCTAGTCATTATTGCTAACTGTGTTGATCTTCGAAATTCTCGCCCAGTCATTCTATAAGGCATCCTTCACGAGGAAAAGTGACGAATTCCCACTCGTAAAACATCGGGTTAAATAAAAAAAAAAAAAAAAAATAAGTAAACGCCGGACCCTGACTTGGATCTACCGGACATTGTTTTTTTTTTCCTACTTATAAATGAGAATACAACTTCAAAAGAGCGATGAGAAGAAGAAAAAAAGAGAGAGAAACAAAAGAAAAATAACGCTGTTAACGACGCGCGAGGTTTGATGAGCTGACGCGTGTAAAGCATGCCTTGGCAATTATTTACTTACTCCCTCCTTCAACGTGTAATTAGCATGACAAAGATCAATCGGCCATCTATTAATAATGACCGAAATGGTTAGGGTCATTCGTATAAGCCTCTCGTTAAGGGCTTACAAACGATGATAATGTAAGTTTTTTTCAAAGAACGCCTTTAGGGACCCCGGGGATGCTAATGAAATAAATAAACGAGAGGAGGAGGAGGAAGGGAGTGGGATGGGGTGATAGAGTCGTGGAACACCGTGAAAACGGGGGAATCTGTCGAAGAAGGCTTAATTTGATTATTTTATTGACGTCATCCCCGCGCCGACAAAGATATTGCTCTATGGGAAGGAATGCCAAGGAAACCGAGTTCAACATTTGCTATGTCTTTTTTGTGAATCAAAAAGGATTTTTCTCCCTCTCCTTGATTTCGTCGAAGAATTTGCGTCAAGTGCTGTCGAAAAAAAAAAAAACAAAGTTTTATTCACCTTCTTCGCGTGAATCGGAAACGTCGTGAGTTATGGGATTGCATAGACTACCCATTCCCGAGGGAGGTTGGCGTGGTTTCTTCTATAAAGGCAATACTCGGTGTCTTCTCTCTCGCTCACTCACTCCTTCTCTCCAGTATATTTCATTTACATATTCCCTTCTTTGTTTCTGTTCGTCGTTCTATCTTCGTTGTACGGCTCTGAGCCTACCCTGTAATTATCAGTACTACGTCACTTTGAATATCGCTTCAACCACACCCCCTCCTTGAAGGTACAGTCCGGTTTTTCGAGGCAACTCCAAAAAACCTTCTCTGTCTCACTTCTTCGCATCTTGATTTTCAAGTCTACAAAAAAGGTGGTTTGAGGAGAAGGGGTTTTGGGGGGGGGGGAGGGTCGATTTTTTTAATGCACAAAAATAATAATGTGTGTAGGTACTACTAATAAATTATGGTTTTAGTAATACAAAATTGATTATAAGTGTATAACCACAGAGCATCGTATTCGCTACTGACGTTTGTGCTGTGGAAGCCGTTAAACCGGGGAGTTTTTTTTATTTTGCCAACATAATTAGCTTCTCAGCAGCAGGTCGCCACACTTCTTTCATGAACAAACTAAACATCACATGCCACCCCCACCCCACCCCCCACCGCGACACCACCACCAACCGATGAACGTACCATCTTAATCCATTTCTAGAGGAGTGTAGGAAAGGGGGGGGGGAGGGAGTGGCTTCAACTCGTATTTAGTTCGAAACCAAAAATCGTAAACCGTTAACGTGACCCTTCAAACTGGCTCATTGAGCGTTAAAGATTAACATTTAGCCCTTAAAAAAAATAATAATAACAATCTTGAAATTTCGACCGAAAAACAGTTTTTCTTCATAACGTGAGAGCACAACGTGAGAAGACATTGTCTACATTCTTTGCTTTTGTTATTGTTTATTTATCATCTATTTTATCTACTACTCCGTTTTCTGCTATTGTGTACATTGGTGTACCTCTCCGCTGATAAATCAGTGAGTATACCTACACTTTGTATCCTATTAATTTCGATGGTTGGTAACCAGCCGCCAGCTCCCAAAAACGATTAAAAGTTAATGCGCCCCGGAGACAATAATGAGTCACCTTTCATATCACAAAATCGTCGCCGTCCTTGAAACTATGGACTCGACGAATCAAGCCGAAGAAACTGCGGCACAAACACGGCCCAGCAAGCCCCCCTCCTATATTTATCAACAATCTATAGGAAACATAAACGCGCTCCTTACAAATCAATCTGCAAAGGTATATTCAAACACATTACTGTGGGCGGCAAATTAAAATTGATGTTTGACGAAATCAACGATTATCGTGGTACCGTGGACTACCTTAAAAAATGTGATGCTCAATTTAATACATTCCAAGTCAAAAGAGATCGGAACTTCCGCATTGTCATTCGAGGGCTACATCCAACATGCGATGTATATAGTGATGCACCGAGACCGAGAAAAAGTCTCGGTCTCGAAAACGAGACCGAGATCGAGATTGCATTTTCCGGACCGAGACTGAGATCGAGATTGCATTTCTCGGACCGAGACCGAGACTAATAAGTCTCATTTTCTCGAGACTTAGTCTCGGTCTCGGTGTGATCCAAAAAGCACGATGCATATAGTGCCGGTATAGATATTTTTACACAACAAATGAACCCAATCCAATGCTCTTCTCCCAAATCCTGCTGCTTTAGCCCGGACCCCGAAGACCAGCCCGAATTCGATTCGTTTCGTGCAGAAATAGCGTGCCTCTAATTTCTCAAGTTTGGGATACTGTGACCTACACACATAGCATCAAGTATCAAAGGGCGAATCGGAAACCTTTTAAGTGGGGGGGGGGGATCGAAAACCCTCTCATAGAATAACCCCCTCCCCACATGAGTTTTCAGCGATTTGATAAGACCTATACTCAGGGCTGGGCAGTAATTGAATTACATGTAATTGAATTACATAATTCAATTACAATTAGTAATTGGTAATTTGTAATTGATAACAATACGCCATTGTAATTGGTAATTTGTAATTAAAAGCACTTTTTCGAAGTAATTTGTAATTAACAATTACCAATTACATTTCCATCTTTTCAGAGTCAATATTACACTGAGAAAAAAAATCCAGAACCGAGCAAAAATTTGTAACACGAACAGTTTTTTCGGGTTAACGGTGGCCCGAATTTTTTTCCTTCGTGAACAAGCTACACGAAGATCATCCTCGCTGTACACGAGCGAAAAATCGGTTGTAAGGTCGTTTCGGTTCTCTAAATGTTCGGGAAAGGCTCGGCCTGGCGACGGGTGACTTTACGAACGAAGTATTCGTGCTTAAGACTTCGGGTTTTATTGCAAGCCGAATTCCGGTGTAACGTCAGTCGAAGCGTTCGGGATGAATGCTTCGTTTGATCATTCCAATCGAAGATCGAGCTAATATTACCCGAAAGCCCGTTCGTGTGAGGAAAACTTCATGCGCGTTGTCAAAATGTGGTAAGATGAGGTCGAACGCAAAAAAATGAAACTGCTGATCCGCATAGACGGTGTTCGATTCAAAATGTGGATTTTACGGGACGGGCTTTAACTCACAAAATGAACTTCAAGAATCAACCCTAAGCTAAACGGCAAGATGCCTAAAAAAAACTAAATGAAATAGACATAAATTATTAAACGAAAAGCTCCTCCAGCAATATTTATGTGACATGGGAAGAAAAAACCCGAAGGAATTGCAATTGTCTTTGGGACGCTTGAGTCTTCGTTATAGGAAATGTCGACCACGCAATTCGTGCTAAATCCTTCGTGTGCTGAAGTATTTGGTGGGGGCATGGGGCAAGTGGATGTGCGGCTGTACGGCCTTCGGCGGTTCATATTCGTTCTGTTGCTGAAGCGTCTATTTCTATACTAAAAGTGTTCTCGCGCCAAGTTTCTGACGCACCCCTGAGCATCAGGCCTTCGGATAATTTGTTTAAGGATCTTTCTTCGAGCCGGTAAGTAATCTAGAACCTAACTTATATTAATTTAATTTCTGGGTGCTTTTTTAAAATCCTCTTGGTTTGTTCTGGAAAACATTGTGGCGTAGACAAGAAAAAACCTTTCAACAAATGGATGTCTCCCACGTTCATGTTTTCACCCGCATCATGATTTCTTAATTATGAAGCATTTGTGTAAAAACTCATTTCTTGGGTGCCAGTAGATCATACCATCACCAGAATGTTTTGCAAATTACAATCTAGCACTAACCTATGAAATGAGCCAGAGGGGGTTAGCCAGTGGCGGATCCAGCATTTTAACGAGGGGGGGGGGGGGGTTGAAACAAAACTGTAATAGGAAATCTTGTTCGAATAATAGTTAAATTAATATCACGGGTTTACTCGGCGACGGAATTAACTAAATGTTGCACTAATATCACATTCGAACGATTTGGTTGTGTTCATAGCTTGCTTATTACTCTCCAACTCATTTCTCCCCTCACAATTTTTTCATAACGAACTAATATGTCTACGAATGGAATTGAATCACTAATGGCAAGCTGGGGACTGAGGAGCGAAGCAATTGAAGCGTTAGTAGGTTAGTCTTTTGTGATCGTCAAAAAAAGAAAGTAGTGAATATGTTTTGGTGTGAAAATTGCATGTTTTTTATTAATAATAATATAACTCACAACACGATCAGAAATGTATAGTCCAGTCAAATTAGAATTTTACCTTACAAAATGCCCTGTATTTATTTATGTATTTTTCATCTGGCACGTACATAGGAAAAAAATTCAACTCTTGGCACAACTTATGGTTTGGGCTGCCGACTTCGGTTTTTTTCGCCTACCAGGTAGAGCATATTGCTTCTGAAGTTTGCTACCGTGATTTTAACGTTTCTCCCTTCCCTTTCCCAAATACTCTTCGCAAGAATAATGGCGAGGATTACATAGTTTTTCGGAATTCTATTGATTAATGTATTTTATTTAATCCGCAATTCGTGTATATTATTTTTTAAATCAATGAATTGCTGTACTTTTTCATGACTCAAGCGTATACAAACGAAAACAATAAATATTTGTTTACTATATTTTATATATATATAATATTATATACTATAGTTATAAGTTGTTGTTTCTTTATTTATTCCTATCCTGTATTAACTTTGGCTTATTTCATTTGAAAGGAGTTCAAATTGAAATTATATATTCACACTTTCGAGTGAGAATGATCATCAGTAAAGTTTTTAAAAAAAAATTGTTTCAAATTTTCGATTACCTTCCTACAATGTATTTGTCACCTTCATTTTAAGAATTCGTCAATGCCACTTTATTGTCATTTAAAAACAGAGCAACTTTCATATTCACTTTCTTCAGTTTTAGGTGGACAGGAAAATTTAGATGTGTTTTTTCAAAAAGAGTTGACGATGATTCCTCGGCCCCCCTCTAATCAACCATCGTCGAAAAAGCGGAATGCAATTCCTCGTCTTATTTCTGCAGCAATCCTTATGATTCCTATGAAGAATCCTTATATTTTAAGGTGTCATTTCAATCTCCAGGAAATTCTGCATATGCAGTAGTTTTCCTTTTTCAAATCGAAGGCAGAAAATTTGAATGTAAAAGTTCAAGGGTGATTTCAAATAAGTCGAAGGAAGAGCGT
This sequence comes from Corythucha ciliata, assembly GCA_038030265.1. Lineage (NCBI taxonomy): Eukaryota > Metazoa > Arthropoda > Insecta > Hemiptera > Tingidae > Corythucha > Corythucha ciliata. Next base: position 61,787,250 of record CM075938.1, read on the forward strand.
GAAATTACAAGGTAAAAGTTCAAGGCGAATTTAAAGTAACTTCTGGGATGCAATTTGAAAAAAGGAATAGTACTGAATATATGGAATTTCCTGAAGATTGAAACGAGTCCTTAAAAACCAGGATTGCTGCACGAATAAAGCGAGAAAGTGTATGCCGAGTAGTAGACGAGGGGTGATAGGAGGGGGCCGAGGAATCACCCGTGCAACCATCCCTTAAGCCGAAGGAATACCCGCTGAATACCCGAAGGTTTTTTCTGCGGTATAAAATAACCCGAACCATCGGGTCCAACTAACTTTAAATACGCCTGATCCGTGACTGAAAAAAAAAATATTCGGTTGAACAACACGGAATACTTAAGGTGAGTCAAGCCTGAAGATAAGTAGTTTCGAGCGCGATGGTCCCGATGATTCGGGATGATAGCTCACGAAAAAAAAAATGTTTCGAGCACATTTCACACGGGAAGAAGATCTTCGGCTGTTCTATGCCCGACGGTTCGGCTTCAAAACACCCCTGAAGAGTGTTATAAGTGCACGAAGCACGCGTTAACCTCAGCCGAAGAGACACGTGTGTTCGGGCAACTGGCACACTATGTAGGTTTTATTCGTTCGGGCTAAATAATTTATCCTTCAGCTTAAATATTTATTCGGCTGATTCTTTCCTGAAAACTCTTCGAGCTCTGATTGCCCTATGTTCGGTTATGCCGGTCACAACCCGAACGTCGGGTGATTAGCCACCCGAAAACACCCTATTTTTTCTCTCAGTGTTCTTCGAAAACTCAGCGGGTACTATTTCGCGCCTTGCTTAGAGCTTTTGGAGGAGTTTTTGCATGAAATTGCATGATTTTTCTCAGTTTACTAGCGAATTAGCGGTTTCTTCACCTATTGCCATGAATTGGCGTTTTTTTTTTTTTCAATTTCAGCCTGAAAAGTTGCCTTCAGAATCCGCAAATTGGCGTGTATTCAGTTTTTGGCGCAAATAAGAATTTTTCTCAATTTCAACCGCGAATTAGCGCTTTTTTTTTAATTGTAGCGGCGACGCGTCGTAGCGTTTCAAACCTGTGAATTAGCGAATTTTCTCAATTTCAGTCACAGATTGGCGTCTGGCACTCGGAACTTTTCGGGCTGCTTCAAGTCCAGAAAATCTGCTAAATCTAACATCAACGAGAAACGCTCATGGATATTTTATGGGGCTCTTCTTTATGGTACTAGAGCTCCTTCGTTCGTATACTTGTGGCTCTTGGGGGGGGGGGATTTATCCCCCCATATTCCCCCTGTACCTACACCCCTGCCCCAAACACAAAAAGCTCGAGCCACAGAATGCTGACACCATAAAAAGCTCAAACCACAAGAAACTCCAATCCAAATAGCTCTAACCACAAAATTCTCAAAGCACAAAAATATCGAACCACATAAAGCTGCCATTGCAGAATCCGGGACATAATTGCGTCCCAGGACGTCCTTGGCTGGGACGTCGGACAATATTAGCCAAATTAGCAAACTATGACAATCCGGGATTCCCCGTGAGTTCGCAGACCGGGGTGTGGGGCAAAATTAGCCAAATTAGCAAATTTGACCCCGGACATTTCGCAACCCTACTCATGCGACGCGCTTGGCATCTTGGGGCTATACTGTTCCTGCTTCCTATCTCAAAGATCTGTTCTGACGTTCGATTGTTGACTGGACGCACTAAAAAAATGACAGTAAACAAGAGCAAGACGCTTGCGTGTTCCACAAATCCAGCTCTTGGGTAATTGGTAATTGAAAAATTAATTCAATTACATTAATTTAATTTGTAATTATTCGTGGAAGTGAAAGTAATTTGTAATTTGTAATTAATTACTCAAAAAGCTGTAATTTGGCCACCCCTGCCTATACTAGCCTACTAGGGTTAATCCCATTTTTACGCCCATTCTTGGATAGGATGTAAACTTCTTTCCCTCTAAAGTGTAGCATTTTGACCTTACATAGCCCACAAAATGTGTACATATAGAGCCAAGGCGGATCTGAGACCTCTCTCTCAGGGGGAGGTAATACATATGGGTGGGTAGGTGGTGGGGGAGGAAGAAGGGTTTTTACCCCCCCCCCACCATCCACCTTCTGTCATTAGACCGAGACTTTCGAGACGAGACCGAGACCGAGACCGACCTGTTAAGTACGAGACCGAGACCAAGACCGAGATCATCTTGCTAATGACCGAGACCGAGACCGAGATGCGTAAGTCTCGGTCTCGGTCTAGTGCATCACTAGCGATGTATCAAACATGATGGAGGAACTAAAAGAAAAGGGGTTTAAGCCAGTTCAAATGATCCCAGTGCTCCACCCGGTAACCAAGGGTCCCACTCCCCCTCTTTTTCCTGGACTTGGCTCCGGACCAAAATAACTCAAAAATATATTAGCTCCGAGACCTCTACAGTTGTAAAATTAAAGTCGAACCTCCTAAACCTCGCAGAACGGTAGTTCAGTGCCTTAACTGCCAAGCCTACGGGCACTCCAAGAACTTTTGCCAAAACGTACGCTCAAACAGTGAGTGATATTGCTAGTAACTCAGTCTCAGATGTATTGATAGAAAAAATAGATAAACTTCTCACCATCATCTCTCCTCTCATCGAAATGCTTGCCCAGATCATACCTGTACTGATGAAAAAGTAATGAACACCATAAATAAAGCTAACTTCACTATCTGCACTTGGAACTGCAGGGGACTCCTCAGTAAATACCACGAACTAGTATTATTTCTTCGATCTTACAACATCGATATAATTCTTCTCACTGAAACCCAACTCACTGCTCGACATACCTTCTTTGTTCCGGGATTCAAAGTATATCGGTCTGATCTGACGGTCTTAACTGAAAGTTTTCAGTTAAATATGAAACTGCCACTTCTACTTCTCGGCCCGCTCTCGCTGGCGTCCCACAAGGCAGTGTCCTTGGCCCTTTTCTATACTTGCTTTATGTTCTTGACATTCCTATTCCACCTTCAGCCAACTCTTTGGCCGCACAATTTGCTGACGACACCGCTTTCCTGCAAGTGGCAAGTTCCTTCAGTGCATCCGAATCAGAGCTGCAGGGCACACTCAATGAGACAAAGGACTGGTCTGAGAGATGGAGAGTCAAAATGAACTCAGCCAAATCAGTAGTGGTCCCTTTCACTCTTCGCCTACAAAGATTCTACGGCACGCTGCAATTCAATGGAGACTCGATTCCACAAGACCGTATGGTTCGCTACCTTGGGCTTCGCCTGGACAGCAAATTAACGTGGGCTGACCATATAAAATACCTCGTAACCAAAGTCAGGCAAAGAACAAGGCAACTAAAGCCACTTCTTGGAGATAGATCGCCATTAGCTCTCAATACAAAACGGCTCATTTACCTATCAATTATTAGGCCGATATGGTCCTACGGCATGCAGGCTCTGCCGGCGGTGGACTTATATTACCCTGGCTTCTGGCAGGACCTTCGAGGGCTCACCCAGAAGTTTATATGAAGAACTCGTAAGGGGCTCAAAGAACCTTCCGTGAACGCCGCAGTCACCGGCTGCTCCGTCCATGGATACCACCGAAGTCAAACACGACATCGATGGGACCAGGGACGTACCTGTGGAGTGTGGAGGGCAGTTCTAAGGAGCATACCCGTCGAGGAGAGTTTTCAAAAAACATACCCTCGGCGGGCCGTTCTAAAGAACACACACCCCGGTGCAGGGGCTTATCTCTTCGAGTGCAACGCACTCGGCGCGCGCTAGCTCGTCATCCTTGTCACTCTCGAGCTCAAGGGTCCAGTTAGCGATTATCTCTTATCGCTTCTAAGAAACGACGACCTCTAACCCTATTAAGAGTAGAGAGCTATCTTCGCAGGAACAGCATTTTCGGGCTTCACACGCCTGATATGTTCCGGCCAGCGAGACACTTGCTGAGGACCTCCTCAACCTCATAGACTAGATCAACCGATCCAAGAGCGGCACAATAATCCACTTTGGATTCCGTGAAAAATAACATTGAAGTAAAAAGGAGGAAGATAAGCGTTTTAAAACCGAAGAAGGAAGGGCGGAGGAGTCGGTCCTCAGGTCGGAAATTTATAGGACAACATTGAAAGTTTTCAACGCCGAATTGACACTGTGTAGGGCGAAATTGATAGTTTCTACTACTCGACTTATTCCGGTGAAGGGACTTGGATTGGAAACCCCATGTGAGCCCTCTGAGTCTGAATTGTCTGATGCTTACCCTCAAAGACAGGGCTTGGGATCTTTTGTTTATGTAGGAGCTTCCAAGTCAAAATTGTAAGTTCCTGGGGCAAAAATGACAGTTTCGAATGACGAAGTTGGTAGTTTCAAATTATTCTAGAAATTGAAAAAAAAAATTCGAGTGGTACACGTATGAGAATAAAAATGAGCGCCCCTTCAGAGTAGTCGCAAGAGGGCTTCACCACTCCTGCTTACCGGAGGATATAGTGAACGACCTTAAGGAAAAGGGTGTATAAAATTACAGAGGCTGTTAACCTAATTAAAAAAACCAGGGAAAATGACGACGAGGGCAACCCAATCGTCATCAAGAAGAATCTTCCTCTTTCGTACTTAGCTTCGATAACATGGAAGAGACTGAAAAGATATACTCGATCCAGTCGATTCTTAATATAAAAGTTAAGATCGAACCTTTGAGAAGAACTTCAAATCTCATTCCGCAGTGTAAGAACTGCCAGGGGTTCAACATACACGAACCTACTGCCAGCGAGAAGCGAGGTGTGTTAAGTGTGCTGGGAAGCATGACGCCCAAAAATGCCCTCTCACGAAGGGCCCAGCAAAAATGCGTCATCTGCGGAGACGCCCACGCTATCGTGGATGTGAGGTAGCCAAAGAGTTGCAGCGTATGAAAGAAAAAGCCAATAACTCCAAGACCGGAGGGGGTGGGAAAAGGCAAGCAGCAAAGATCATTCAGAAAGTCCAACCAGATGCTAGGGAAACAATTATTCCGACTAAAAAACAAACGTCCTATGCTGGGGTAGTTAGCGGCCATCCGGCTCCATCCTCAGTTGATAAAATGCTCACTCTACTATTGCAAATTGTGAACGAGCAAAAAAGAACCAATAATCTGTTGGCTGAGAGGGTTAGCACCCTCGAAAAGAGCCTAAAAGTTAGACAAAAATTATGAAACTTCAAAATACTGTGATAATAGCAGCATGGAACGCAAATGGACTGGGGCATCATGCTTCAGAACTTGAGTTATTTCTCCATCAAGAAAAAGTTGATATCTGTTTGATCTCGAAAACTCATTTCACGAGGTCATCTCACATGAAAATCAAAGGCTACTCGTGCTATCGTGCGGACTACCCAACAGGTAGACCGCGAGGAGGAGCAGCCATCTTCATTAAGAGCACCGTTCAACACTACGTGGAACCCAGTATCCAGGAAGAGTTCATGCAAGTAGCAACAGTTAAAGCATCCGTAAATAGCAAAAGCTGTAGCATTTCTATTACGTCTGTCATGCCTTCTTACCTTTTCAGCCATGTGTATTATTGTTCCCCTTTTTGTTTACTTCTCGTTGAATAAAATATTTACCCAAAATTGTTGGGGATTCTCTTTCTCTGAAGACACAACAAATTGGCGACTTGGTGAAACTCGCACTTCGGCCATTCGGAAGAGCAATGCTCTTTTTCCGACTATCTCCGCACTCTACACGGATCGAAAACTATTCCGGACCGTTACCAGCTAATCGCTAAAGACGAAATAACATGGATCCCGAACAGTTTGAAAGACTCTTAAACGCTTTTACTCAGTCTCAACTCAACTTCATTCAATCCTTTCAAACCCAACAATCGACTTCGTCTTCCTCGGCACAGCAGAACAGCGTATCAAGCGTGCAACCATTCGAACACTTTGATTCAACTTGTGTAGCGACTGAATTGTGTAGCGACCGCGTCTTAATACCTTACAACCCAGCCCTACCTTTGGTGTTGTCTACTGACGCCAGCCCATACGGTCTTGCCGCCATTCTCAGCCATGTCGTGGATGGGTACGAAAAGCCCATAGCCTATGCATCACGATCATTGTCGTCCTCGGAAATGAATTACAGCCAACTTGACCGTGAGGCATTAGCAATACTATTCGGAGTTACTCACTTTTTCAATTACCTCTACGGCCAACGTTTCAATTTAGTCACAGACAATGAACCCTTATCTCGAATTTTCCACCAGCACAAAGCCTTACCCGAGATGACGTCAGCCCGACTCCTACGTTACGCTTCATTCTTATCCGGATTCGATTACACCCCGTATCGTTCAAGAAAGGCGTCGACAATGAAAATACCGACTGTTTGTCACGTACTCCGCTTACCACATCGAAAACCGCCACTGACAATGCTTTGAATGAAGAGGTGTCCCATCTATTCGCACATAAAATTTTTCAAATTTCAAACGAAGTCGCCACTTATGAAACCATCAAAATGGAAACATCGAAGGATCCCGAGCTAGGAGGAGTCTCAAAGCTCTGATGAACCATACACACTCGAAAACGGTATCCTGTTCCGCCTCGACCGAATAGTAATTCCCGCCAGTCTGCGCAGACCGATCGTGAAGATGAAACAGCTCGCCAGAAATTATGTGTACTGGCCACACGAATCGACAATGATATAGAGCGAGAAGTGAAATCCTGCGAAAACTGCGCTCTTATTCAAGCCAACCCTGCCAAAGCTCCAGCCCATCCTTGGCATGACCCAGATGGCAATTGGGATCGCCTCCATATCGACTATGCAGGCCCATTTCAAAGTCGTTACTTCCTGATTGTCGTCGACGCAAAATCCAAATGGGCAGAAGTCCGTATTTTACGAGACCCGCCTTCCACTTCATCGACAATCACACTATTGGAGGACATATTTTCAGTTCACGGATACCCGTCTATCATCGTAACAGACAATGCCTCGATATTTACTAGTGAGCATTTCAGAAACTACGGCTCTAAACACGGCATTTCTCATAAGCTCATAGCCCCCGGACATCCTGCGACAAATGGCCTGGCGGAGCGCTATGTCCAAACGATAAAACAGTGTCTTCGAGCATCCGAAAACGATCCTACTCCGCTCTCGGACAAAATTAAAGCTATCATGCTCAGATATCGGGCCACACCTCTGGCTTGTGGAAAATCTCCAGCTGAATTGTATTCACATCGCCTAGTAAGGATTCGACTTGACGCAATAAAGCCACGACTCACGACTGCTACCCCTCCTTTAGTCTCTGCGCCCACTCGATCATTCAAAGTGGGGGAGAGAGTCCAGGCTCGAGTATACGTAGAAAATCACGACGTCTGGCAGTTTGGGAATGTCAGCCAAAAATTCGGACATCGACATTACGCAGTAACTCTAGATTCTGGCAGGAAACTGAAACGTCATGTGGATCAAATACGGTCAACTGTACCGCCGTATGGGTCTGGGTTCAGGGAGTCGACAAAGAGTAACAAAGAGGTACCTTTACCCCGTGATGTACATTTATTATTTACAGTCTGACTCACCTTTCCCCAGGCCCGACGACCTGCGGTAGCGTGTACACGAGCTGGCGCGAGGGCTGGTCGCGAGGCTTCGGCCCCCCCCTGCACGGATGTGCGTCCCTGACTCTAAGCTGTCCCCCGACTCTAGCAGAGCCCGACTCCGTCCCCCCTGGGTTTTTATACTAAACCCCCGAGGACATGTTTGTAAAACCCTAAGTGTTGTGGATAACAAGCAGTTTCCTCAAGGATTTGTTGACGCTATCGGGTCATTCTCTCCCGCTCGTCCCTGAGCTCGCCGGGTTCATTCACCGAGCGGTGAACAATTTCCCGGGCCGAGCTCCTTTTCTCTATCACTTAACATAACGCCCTTTTTAGGGCGTTACACAACGTTAGTCTCCAAAGAGAAGATCACGTTCCACGTACCAGGTTACTCTCGGTCAGACGTAGTCGGGGTTCCAAAATCTTCAACTGCAGCGACGGCACCAGGGTTATCAGACACTCCGGCTGAAGAACAGTCTCAACAATATTTCACTCCAGCACAAACCGATGCGGATCCTGGACCACCAACAGAACTGAATTCACAATCTGAAATCACTAATTCAGAATGTCCAGAACAAGAACTCCCTGATATCCGTCGCTCAACAAGAAAGAGAAAACGACCGAAATATTTAAATGACTGTCTGTGAATAGCTCCTTCCTGTTGGTCATTTCAATTAGTGGGGGAGATTATTACGTCTGTCATGCCTTCTTACCTTTTCAGCCATGTGTATTATTGTTCCCCTTTTTGTTTACTTCTCGTTGAATAAAATATTTACCCAAAATTGTTGGGGATTCTCTTTCTCTGAAGACACAACAATTTCTGCCATCTACTGCCCTCCCAGATACGCACTGAAAGAAGAGGACTACTTATCGTTAATGGATAGTTTGGGTGCTAATTTCGTCATCGGCGGGGATTTCAATGCAAAGAACTCATATTGGGGCTCGAGGCTAACAACCACAAAAGGACGAGAGTTGTTCTCCGCTGGGAGAAGAAAAAATTGCAGTTTCTATTCATCAGGAAAGCCTACCTTTGGCCCAAGGACCCATTAAAGACTCCTGATCTCATTGATTTTTTTGTGGTCAAGGGAGTATCGGACAACTTCATTCACGTAGAAGACTGTGGCAGTCTAATGTCAGATCATTCTGCTATTTTTCTTACGATTAGCGGCTCAATCATTTAGAAGGAAGACCGGCCAAGGCTAGTCACTCAACGTACTAGTTGGGATGTTTTCAGGGAATACGTCGCCTCTAATATTAACCTTTCAGTCCCTCTAAAATCACCGGAACAATTAGAAGAGGAAGCTGGGAACTTCGTCAAATGTATTCAGCGAGCTGCTTGATCTGCCACGCCTACAGAAAACATTGCAAGAATCAGTCACACCACATATCCCCGTGAGGTTAGAGAGCTGGTTAGGGGAAAGTGCCTAAACCCGCGAAAAATCCAAAAATTTCACCGTCTTTCCCCAATTCAAGGATAATCCCGACGTTTTTCGAGGTCAACAATTTCAACACATCATACCAACACAATCCCAAAAAACGTAGTCACGCCAAATCCTGCTCCTCCCACAATTTTCTCTTAATTTCATTTTTTTTTTTTTTCGGGTGCAAATATTTGCAATTAAGATACAAAGGGGCCCTAGAGGCCCTTTTTTGCAATTTCGACCGTCATTTTTTGCTACTGGTCCTTTTGCGCTAAAAACGACGATTTTCGCCACAAAAAAAGCTGTATTTTTTCGGCAATATTGTGGTTAATTTGCAAGGAAATTTCACGAGGAATCCGAAAAAAAAAATTTCAAAAAAATTCTGGAATCACTTGTTCTGAAGTTATATCCAAAAACGACACTTCGGTACGGGAAGAACATGTCTGATGAATTGATCCGCAAAGCCCTAATTTAACGATGAAATTGAGAAAAAGCGCTAATTTGCGGCAAAAAGAGAGAAAACGGTATTTTCCGCGGCAAAAATGAAATAAAAAAAAGTCAATTCGCGACAAGAAGTGAGAAAAAGCGCTCATTCCAAGCTAAAATTGGGATATTCGCGGCTAAAATTGAGCTTGAGATTTCCCTCTCCCCTTCTGGGGGCTCTGATAGGTTTAGGTACACTACTTCGTGTGTTTTAGAATATTAACGCCCCAGAAACGTATCCAAGCCCCTTCCGTATTTTAGTAGAGTCCTTCCGTAACGAGTGGAATCGTTTATTTAGCGACTTTAATTCATTATTTACAAGCTAGAAATGAATTTTTTTCTGTTCCTCATTCTTTTCACGTCCACGATTGAATTGGTAATTATGATTTCTATTTTAAATTAATTAATAAATTGTCATTCATTCCTTTCAAAAGTCCTGTAATGTGTCTAAAGAGCGTCTACAAAGCTTCGATATTTTTAGTTCTTGCGTCCTTCAGAGAGGAGGAAGGGAACATACCTGTCTTTTGTTGCTTATCACCTCCTGAGTTTGATCTTTCTGTCAGCGTTAATACTCACCGCTGTATTTTCGAATTTGGTCCCTAGAGAATGGCTGGATGGGTGGGTGGGCTCAGGGGGGGGGGGAGAATGGAAAATCGGGTGGTTGGAAAGACGAAACGCGTCGTAAATAAAAATGCAGGTTTTATATAATTAATATACATTGACTCGTATACCTTCTTTATTTTTTTTCTAGTTCAACTTTTTCGTTCTTTTTTACGAAATTGTTTTGTTTAATAACTAAATTATTTACACATTTCTGAATTCATTCATTCCTATCGACCATAATCGAGCCATAATTTCTCTTTTTTCCAAAAAAAAAAAAAGTCATAAACAGTTTTTAGGCAAATGAAAATTTTACACTTTGTTTCCCTCCCTATGTTGAAAAAAAAAAAAGTGTTTTGCTCTGTTTATCATCTAGAAACTAATAGTCAAAAAAACAGCGGCTCGAAAAAGGACGCAAACAATTTTGTTTGTTTTTAAGGAACCCCCAAAAATGGCTAAATTCAACGTCTATACTGAGAGGTTTTTTTACGAAAAATAAACAGAGTGGTGATGCGGACGATGGTGAGCAGCGGGACGGGGAAGGGGGCAGGGGGGGAATCGGTTCTCTTTTGAGTCACGCGAATTCATGTTGTTGGTGGGGGGGAGGGGGGGTGACGTGACCGCGTATTCAGATCGATCCCTCTCCCCGCTGGGGTAAAAAGCCAATGAAATATTTATAAACAAACAAGAAGAAGGAAAAAAAAAAAAAAAAAAGTGTATGAGTCGTCGCAGGGCGGGGTGGAGAGAGGGGGGGACAAAGATGACAATTTTTTTTTTTTTTTTTTTACTTGTTTTTTTTTTTGCTAGTGTGAGGACGTCTCAATAATATCGCGTCCCAATTCGAGTTGCGCAGTAATGCATAAAACTTAAAGACCCTGATTGCCATTTTCTATTGACGAGTTTTAAAACTAAAACAAAAAAAAACAAAAATAAAACAACAAAAATGAATTCGCACGCTTAGCGTTAATCATTTGTTTTTCATTTACAATTTGAACACAGACAATAATTAATAATATTTATAGATTTACAAATTCACATAGCCCACATTTATTTACACAAAAAAAAAAAAAAAAAAAAAATACAAGTTGATCGAGATTCTGTAAATTTTTCGTGTTTAGTTTCAATGAAAATGCGCCACCACTTTTTTTTTATACAGAAGATTGTCTATTTATATATTTATAATTATTTATATTTTAATTAAAATCTTGTACACGTCACGCGGTAAAATAATTCAAAAAAAATGCAAGAGTCCCGAGATAACGGCTCGAAGAAAATAAAAGATCACAAAACAAAAACAACCCGATTTTTTTTCGCGTAAAGTTCATACTTACCGGCACTGGTTTTTGTCATTCTTCTCCGATTTTTTTTTCTATTTTTCTCAACAGCGGTAGGTAACACTTTTTTTTTTTTTACGCTTCGCGGAGAGCGAATTCCTTTGTAGGAGGACGATATTTGTTTATTCTGTTGAAATCGTCAAAGTTTTTCTTCTTATTCTTTTTTTTCAAATAAAAAAAAAGAATTAAAATTTAACTTTCGAGTGCTTTCGTTAAACTGTCGGCCATACTCTGAAACAGACAAAAAAAAAAACACGTGATTCCACGGGGGATCGTTTCACCGGTGATGCAGTGCTACTACTAGGTGAAAAAAAGAAAAAAGGGAAAGAAGATTCGAGAGGATTTATTATAGGGAAACGTGTTTTATAACCATCGAAGGAATTGCTGCAGTTTTCTTCACCTCATTCACATTGAGAAGGAATTTGACGGAACGATTCCCGCCGATTTGATCTAACGGGCATGAGACGTTAACGCTTTATAAACGCGCTAGTTGTTAATGTAGGATTATGAGTTTTATCTTGTAGTGTAAACGGGTGGGAATTTATTATTGAACATTTAAATTCCAAAGCGTAAAAATCGAGAGTATCGCTCTCGCCGGGCCGGGAGGTGAGGGGTTACCAAGTTTTGCGTCCAGGGACGGAGGGGGGTGCATCGTAAGCTACCGGAAGATCGAAATCCAAAACCAGGCCATTTTCTTCTCTTCTTCTTCTTCTTCTTCTTCTTCACCTTCTTGATATCCGAAATCACTGGCCTCCAAGGAAGGCCAGATCGGTGAGTATACAAGTCCCAAGCGCTCCCCGGGCGTTCTTTCTCGATTCAACCGTAGCAAAGGCCCATCCACATCGGCAAAATGTCCAACTACAAAAAGCTCCAACCGCAGTAAAGTCCTAACCACAGTAAAGCTCCAAATACTCGATAGTCAAAATGACGCCCCCCCCCCTTTAACCCCTCACCCACAACACCACAATCGCCTCAGGGCCACCGGAAAATTAATAGTGTCGGAAGATCTTGATATGAAAGACGAGAGGTGTTGCGTGTGCTTCATCGGGAAATTCGACAATTCTCCGGTAATGCCCCCCCCCCCCATTTAACACAATTAATAGAATCAACAGGTTACAAATTTCCTCCCCTTTGTGTGTGTGTGTTTTTTTTTTTTATTGGCCAAGGTTCCTACCAAATCATTGTTGGCGTCGTTTCAAGACGATGTGGCACCGACGGAAATTAAAAGGAGCGATTCGACCGTATCGGCGAAGACGCCCTATAAAAACTGGCCTCTCGTCGGAGGTTATTATTA